>WNWK01000603.1:210000-255000 GCA_009830355.1 Cherax destructor | reverse complement strand
GGATTGCATCTTCTTGACCTGCAGGAACACCTTTGAGATAGTACCACACCAGAGATTAATTAGTCCACAAATTATTCGTACAGGAGCAGGCAGGGTTAAACAGCAGTGTTCCGTGAATCAAGGAGTATATGAATGACGGAAGGCAGAGAGTAACATTAAAGGAAGAGGCATCTGAATGGGAAAAGTAACAAGTCGGGTTCCGCAAGGATCAGAATTAGGACCGCTACTCTTCCTATTTAATATATCTGAATGACCTACCGAGAGGCTCGAGTCCTATGTGTCACTGTTTCATAGACTCTGCTTTCTCTCGTGCCAAACGGACTTTCTTCTCTCCCAAACTAGCAGACATAGTCCAACAAGTGGCTTGTCGGGTTCAAACCAAACACCAAGGCATGTGAATTCGAGAAAGCGAGAGCAGACCGGACACAGAGTACAGCATAAGAGGATGGACGCTAGAATTGGAGAGTGGAAAGTACCTGGAGGTGAATAAAACACAAATCATATTACCTGAACTTCATTTAAACTATATTGCCAGTAGTGCGTATATTATTAGCAAGCCTCGCAACAGCAGTCAGGAATGTAACTAAAGAAGACTTCAGAATATTATGTACCATACATGTTAGGCCAGTCAGTGAATATCCCGCCCCTACACTACGAAGAAACGTTCAAGGAACTAAACCTTATGACCTAATAAGACATGATTATAGCATATAAAATCTTAAGAGAAATTGATAGGGCAAACAGACTTTGAATTAAGAGGAACAAGATCAGGATGACACAAGGGAAAACTGAAGATAGATAAGCCATAGGCAAAGAAGTATTTCTTTAATTTCAGGATGGTTGAAAAGTGGAATGACTTGGATGAGACAGTGGTGGAGGCAAATTTAAAACAAGCTTCAAGAGGAGATATAAGGCCCAAGAGGCCAGCAATCAATGACGGTGATCAACTTAGTCTGTATGTAAGATGGACCCCCGACCCCCACCCGCAAACACAACAGTAGTGGGTAAAATGTCTGTACAAGAAAGGAGCTTGCTTGGTCTGTGTAACTATTACACAGCTGATCAAGCAAAGACATTACTCAGAGCCAACAATAACTTAACTATCTTCAATTACAATGTTAGATCTTTGAGCAAACATTATGATGACCTCACAGCACTACTCCAATCCCTGCAGTCCAATATGTCAATCATCACACTCACTGAGACCTGGCTAAAGTCTGATACTACAGGTATCTATGCCATCCCAGGTTACACAGCCATTCACAACTGTAGGACAGACCAGCGAGGGGGTGGAACAGCAATATATTATACAGATCAACTCGAATGTATCGAAAATTCTTGTACAAGGGATGAACATGGAGAATATATTATAGCTAAATTTATATCAAAAGACCTGCAAAAACCCCTCACAGTGATAAACATCTACAGATTACCACAGTCAAACATCCGCCACTTTAGTGAAAAACTAGGAAACCTGATAATCGATTCACGCCTTAACAAAGATCATTTGCTGCTCACAGGAGATTTCAACATAAATCTCCTACATGACCAAGACCCACAAGTAACTGAATTCACAAACACTATGAGCAACTGCTTATTACTACCAACAATATCAAAACTTTCAAGAATCTCCGATAATAGTACCTCGTTACTAGACCACATCTGGACTAACACAATATCTCCTCTAAAATCAGGCATAATCACAGAAAACACCACAGACCACTACCCTACCTTTCTCATAACTAACCTAGGCATTCTGCCCCAAGAAATTGCAAAAGTTACCTTCAGACTACATAATGAGTCTGCTGTTAATAATTTTATATCAGCTATGACGAACATTGACTGGCTTAATGAATTGGAAACACATTCAGATACTAATGAATGCATCAAGAACTTTCTTAAAAAACACATAACCTCTATAACAGACATTGCCCGAAAAACTAAACAGATCACAGCTAAGAGACTTAACAATCCCTGGCTAACACCCAGCATCCTTAAATCCATAAATAAGAGGCCCCAATATGAAAAACAATATAGAAGGGGTCTAATAACCAGAGAACAATCCAAACGCTACTCATCAATCCTTACTAGCCTGATAAGAAGGTCCAAAAAATTGTATTATGAGAACAGACTCCAGACCGTAAAAGGTGATATGAAAAAGACCTGGAAAACCCTATCTACAATTCTAGGAAATAAAAGATATCCACGAACAATACCATCAAATTATAAAAACAGACGAACCCCTACTCTCACCAACTGAGTCAGCAAACAGACTTAATGTTATCTTCTCCACCATAGGAAAGAATCTAGGAGTAGGATCCCAAGCTCGAACACTCGTCCAACAGACTACCTCACCAACACCTACCCAGATACACTATTCCTAGCTCCTACCAACTCAATTGAAGTCTCACTCATAATCAACACCCTTAAAAACAAAGCAGGAGACATAAACAGCTTACCACCCTTTATGTACAAAAAGCTACACATGTACTGTCACCAATTATAGCAGCATTATTCAATAAATCCATTGAATCTTCAACCTTCCCATCAATTCTCAAAATAGCTAGGGTCACCCCGATCCACAAAGGAGGTGACCAAACTGACTTGAACAATTATAGACCAATCCCAAATTTACCACTGCTTTCTAAAATCTTCGAAAAATTAATTCATAAACAGATCTATTCCTACCTCGTCTCACACAATGTACTAAACCCCTGTCAATTTGGATTCAGGACCAACAAGAGCACAAACGATGCTATAACACACATGTTAGAGTTAATATACACCGCACTTGAGAAGAAAGAAGTTCCGCTGGGAATCTTCATAGACCTACGCAAAGCATTTGATACAGTCGACCATGATTTATTGCTCACAAAATTAGCGCACTATGGTATTAGGGGGCACCCCCTCAACTACCTAAAGTCGTACCTTAGCAACAGAAGTCAGTACGTGAACACAAATGGAGAGAACTCTTCCACACAACAAATTACAGTCGGTGTCCTCAAGGTAGTGTCCTGGGGCCACTCCTATTCCTCATTTACATAAATGACCTACCGAATGCATCACAACTACTCAAACCCATTTTGTTTGCAGATGACACAACATATGTCTTCTCTCACCCAAATCCAGTCATACTAGCCAACACAATTAATGCCGAATTACAGAAAATATCAACATGGATGACGACAAATAAGCTTACTCTCAATACGGACAAGACCTACTTCATTCAGTTTGGAAACAAAGCTACAAATGTTCCACTTAACATAACGCTCAATGGTTCACCCATCACAAGACTCACAGAGGGAAAATTCCTAGGAATCCACCTTGACAGTAGTCTTAAATTCCAAACACACATACAACAAATTTCCAAGAAAATCTCAAGGACAGTAGGTATATTATCTAAGATACGCTATTATGTGCCTCAACCAGCTCTCATTGCACTATATCATTCTCTTATCTACCCTTATCTCACCTATGGAATCTGTGCATGGGGCTCAACAACATTAAATCACCTTAGACCACTCATAACCCAGCAAAAGGCTGCAGTCAGGATGATAACAAATTCCCACTCTAGACAGCATACTCCACCTATATTCAGAACCTTAAAACTACTCACCATAAAAAATATTCATACCTATTCATGTGCCTTCTACATACATAAAACTCTACATGCTAATATTAACCCTGCGCTCAGAATTCTCCTCAACAACTTTAATAGGTCCCACGACCATGACACAAGACACAGATCACTATATGACATACCCCGAGTCCATACTAACCAATGTAAAAATTCTATGCACATAAAGGGACCCAGAATCTGGAATTCATTACCAGTAAATATTAAGTTAACCTTGTCTGAAAATCAATTCAAGACTCTTCTCAAAAATCACCTACTCACTCTATACTAAATACTCATACTGTAACAAACTTTCAAACCCAATATTATTTTACTTAAGATGATCTCAATTTGATATGTTCATCCTCCTTAACACTTGTTGCAATTTCATATCATCATATTGTCATTTAAAATCTTATAGTATCATCATTTTCTTAATTTGAAATAAAATATATATCTAGAAGAAACTCTAAAAACAATTTCTAGTATTGTTATTATACTAGTATAGCATCAACATACTGTAACTTGAAATAAATTATACAACTAGATTAAACTCAACCAATTTATCTTGTATTGTCTTTTAATAGTATGTATAACCATATAATAATTTAAATAATACAGAACTAGAATAAACTCAATCAATTTCTTTAGCATTAATTACTTAGTGAATAAGTCTCTAGAATAAAGTGCCCCTAATGCCATGGCATGCCAGTGGCTCTCCTTGCATTACAGTTTTATAATTGTTTTATAATTGTAACTACCAATAACATTGTACACTTGTAACATGCATAGAAATAAATAAAATAAATAAATAAAAATTATTATTATTATTATTATTATAGGTATGGGAAGGCTTCCGGCACGCTGGGTCCGACGGTCAAGTTTTGAGAGGTTGTTTTCCCAGTATGGGGAATCCAGTCTCGCTTGGCTGTTCTCACCGTCTCCTCACTCACCAGCTAACCTAACCTATCTTCTTCTCTTCATTTCTCCTTATTTATTTTCTCCTTTTGGTGGAATCAATCAAGTAAATGTCCCGTTGATCCTTCACGTCAATCTTTACCTTTTATTTCTTGTTTGATACAATCACTGGAGATAATCACAAGACATTCATTGGGTAACAACTACAAAATCTTTATTGGGTAAGCTTGATAAAGAGGTAGTCTTATGTTATAAAAGAGACTTCAGTCCTTCAGTGGTGGCCAATAGAGGTAAGTCAAGAAAAGAAATAAGTGTGAAAATGGGTAGTCTTAAGTCAAGAAAGAAGTAGTTAAGAAAGAGGTAGGTCGTAGGTCCTTAATTCATATACCGGGTACCAAAGAATATAAGTAAGAACTACAATACCTTCTATGGCAAGGTAAGCTTGAAGCTGGCAGGCCTGACAAGAGCTACAGCAGTGTGCAGATTAATTGGGACAGGAATAAATTTTGTGATTATCTCATAGTATGTCTTAGTCTTCGGCTTAATTGATGTAGTTTGGGTTCTTTTCTTTTCAGAAGAGTTTGCTATTGACCTCTGGCAACCACCCAGCTTTAGTGTTACCCTGCAACTCTCGTCAGTGCTACGACAGCTGTTGTTTTGTAAGGCTATTCCTGCAAGCGTGCTCTGTGAGTGAATGTGGTTTTGTCAAATTCTTCCCTTCAATTCATGATGACTGCTGAAATTCATAATGTATGTTACACCTAGGAAGCGTGCAAGTATTGTAGCTCTTAGAAAACATGTTGATTTGAGTATCAGATAGATCGCCGAAAATCTGAACCTAGCAAAGTCAACTGTTGGTCGGATTCTGAAGAGAGGTGACGACACTGGTGGTTGTGGAGCGCTGCGTCGAGGAAGATGTGGAAGAAAATGCAAGACAACACCTCACGATGACAAGGTTATCATAATAAATAGTGTGAAGGATCCCAAGAAAATCAGAAAAGATCTACAGGGAGATTTGGCTTCATCTGCGTAAATGTTGATTATTCAACTGTCGACGAAGGCTCCTTGAAGTGGCAGAATTGCCAGAAAGCCTATAAAGAAACAATTATTGACTTCTGCTATGAAGAAAAAACCGGCTGCGGTGGGCACTCCATCATAAGGCATGGACGATAGATGAATGGAGAAAAGTTATATATTCAGATGAGACACGTTTTGAAGTGAATATGAAAATGGTAAACAATACCGACAGGTTGATAGGTAAGAGTTTTGTTCTATAGTCTGGAACATTGTTCCATAGTCTGGAACATTGTTCCATAGTCTGGAACATTGTTCCATAGTCTGGAACATTGTTCCATAGTCTGGAACATTGTTCCATAGTCTAGAACATTGTTCCATAGTCTGGAACATTGTTCCATAGTCTGGAACATTGTTCCATAGTCTGGAACAAAACTCTTCTCCAGGTTGAGGGACTGACCACCTCAAAACTACGTCAAGGGTGATGGACTGATCACATCGTCTGCACATCTTTACTATTCTGCTTACTCTGCTGTACTCGACTGAAGAAGCCTATAGTGTAGGCGAAACGTTTCGGAATAAAGATACCTAACTTTTACACTTGTATCTTACTTATCAACATTTTGAAGTACATGGGTACTGATAAGTGGTAGTGAGACGGAGCAAAGACGAACCTCTTCGGAATGGACACATTCAACAAGCGCCAAAATACCCACCTAAGAAAACGTTTTGGGATAGTTTTACTGGTAAAGGCCCTGGACGGCTTGTTATTGTTGAGGGAACCATGAACAGTGACAAATACAAGGCAATCCTGGCAACTTATTTGCTTCCCATTGTGGATAGAGACTTTCCTGATGGAGAAGACATTTTCCAGCAGGATCTTGCTCCATGCCACACTTCCAGAAAAATGCTGACATTCTTCGAAGTGGACTAAGCGTTCTAAACTGGCCTGGAAACTCTCCTGACCTCAACCCAATCGAGAATCTAGAGGCAATAATCAAACGCAGGATCGCGCAACAGGACTGTTCCACAGTGGAGAAGCTAGTTGATGCTGCTATTGGGACCTGGTACCACGAAGAACTTGCCAAAATGTGTTCAACATTGGTCGATTCTATGCCAAAGCAAAGAATCGACCAATGTTTGAGACCAATGTTTGAGAGATAATATTTGTAAATAATTTCGTCTGTTTGCGAATTGTTATGCATTATATATATATATATATATATATATATATATATATATATATATATATATATATATATATATATATATATATAGTATAATATATATACAGGGTCAGTGTATATATATATACAGAGTCACTAAGGACAAGCTACAACTACCTGACGAACGACTTCATGTGAGGTAATTACCATCAATTACCCTGGTCACGAAGTTAAAAATATCATCAAGAGGAGAGAGAGAAATAGAGAAATCCCGTGTTACCAGGCGGACACTGAAGATATCAATGTTGTCAACAGATGGCGCTGAAAGATGCCCAACACTCGGGGTAAAACAATAAAAGAACTATAGAAAATATATATCTCCTTCTCAATGAAAAATATAATCAGTAAAGGTTGTTTTCCTTTTCATTAACTATTGTAATTACTAATATTAATAATAATAGTTAATGATAATATAAAGGAAAACAACCTTTAATGATTAATAATAATAATAATAATAATAATAATAATAATAATAATAATAATAATAATAATAATTATTATATTATTATTATTATCGATATTATTATTAAAACGCCCAAGAGGCCTGATCTTAGGTTAGCGGCGAGTTAGACACACTACCTAGCTATGCTCATTGTTCTTTTATCCTACAGGAGAGCTCTCTGATACCGAAGTTTATCCCTGCCCTTGCAAAGTCCTTTCCCAACGCCCACCCAGCCCAGGAACAGGGCGGCCCTGAGAGCGCGCCCTCCGGTAGAGTGCAGTCAACAATAGTCTCAGGGTCTCTAGTAAGGAATCCTAAGATTGTAAAAAAAAAAAAAAAACTTGGGAGGCATCCCAGGGTGGAATCCTCAGTTAGATGCAGTCAACGACACACACATAAGACTTGAGGAACACTGCAGAAGGCCTACTGGCCCATACAAGGCAGGTCCTTATCAAAACCACCACTACCCAAAGCTACCCATAGACCCCGATTGTCTTTAAGAGGGACCTGGACAGATACCTAGTCAGTGCCAGATCAGTCGGGCTGTGGTTCGTACGTTGGATTACGTGCGACCAGCAGTAACAGCTTCGTTGATCAGGCCCTGATCCACCGGGAGGCCTGGTCGTGGACCGGGTCACGGGGGCGTTGATCCCCGGAATGCCCTCCAGGTAGACTCCAGGTAGGCAGACCCAAGCATCCACTCCCGTACCCACGACACCAATCAAACCCAGCCCCTCCCACTCATATATTTGTCCAATCTCTTTTTAAAGCCACCCAAGGTCCTAGCCTCTATCACCCTACTCGGAAGATTGTTCCACGCATCCACAACTCTGTTCGAAAACCAGTACTTACCTATGTCCTTTCTAAATATAAATTTATCCAACTTAAATCCGTTATTTCTGGTTCTTACCTGGTTCGACACCCTCAGTACTTTATTATCACCTTTGTTTATGCCCATCATCCACTTATACACTTCGAAGATATCTCTCCTCATTCTACGTCTCTCCAGAGAGTGTAGATTCATGGCTCTAAGTCTATCTTCAAACGGGATTATTATTATTATTATAATCAAAAGAAGCGCTAAACCACAGGGGTTATACAGTTCTTCAAACGGGAGATTCCTTATACAGTAAATCATTTTAGTCATTCTTCTCTGTATGTTCTCCAATGAGTCTATATCCATCCTGTAGTAAGGAGACCAAAACTGAGCGGCATAATCCAAATGAGGTCTCACTAGTGATGTATAGAGCTGTAAAATAACTGTTGTCTTGGCTTTAGATTTCTGCTTACCATGACTCCCAAGTCTTTTTCACATTCTAAATGATCAAGCTCTACTTCACCTATTTTCATTACCAAGGACTAGGACTTTGCACTTTACCACATTAAATTTCTTCTGCTACTTTTCAGACCAAATCTTCCTGGAGTTCACTGGTATCCTCCTCAGAATGAATCATACGGCCTATTTTTGTATCATCAGCAAATTTGCTCATGTCACTTGTAATTCCTTCATCAAGGTCATTAATGTAAATTATGAACAACAATGGGCCTAAAACTGATCCTTGTGGAACGCCACTAGTGACAAATCCCCATTCAGATTTGACCCCATTAATGGAAACTTTCTGCTTTCTATTGATAAGCCATGCCTCTATCCATGCTACCATGAGCTGCCACTTTTCTTAAGAGTCTTTTACGAAGAATTCTATTGAAGGCTTTACTGAAATCCAAATAAACAATATCATATTCTTTATCACTGTTCTCTGCCTCAAATGTTTTACTGAAGAACGTCAGTAAATTTGTCAACCAGGAACGACCTCTCGTGAACCCATGCTGAGATTTATTAATCAAATTATGCTCCTCAAGGTGACTTCTAATAATATCAGCTATAATTGATTCTAATAATTTGCCTACTATAAACGTCAGGCTTATTGGACGGTAGTTTGATGGAACGGACTTATCCCCTGATTTGAATATAGGAACTACATTAGCTATCTTCCACATCTCTGGCACAACACCGGGTGCCCCGGTGGCCTGGTGGTTAAAGCTCTCGCTTTACGCACGGAGGGCCCGGGTTCGATTCCCGGCGGGGTGGAAACATTTCGACGCGTTTCCTTACACCTGTTGTCCTGTTCACCTAGCAGCAAATAGGTACCTGGGTGTTAGTCGACTGATGTGGGTCGCATCCTGGGGGACAAGATTGAGGACCCCAATGGAAAACAGACAGTCCTCGATGACGCACTGACTTTTTGGGGTTATCCTGGGTGGCTAACCCTCCGGGGTTAAAAATCCGAACAAAATCTTATCTCTCTCTTAGGATGGACGCATTAAACACGCTCGTTAATGGCTGACTAAGTTCCATCTTGCATTGTTTAAGTACCTGGAAAACAACTCGGGTCCCGGGGACTTGTTTTGTTTCTGTTTATCTGTCTGTTTGATAACCATGTCCCTCGTGACAGTAATATTTGTTCTCTTCTAATATTCTTGAACATGAACATTGACTAACAAGAAGAACAACAGTTTGAACAAGAACATTGACAATAACAAGAACAATAAGTTGAATAAGAACATTGACAATAACAAGAACAATAAGTTGAACAAGAATATTGTTATGGGGTATTATGGACTTGTTATGGGGGCTATGGAACCCAGCATGTATTGTTGTAATTAATTAACATATGAATGCCTAATTATATTGAATTAATCGGGAGTACTGCTAGTTGGGTTAAAAGGCTTGGCCATCCTTAAACTTAAAAGCTGAATTACCTGATCTCTCAATATAATAGGTTATATAAATAATGCACACATTTAATTAAGTATTAATATTAAGTTGCATGTCTCATTGTAATAACTTAAGATATGTTGAGAGGATGCAAAGTGATGTGGATGTTTTGAGGGGGAGGAGCTTAGAGAGATGCTGGCTTCCCACAATCCTTCCTGGGAGAACAATGGCGGCTGGAGTGAGCTGTTGTTGTTGGTGCTTATCTTATCTTGGCTTCAGGGCTGAATGAGTGCCCAAAGGTAATGGGAAGGGTTGTAGATCGATGTTACCATGACATTCTGTGATCTTCAGTGTATCAAGACACTGGAGGATTAAGAAATGTTGAGAAAGAGAGAGTTGAAGGTGGCAGCTGAGCCATGTGCTTTGGGAAAGGCTGATTATATGTTTAGGAGTGGAGACCTGTATATTATATGTATATACTTCTTAATATAGCTCTATTTTTATAATGTTGGTTTAAATAACCTTTAAAAGGAATGTGAAGGAATTAAGTTTTCAGATGCAGCAGCTAAACCTGAGTAAGTATCTTTTAGCCTAATATTGTCCTCCTTTTACCCTAAGACCTTTTAAGTAAATACCCTATGCTAGTACATGTAGAACCTTGATGATAAATAAGGGATAATAACGTAACATGGGGGCCTGTCCGGGAGAGTTATTTGACTGTTAAAATAACTCAAAACATTCTTTGAGATGTACTGGTATGAGATAGGGTTATGAGTCACATGTTTTGGTATGGGGTATTATGGACTTGTTATGGGGGCTATGGAACCCAGCATGTATTGTTGTAATTAATTAACATATGAATGCCTAATTATATTGAATTAATCGGGAGTACTGCTAGTTGGGTTAAAAGGCTTGGCCATCCTTAAACTTAAAAGCTGAATTACCTGATCTCTCAATATAATAGGTTATATAAATAATGCACACATTTAATTAAGTATTAATATTAAGTTGCATGTCTCATTGTAATAACTTAAGATATGTTGAGAGGATGCAAAGTGATGTGGATGTTTTGAGGGGGAGGAGCTTAGAGAGATGCTGGCTTCCCACAATCCTTCCTGGGAGAACAATGGCGGCTGGAGTGAGCTGTTGTTGTTGGTGCTTATCTTATCTTGGCTTCAGGGCTGAATGAGTGCTCAAAAGGTAATGGGAAGGGTTGTAGATCGATGTTACCATGACATTCTGTGATCTTCAGTGTATCAAGACACTGGAGGATTAAGAAATGTTGAGAAAGAGAGAGTTGAAGGTGGCAGCTGAGCCATGTGCTTTGGGAAAGGCTGATTATATGTTTAGGAGTGGAGACCTGTATATTATATGTATATACTTCTTAATATAGCTCTATTTTTATAATGTTGGTTTAAATAACCTTTAAAAGGAATGTGAAGGAATTAAGTTTTCAGATGCAGCAGCTAAACCTGAGTAAGTATCTTTTAGCCTAATATTGTCCTCCTTTTACCCTAAGACCTTTTAAGTAAATACCCTATGCTAGTACATGTAGAACCTTGATGATAAATAAGGGATAATAACGTAACAAACATTGACAATAACAAGAACAAAAAGTTGAACACGAACATTGACAATAACAAGAACAATAAGTTGAACAAGAATATTGACAATAACAAGAACAATAAGTTGAACACGAACATTGACAATAACAAGAACAATAAGTTGAACAAGAATATTGACAATAACAAGAACAATAAGTTGAACAAGAACATTGACAATAACAAGAACAATAAGTTGAACACGAACATTGACAATAACAAGAACAATAAGTTGAACAAGAACACTGACAATAACAAGAACAATAAGTTGAACAAGAACACTGACAATAACAAGAACAATAAGTTGAACAAGAATATTGACTAACAAGAACAATAAGTTGAACAAGAACACTGACAATAACAAGAACAATAAGTTGAACAAGAACATTGACAATAACAAGAACAATAAGTTGAACAAGAACACTGACAATAACAAGAACAATAAGTTGAACAAGAACACTGACAATAACAAGAACAATAAGTTGAACAAGAACACTGACAATAACAAGAACAATAAGTTGAACAAGAACATTGACAATAACAAGAACAATAAGTTGAACACGAACATTGACAATAACAAGAACAATAAGTTGAACACGAACATTGACAATAACAAGAACAATAAGTTGAACAAGAACACTGACAATAACAGAACAATAAGTTGAACAATAACAAGGAGAACAAGAAGTTAAACAAGATGAATAATAACAAGAAACTGACGAACAAGTTTCAACAAAGAGGAAAAAGTTAAATGACAAGAACAAGAACAAGAGGCGCAAAAACATAAAACAGGAAAACAAGTACACTAACACCGAGGAGTTTACCTGGACTTTACCTGGACTTTACCTGGACTTTACCTGGAGTGGGTTTCGGGGGGAACAACTCAAGAACATAAAATGGACCGTGACGGAGAACAAAATAAGAACAAGCAGAAAGAACAAAAAGAGAACACAACGAAGAATGCTAAAGTTAACAAGATAACAAAAAAAGAGAAAAAAAAGAACTGCGAGACGAAGATCAATGAGAATTCAAAATGGAGGAATAAAACGAAAATAATAAAAGAGAACAAGAAGAAGAAAAAAGAATTAGAAGAGAACAATAAAAGAGAACAAGAAGAAGAAAAAAGAATTAGAAGAGAACAATAAAAGAGAACAAGAAGAAGAAAAAAGAATTAGAAGAGAACAATAAAAGAGAACAAGAAGAAGAAAGAAGAATTAGAAGAGAACAATAAAAGAGAACAAGAAGAAGAAAGAAGAATTAGAAGAGAACAATAAAAGAGAACAAGAAGAAGAAGAAAGAAGAATTAGAAGAGAACAATAAAAGAGAACAAGAAGAAGAATTAGAGGATTTACAAGAATTACAAATAACTGCGAAAAAAATCCAAAATTCGTTCGTTCCTGTGATTTTCTTTAACAATAAATTTATTTCCAGTTCTAACCAGAACATGAAGAAAAACAAATTACGAAATGTGAACAAAAACGCTGAAGTTCCTCGAGAGATCAAGGACACAAGATCACCTCTTGATCTCTGCTGTATGTTTGCTCTTCTTATATATATATATATATATATATATATATGTGTGTGTGTGTGTGTGTGTGTGTGTGTGTGTGTGTGTGTGTGTGTGTGTGTGTGTGTGTGTGAGTGTGTTTGTAGTTTTTATGTAACCTGAAACCAAGACAACACTGCATAAGTGTTCGTAATAAAGTTAACAGAATCCTGGGCTTCATATCAAGAAGTATAAATAATAGAAGTCCTCAGGTAACACTGTGTTGAGGTCAGCCACGGTAATACTGTGTTGAGGTCAGCTACGGTAACACTGTGTTGAGGTCAGCCACGGTAACACTGTGTTGAGGTCAGCCACGGTAACACTGTGATGAGGTCAGCCACGGTAACACTGTGATGAGGTCAGCCACGGTAACACTGTGTTGAGGTCAGCCGCGGTAACACTGTCTTGAGGTCAGCCACGGTAACACTGTGTTGAGGTCAGCTACGGTAAAACTGTGTTGAGGTCAGCCATGGTAACACTGTGTTGAGGTCAGCTACGGTAAAACTGTGTTGAGGTCAGCCACGGTAACACTGTGTTGAGGTCAGTCACGGTAACACTGTGTTGAGGTCAGCCACGGTAATACTGTGTTGAGGTCAGCCACGGTAACACTGTGTTGAGGTCAGCCACGGTAACACTGTGTTGAGGTCAGTCACGGTAACACTGTGTTGAGGTCAGCCACGGTAACACTGTGTTGAGGTCAGCCACGGTAACACTGTGTTGAGGTCAGCCACGGTAACACTGTGTTGAGGTCAGCCACGGTAATACTGTGTTGAGGTCAGTCACGGTAACACTGTGTTGAGGTCAGCCACGGTAATACTGTGTTGAGGTCAGCCACGGTAACACTGTGTTGAGGTCAGTCACGGTAACACTGTGTTGAGGTCAGTCACGGTAACACTGTGTTGAGGTCAGCCACGGTAACACTGTGTTGAGGTCAGTCACGGTAACACTGTGTTGAGGTCAGCCACGGTAACACTGTGTTGAGGTCAGCCACCCATGTAAACAGTCCCAGGAATCTTGCCCAAGACACATTACACCAGTGTTGAAAAATTTAAATCGATCTATTAAGTCATTCTTGAGTAACAAAAGTTTTTTTTTTTTGAGAAAACAAACGAAAATATTGCTTAACAAGTTCCAAAAAAAATAGGAAAGTTTTTCCTCGTTAAGTTTCAGTTTAAAAACAATATAAAACTGAGGCGTTTTTATTTTTCCAGTTTTCTTCTCATATATACGTTCTATTTAAAATTCTCTAAAATACTACAATTTCATTTCGAGTTTTTAAAAGAAATTCAACTTGATAAAATTAGTAAAAAAAAAAAAGATAGCTCACAGTGAGTTGTAAGCCTCCATGCATTTGTTGTCACATAGTCCATTATTTCCTTTACTGATTTTCCCACCAGTTCTCTGTCCCACTGAACCTCATGTAGGAAATTCTTCACGCCTGTGTAGTCCCCTCTCTTGTAGTGGAGAGGGATGCTTCCCTCTCCACCTATTTGTACTCACCTTTCTTGGTTAAAGGAGTCGATTCACAGCTCCTGGCCCCGCCTCTTCCCTGATCGCTAATAGGTCCACTCTCTCCTTGCTCCAAGGGTTCTTTCGTAAGGAACCTCTTTGTGTGTGTGTGTTTGTGACTCATCACTGACTCAAGTGTACAAAAACAGAAGCAAATAACATCAATAATTGACCTAGGAAAGTTTTCTTATTCTCGATCACCACCACCATCACCACCACCACTACCCTCACCACCACTACCATCACCACTATCATCACCACCACCACTATCATCACCACCACCACCATCACCACACCACCACCACTACCATCACCACCACCACCACCACTACCATCACCACCACCACCACTACCATCAGCACCACTATCATCACCACCACCACTATCATCACCACCACCACCATCACCACTATTCTCACCACTACTACCATCATCACCACCAATACCCTCCCCATCGCTACCATCACCACGACCATCACCTCTACAATAACCATCACAACTACGATTACCACCATAACCACTACCCTCACCATAACCACTACCCTCACCAATACCACCATAACCACTACCCTCACCATTACCACCATAACCACTACCCTCACCATTACAACCATAACCAGTATCATCTCCACTACTACCACCATCACTACTACTACAATCATTTTTATCACTATCACCAAAATCACCATCACCACCACCACCAACACTACCATCATCAACACCACTATCCTCACCTCCACTACCATCATCACCACCAATACCCTCACCACCGCTACCATCACCGCCACCATCACCTCTACAATAACCATCACAACTACCATTACCACCATAACCAGTATCATCTCCACTACTACTACCACCATCACTACCGTCATCACTACTACAATCACCTTTACCACTATCACCAAAATCACCATCACCGCCACCATCATCCCCACCACCATTAATATCACCACCATCACCGTCAACAATAACGCCGCCACCACCAACAACTAAAACACCTCCAACACCACCACCACCAACAAACAAGAACTACACCAACAACACCACCACTGTCAGGGGAACGCCGTCCTCCTGATCAGAAGTATGGAAAATAAATAATACATGAGAAATCTTCAAGAGGAAAAATTAATAAGATGTTAAGAAAAACTTCTAAGTCCAGGAGATCTTAAGACAGGAGAATCTTTAAGTCCAGGAGATTTAAGACAGGAGAATCTTCTAAGTCCAGGAGATCTTAAGACAGGAGAATCTTCTAAGTCCAGGAGATTTAAACAGGAGAATCTTCTAAGTCACAGATGTTAAGACAGGAGAATCTTCTAAGTCAGAGATCTTAAGACAGGAGAATCTTCTAAGTCCAGGAGATCTTAAGACAGGAGAATCTTCTAAGTCAGGAGATCTTAAGACAGGAGATCTTAAGTCCAGGAGATTTAGCAGGAGATCTTCTAAGTCAGGAGATCTTAAGACAGAGAATCTTCTAAGTCCAGGAGATCTTAAGACAGGAGAATCTTCTAAGTCCAGGAGATGTTAAGACAGGAGAATCTTCTAAGTCAGGAATCTTAAGACAGGAGAATCTTCTAAGTCAGGAGATCTTAAGACAGGAGAATCTTCTAAGTCCAGGAGATCTTAAGACAGGAGAATCTTCTAAGTCCAGGAGATGTTAAACAGGAGAATCTTCTAAGTCAGATCTTAAGACAGGAGAATCTTCTAAGTCAGAGATTAAGACAGGAGAATCTTCTAAGTCCAGGAGATCTTAAGACAGGAGAATCTTCTAAGTCCAGGAGATCTTAAGACAGGAGAATTTCTAAGTCAGAGATTAAGACAGAGAATCTTCTAAGTCGAAGATGTTAAGACAGGAGAATCTTCTAAGTCCAGGAGATCTTAAGACAGGAGAATCTTCTAAGTCAGGAGATCTTAAGACAGGAGAATCTTCTAAGTCAGGAGATCTTAAGACAGGAGAATCTTCTAAGTCCAGGAGATCTTAAGACAGGAGAATCTTCTAAGTCCAGGAGATGTTAAGACAGGAGAATCTTCTAAGTCCAGGAGATCTTAAGACAGGAGAATCTTCTAAGTCCAGGAGATCTTAAGACAGGAGAATCTTCTAAGTCCAGGAGATCTTAAGACAGGAGAATCTTCTAAGTCCAGGAGATGTTAAAACAGGAGAATCTTCTAAGTACAGATGTTAAGACAGGAGAATCTTCTAAGTACAGATGTTAAGACAGGAGAATCTTCTAAGTCCAGGAGATCTTAAGACAGGAGAATCTTCTAAGTCCAGGAGATCTTAAGACAGGAGATCTTAAGACAGGAGAATCTTCTAAGTCCAGGAGATCTTAAGACAGAAGAATCTTCTAAGTCCAGAAGATCTTAAGACAGGAGAATCTTCTAAGTCCAGGAGATGTTAAGACAGGAGAATCTTCTAAGTCCAGGAGATCTTAAGACAGGAAAATCTTCTAAGTCCAGGAGATCTTAAGACAGGAGAATCTTCTAAGTCCAGGAGATCTTAAGACAGGAGAATCTTCTAAGTCCAGGAGATGTTAAAACAGGAGAATCTTCTAAGTACAGATGTTAAGACAGGAGAATCTTCTAAGTACAGATGTTAAGACAGGAGAATCTTCTAAGTCCAGGAGATCTTAAGACAGGAGAATCTTCTAAGTCCAGGAGATCTTAAGACAGGAGAATCTTCTAAGTCCAGGAGATCTTAAGACAGAAGAATCTTCTAAGTCCAGAAGATCTTAAGACAGGAGAATCTTCTAAGTCCAGGAGATCTTAAGACAGGAGAATCTTCAAAGTCCAGGAGATCTTAAGACAGGAGAATCTTCTAAGTCCAGGAGATCTTAAGACAGAAGAATCTTCTAAGTCCAGGAGATCTTAAGACAGAAGAATCTTCTAAGTCCAGAAGATCTTAAGACAGAAGAATCTTCTAAGTCCAGAAGATCTTAAGACAGAAGAATCTTCTAAGTCCAGGAGATCTTAAAATAGGAGAATCTTCTAAGTCCAGGAGATCTTAAGACAGGAGAATCTTCTAAGTACAGGAGATCTTAAGACAGAAGAATCTTCTAAGTCCAGGAGATCTTAAGACAGGAGAATCTTCTAAGTCAAGGAGATCTTAAGACAGGAGAATCTTTTAAGTCCAGGAGATCTTAAGACAGGAGAATCTTCTAAGTCCAGGAGATCTTAAGACAGAAGAATCTTCTAAGTCCAGGAGATGTTAAGATGTACTGAAGATATGATGCTCACTATCTTGGGTAGGCGGTGGTAGCATGAAATTAAAGAGATGGTGAAGCTACTGTCATTCCTGGTTGGTAGTATCTCCCTCCAGGTGGTAAAGTTGGTAGTATCTCCCTCCAGGTGGTAAAGTTGGTAGTATCTCCCTCCAGGTGGTAAAGATGGTAGTATCTCCCTCCAGGTGGTAAAGATGGTAGTATCTCTCTCCAGGTGGTAAAGAAGAGATAAGTCGCTATGTCCCACTATGGCCCGTCACCTGGGTTCTAGCTACTATATATCCAGTGTCTACTGTGAATGATCCCGCCAGCAACAGAACTGATAATGAAAAAAAAACACTGGTTACACTATGATTATCAAGTATAACCTTGAACTGAGACAAAGGGTGGCACTTGTACTCCAGTGTTATTACTGGTAACCAGGTTAAATACGAAAAAAAGGAAACAATATTCCTGGTAGATCACCTTACTTGATCAGAAGAGTGGAGGTCAAGTGATTTCCCAAACTCCAACCCACACCAGGTAAGGTTAATACTACCAGGAGTAGAAAGTAAACGGACTCAGACCCAAGAAAGTTGGAGTTTTACAGTGGCCCACTAGATGGCAGGATGGGCGGCGACACAATAACTGTTCCTTGGAGTCTGAATTAACATAAGCCCAATTTACTGTCTTTTACCTCACATTACCCCTTTCCAAAACTTATAGTCGGAGACAATAAATTAACTTCCAGAGGGAAAAGAACTATTTATAACCTCGGCTCAACCAATCTGAGAAGTGGTTGTCTGAGCCACCTATATATACAACCACAAACTTATATGACTGAATAGCCAAAGCCCACTTTAATAGTCTGCTATTTGTACTTTTAAAGTTCTAGAGGTAGAGCAGTGGCTTGTGGTCAGTTTCAAGTATAAAGGTTTATCGTACAAGTACTAGTTGAACTTACTTATACCCCAAACTAACATTCCTTTTCTACCCTGGAATATTTTTCTTCTCTCGGCAGAAGCTTATTTTTTTGCGAAAAGATATTGGGAATGGAGTCTCATTTTAATATTGTAGAAGAACAGTCAATAGTCCAGAATGAGATAAAAGATTCTATTAATATCTTGGAACTTGAGAACTGGAGGGTTAGAAAATATATTTTTAATCTGTTCAAAAGTTTGTAAAGCTTCTTAGGAACAAACAAGTGCTTCCTGTACATTATTCTTTAAATAAGCTGTAAAAACAACACCACCACCACCTAAAACACCACCACCGACAACACCACCACCGACAACACCACCACCGACAACACCACCACCGACAACACCAATAACAACAATACCAACAACAACAACACCACCACCTAAAACACCACCACCACCACTAACAACAATACCACCACCACAACAACAACAACACCACCACCGACAACAACAACACCAACGATCTCCACCAGTACCTGTGAACCAGGAAAATTTTACTGTTTTTCACTACGACCACACTCTCCTCCACACCATCCTCTCACCACCATCCTATCCTCACCACATCCCTCCCTCCACCACCATCCTCCTTCACCACCATCCTATCCTCCACCACCATCCTCTCACCCCATCCTCCCCTCCACCACCATCCTCCCTCACACCACCCTCTCCTCCACCACCATCCTCCACCACCATCCTCTCCCTCCACCACCATCCTCTCCTACCACCATCCTCTCCACCACCATCCTCTCCACCACCATCCCTACCCACCACCATCCTCCCCTCCACCACCATCCTCCCTCCACCATCCCTCCCTCCACCACCACCTCTCCCTCCACCACCATCCCTCTCCCTCCACCACCATCACTCTCCCTCCACCACCATCACTCTCCACCACCACCATCACTCTCCCACCACCACCATCACTCTCCCTCCACCACCATCACTCTCCCTCCACCACCATCACTCTCCCTCCACCACCATCACTCTCACCACACCTCCTCCACCACCATCCCTCCCACCACCATCATTTTCCCCACCCATTCCACCACCATCCTTCCCCCACCACCATCCTTCTCCTACCACCATCCTCCTTCTCCCACCACCACCATCATTCTCCCACCACCTCCATCCCCCCCACTCTCCCCACCACCACCTCTCCTTCTCCCCCCTACCACCACCATCTTCTCCCCCCTTTCCCACCACCATCATTCTCCCACCACCTCCATCCCTCTCCCACCACCACCCTCCTTCTCCCACCACCACCATCCTTCTCCCACCACCACCATCCTTCTCCCACCACCACCATCCTTCTCCCACCACCTCCAGCCTTCTCCCACCACCTCCATCCCTCTTCATCCATAAGAGTCTAATTCTCTGTTTGTTCATGTGAGAGGTTTTAACCACACAATTGATTTTCTAAAAGCCGAGAAAGTTGTATCAAGGAAGTCTTGGAAGTTTTGGAAGTCTTGGAAGTCTTGGAAGTCTTTGGCTGAAAGAAATATAATTAATTCAAGTTTCATTAAAAATAATACTGATGTCAATATCAATATTTGTTCAAGGTTATATAAATTAGATTCATTTATAATAAATATAATTTGCGAGGAATTTAAGCCATGTCTGACATGTGTCTCATAAAAACTTTACTTGACATGTGACCTGAACAAATTTTCACTTCATTCCCACGGTTGGTGGTCAAGCCAAAAATTGTGTATGCAATAATTTCGCAAAAATCATTCTGAGCCTAACGAAAAAAAAATTAATTGTGTTTGTTTATTATTAAATTATTGTAAACTTATCTAAAATATATTTAGTTGGATTAGGCTAAATTAAATTGCGCTTGTTATAATAAGGTCAGGTAAGTTTTCTAAGGTTCTTTTGGTACAAAATTATTAAATTTACATTAACATAAATGAAAAAATATATCTTTAAACGTATAAGAGAAATTTTTAGAAAGGACTTTATTTTAAATGAGTTCTTGCTAATTGACCAATTTTACCTATTCGGCCTTTCGTGTTGCAATCAACACATCATCAAGACTTTGCAAAGTTGCAGGAAAGGTGATAAAATGCGAGTAAACACGTTGAGAGTGAACGTTTTTGCTAGAATGAAGGAGAGAAGCAGAGAATAAGAGCCCAAGCGTGCCACCTATGCCAGTGCCTAGTGCCTGGAAGGTTGACTATTTTTTAAGGCATTATAAGACTGCCATCCCACAAGCACCGTTACTGTCATAGCAGCAAAACGAGCATAATAATTAGTAGCATGACAATCATCAAGAATTCTGTCAGCTTCAATATGATATAAAAGGCTTAACTCTCTAAATACTAATATCTGGGTATTTTCTATACCTCAGAAAACGGTTCATCTTCTTGTAGATTCGCCGGTACATCCGGCCCGGTTCTTCTCCAGATGGTGACCCGGTTCATGGCGACTCATATAAAGGGGAAACATTTGTAGTTTACCCACAAGTACAATGGCCATAGTTAGGTCAAAGTTTTATCCCACAAGGTTTTTAGGCAGACTCTGGTCTAACCATCAGAACAGACCCTGTTCCTCTGTGAGCTACATTTTATACAATTCATCGCATTCGTATAGGAGTCCTGTTTTAGGCCTGGGACTATAACCTTCAATATAAACGAATCTAATTTGAATAAGCTGCTACTATTATTATATAATGAAAGTTTATCATGTTATATGATGGCTGATTCTATAATGTTTTGTGCAAGTTAAGTGGAATAAAAGACAATAACTTTAGCTTCCGGTCAATTTGCCATGTTATTACAGACTCTAATATGGCTAAAAATGGCATTTGTATTGAATATTTCTGTAGTGATATCTTAATATCTAGAGATTTGCCAGTCTGTTCCACATAAGATAAGTTGCAATCATTGCAACCAATTCTATACACACCTCTGACGCAATGTTGTGGAGAATTCTTTATCAGAATGCTTTTAACAGTCTGTTCATTCTTAAAAACTGCTTGTATGTTAAATCTTTTAATAGCATTCGGCAGGACAGATAAATTCTATGATAAGTTTTCTAGCTGTAGTTTCGTGGAAATATCAAATATTTTCCTAATTTCTTCATCTAGAAATTCCTGGCTACATACTCGGTAAGCTCTCAGGAACATGATGAGAAAGACACTCCTTTTTACTCTGGTCTCATGGTTTTAATAATAGTGGATATACGAGCACACATTAGTGGCCTTCCTATATAGTGCAAACTTTCTATCAACACTATGTATCAACACATCTAGGAAAGGGAGTTTAGATTCCACCTCTTTCTCCACCGTGAATTTAATAGATAGGACCCAAACATTAAGAATCGGTAAGAGTGTATCCAGGGCCATATCATTCAACAACAAACACAAGATGTCATTCACATATCTGAACCATCTAGCTTAACGGGGAAGGATGTCTTTTAACAGCCTCATCTCAAAGACCTCCATTTAGAGATTGCTCACTAGGGAAGACATTGGATTTTCCATAGCCAATCCCTGTCTTTGAGCTTAGTATTTCCCTTCAAACTTAAACTTGCAATCAACAACACACAATTTAATCAGCTCCGTAATGGTGTTCTTATCAAAAGACATGGAGAACGGATCTAATTCTTCTTCCAAATAATATAGCAAATCGGAAACAAGAACACTGGTGAACAGCCCCAGTGACATCAAAACTTACTAGTGTAGAATCATGGTATGACTTAACAAATCTTTGAGGACAATTCGGTACCACCGGTCTGAGCAAAGCTCCATATACCAAGATTGCAGTCTCTTGCAATCTTGTAAAACAAGGGGGAACTATCCACTGAAACGTTCAACATTTGCAAAGGTATGGCATATGGGGCTGTGCTCAGACCGGTGGTACCGAATTGTCCTCAAAGATTTGTTAAGTCATACCATGAATTAAAGAAAGATCCTGGACTTCACTTTACGAAGCAGACAAAGTAAATACGCTAGTAATTATGGATAAGGTATATTATAGTGGAAAAAAGGAAAATTTTACTGGAATACGGAAACTTACGCGCCCCTTAATAAGAACCCTTTGGACCAGGTTAACAGTAAATTTAATAAACAACTTAGAACTATACTGAGAGGTAATGAGGAATTGATTAAACAGTTATGAGCGAGGTCGGTTACACTTCCTTATATGTACGGTTTGATTAAAACCCACAATCCGGGGTTTCCAGCGAGACCTATTATTAGCTTAGTAGGATTAGCAACATATGCTTTGTCAAAATGGTTGGTAAAAACATTAACTCCAATGCTGGGCAGCATTTCTGAAGCTCACATAAAAAACAATGTTGATCTCCATGACAAACTGCAAAATGTTAACATGTCCAATGATTTTACTGTAGTAAGTTTTGATGTCATTGCGTTGTTCACCAGTGTTCTTGTTTCCGATTTGCTATCTTGGAAGAAGAATTAGATCCGTTCTCCATGTCTTTTGATAAGAACACCATTATAGAGCTGATTAAGTTGTGTGTTGTTGATTGCAAGTTTGAGTTTGAAGGGAAATACTAAGCTCAAAGACAGGGAATGGCTATGGGAAATCTATTGTCTCCCTTACTGAACAATTTATATATGGAGTTCTTTGAGGTGAGGCTGTTGAAAGACATCCTTCCCCGTTAAGCTAGATGATTCAGATATGTGAATAACATCTTGTGTTTGTGGCCGAATGATATGGTCTTGGTTACACTCTTACCCAGTCTTAATGTTTTGGTCCTATCTATTAAATTCACGGTGGAGAAAGAGGTGGTATCTAAACTCCCTTTCCTAGATGTGTTGATACATAGTGTTGATAGAAAGTTTACACTATATAGGAAGGCCACTAATGTGTGCTCGTATATCCACTATTATTCCAACTATGAGACCAGAGTGAAAAGGATTGTCTTTCTCACCAGGTTTGTTTATTTCCTCGAAAATTTAACAGTAATTTCAATCTTAGTAAAACTTGAAGAATATATTTTAATACAAAATATTAAGTAATTGCAATTTGTTATTTTTTCTGATCTAGTAATTGTAACTGAAAGTCTAGAAGAGTAATTTAAACTGTAATAGTAATTGACTTTGCTTGATGAAACACTTATATACTTAGCACCGGTAAGAAGCCGGATGTTTAAGTACTGATGTCAAGCACCGGTACGACAGTGATTTATTGTACACTGATACCCAACACTGGTACGACAGTGGTTTATTGTACACTGATACCCAACACTGGTACGACAGTGGTTTATTGTACACTGATACCCAGCACTGGTACGACAGTGATTGCTTCATTACTGGATGGGTCATCATGACAAAAACCAGAGTCGGGAGATATTTTCGTGTGTGTTAAGCGTTCTCTGGCTTTCTGGTGCTTATAAAGGTGTGTGTAAGCAGTCACCTTGAGAGATGTTGATTTCCAAATGATAGTATTTCCAGCTCTTCTCCTGGAGGGGAAACCTTTCAAGATCCTGTTGATGATTGTTGCTGATGGACCTTGGAGGGAATTCTTGACGATATCATCACTGTCTCTCAGCTCAGACTGACACATTTCAAGACTACGGTGTTCATCACATTATGTCCTCGTATAGTACTGATAAAGCCACTGGATGGTGAGACGTATACAAATTAATGATGAAAAGATGTTGCACATGTGTCTAATTCTTCACCATCTAACCCATCCTGTGTGATGGACAGGGAAACGTAGCTAGCATTTGTTCCCACTGTGTAATTATCATACAGAACAGAGAAGCAGCACATAACACATCCACTTTTGATAAAAATAAGTTGAACATCTATTAGGTTACTTAAGCAAAGTTTTATAACACACTGAAAGAAAAAAAGAGGATCAC
This sequence comes from Cherax destructor, assembly GCA_009830355.1. Taxonomy (NCBI): domain Eukaryota; kingdom Metazoa; phylum Arthropoda; class Malacostraca; order Decapoda; family Parastacidae; genus Cherax; species Cherax destructor. The sequence goes on along the minus strand of WNWK01000603.1, from coordinate 230,400 downwards.
GTTTCCGTGCCTCAGGATCTGAGAGACATGTGGAAGGGAATACCGTCTCTCAACACGAGATGTAACTCACTTTATCTCTGAAAGACATGACTAAGACCAGCGACATGACTAAGACCAGCATCAGCAAAAACTTGTCCTGTTTCCTGATAAATCCTACTTAACCTAACAACACTGGTGGCTTCAAATATATTATCTTAAGTCTTGTAAACAACACACAGTCGAAGCATACTAGGCGTCTCTAAGTCATTTTACAACATTCACAGCGTTATACCAGTCACACTTAACCAGCGATATATTCTTCACATCATACTCAGTGTAAGACCAGTCCCATCATACTCAGTGTAACACCAGTCGCATCATACTCAGTGTAAGATTCATCACATCATACTCAGGGATATGCTCATCACACCATAACTAGCGATATAAACTCTTCATTGTATACCCAGATATACACCATACACTCAGGAGTACAGCATACACAACAGCGACATAATCCTCTCAACATACCCAGGGATATACCGTTCATAACATATTCGGCAATATACTCTTTTCAACATACCCAGGCATGTAACATTCACAATATACCCAACAATATACCATTCTCATCATACTTAAGGCTATTCAGTTTACAACATACCTAAGCATATAACATTCATAACATACCCAGAAATATACTTTTCTCATCGTACTCAAGGAAATACAATTCAGGGAATTCTCAACATACTAAGCAAATAAAGTACAATTCACAACATACCAACAATATACCATTATCAACATACCCAGTTATATACAATTGACAGTATACCAAACACATACCCTTTACAACATATCCAACATACAGTCCTGTTATTTATGAAACACAAGTGAGTTTAAAAGACAGGATTTCCGGTCGTTATCATCTCTGGTAAATCCTCTCCAGTTACCACTCTATATTCTTCTCCTCCTCAAAAGTCTACAAAACATTTCATAATATTTATATAAAAATGATTGAATGTGGTTCAGTGATTTTTGTGGTTCTCTTTTTTTTATATTTTGTACAGAAGCCACATTGGTGTTTCATCAGTGTGTGGCAGCAGTCTTGTATGAAAGTAATGGTTGAAGATCTTTGTGTGTGTGCACTCACCTATTTGTGGTTGCAGGGATCGAGTCATAGCTCCTGGCCCCGCCTCTTCACTGATTGCTACTCGGTCCTCTCTCTCCCTGCTCCATGAGCTTTATCATACCTCGTCTTTAAACTATGCATGGTATGATTCCTGCCTCCACTACGTCACTTTCCGGACTATTCCACTTCCTGACAACTCTATGGCTGAAGAAATACTTCCTAACATCACTTTGACTCATCTGAGTCTTCAACTTCCAATTGTGACCCCTTGTTTCTGTGTCCCCTCTCTGGAACATCCTGTCTCTGTTCACCTTGTCAATTCCTCGCAGTATTTTTTATGTCATTATCCTGTCTTCCCTAAACCTCCTGTCCTCCAGTGTCGTGAGCCAGATTTCCCGTAACCTTTCTTCGTAGGACATTCCCCTTAGCTCTGGGACTAGTCTTGTTGTAAACCTTTGCACTTTCTCTATTTTCTTGACATGATTGACCAGGTGTGGGTTCCAAACTAGTGCTACATACTCCACTATGGACCTGACGTTCAGGGTGTAGAGAGTCTTGAACAATTCCTTACTGAGGTATCAGAACGCTATATTTAGGTTTGCTAGACGCCCATATGCTGCAACAGTTATCTGGTTGATGTGCGCCTCAGGAGATGTGCTCGGCATTATACTCACCCCAAGATCCTTTTCCTTGAGTGAGGTTTGCAGTCTTTGGCCACCTAGCCTATACTCAGTCTGCAGTCTTCTTTGCCCTTCCCCGATCTTCATGACTTTGCATTTGGCGGGGTTAAATACGAGGAGCCAGTTGCTGGACCAGGCTTCCAGCCTGTCCAGATCTCTTTGTAGTTCTGCCTGATCCTCATCCGATTTAATTTTCCTCATTAACGTCACATTATCTGCAAACAGGGACACTTCATGTCATTCACATATACCAAAAACAGCACTGGTCCTAGGACTGACCCCTGTGGAAACCCGCTCGTCACAAGCGCCCACTCTGACACCTCGTCACGTACAATGACTCGCTGATGCCTCCCTGTCAGGTATTCTCTGATCCATTGCAGTGCCCTTCCTGAGGTATCTAGTTCACTTAGCAGCGTCTTCACCTCCTCCTCGGTTGTGTGTATTTCGTCCAGCACTTGTTGGTATATCCCTTGTTAGTGTATTCCCCTATTCTGACTTCCCAGAGTCCTTTCTGTCTCCACTTTAATTAGTCTTTAAATCTCATGTTGAGCTCCTCACATACTTCTTAGTCGTTTCTTGTGAGCTCACCACCTTCCTTCCTCAACCTGATTACCTGGTCCTTGACTGTTGTTTTCCTCCTGATGTGGCTATACAACAGCTTCGGGTCAGATTTGACTTTCGATGCTATGTCATTTTCGTACTGTCGCTGGGCCTCCTTCCTTATCTGTGCATACTCGTTTCTGGCTCTTCGACTAATCTCTTTATTTTCCTGGGTCTTTTGTCTTCTGTACTTTTTCCATTCTCTAGCACATTTAGTTTTTGCCTCCCTACACCTCTGGGTGAACCAAGGGATTGTGCTGGTCTTCTCATTATTTCTTTTGCCCTTGGGAACAAACCTCTCCTCTGCCTCCTTGCATTTTGTTGTCACGTAGTCCTCATTTTGTTTACTGATTTTCCTACCAATTATCTTTCCCACTGAACCAATTGCAGGAAGTTCCTCATGCCTGTGTAGTCCCCCCTTTTATAGTTTGGCTTTTCTCATCCTACTCCTGTTACCCTCTTTACTTGTAACTCTACTTTGTATTCAAACCTCAGAATCACGTGATCACTAGCTCCGAGGGGCCTTTCATATGTGATGTCCTCGATGTCCAAGCTACTCAAGATGAATACGAGATCCAGTCTTGTTGGTTCATCCTCACTTCTCTCTCTGGTAGTGTCCCTAACATGTTGATGCATGAGGTTTTCCTGTACCACATCCATCATCTTGGCTTTCCATGTTTCGGAACCCAAATTTGGCTCCAGGTTTTCCCAGTCAATCTCCTTGTGATTGAAATCACCCATAACTAGTAACTTTGCTCTACCTGTGTGAGCTCTTCTGGCCAACTCAGCTAGTGTGTCCACTATTGCTCTGTTGCTCTCTTCATATTCTTCTCTTGGCTTCCTGCAGTTCTGTGGCTGGTTGTACATCACTGCAATTACCACCTTAGGGCCTACAGACTGAATTGTTCCTATGTAGTAGTGATGCATTGGATATCCGCATCTGCGGAACATCTGCACAGTTTCTTACATCTGCATCCGCATTTTACTGTAAACAGATATCCGCATCTGCATCCGAATCTGTGGAACATCCGCACAATTTCTTACATCCGCATCCGCAAGATAAGTAAGACATCCTCATACATATCCGCATCCGTGGATATCTAAATTTTCACATCCATTCCTTCCATTTCCTCAAATCCCCATCGGTTTTTAAAGAACAGTACAACTCCTTCTTCCCCTCTGCTCACTCGTTTCTGTGAGTGTTATGATGTTTGCAGATGTCTCCTTGATTCTTTCATGTCACTCCTCACATTTATTTGTTATTCCGTCTGCATTCATATACCAAACCTTCAACTTCTTTTCTAAAACTGTGGTCTAGGGAGTATGTTAGAGTTGGGGAGCGGGAGACCTGGTGGGGAACTATGGGGGGTTGCTGTGAAGGTGGAGTTTGTGATTAGGAGGTGAGGGCAGTGGGTATGGTGTGTGGGTTTTGGGTTAAATTGTTTCGTTGCATTGTTGTTGTGATTGAGGGCCATCTGTAGGTGGTTCTGAGCTTTATCATATCTCTTCTTAAAGCTATATATGGATCCTGTCTCCACTACATCACTTCCCAAACTATTCCACTTCCTGACAACTCAGTGACTGAAGAAATACTTCCTAACATCCCTGTTTACCTTGAGTTTACCTGGAGAGAATTCCAGAGGTCAACGCCCGTGCGGCCCGGTCTGTGACCAGGCCTCATGTTGGACCAGAGCCTGATCAACCAGGCTGTTACTGCTGGCCACACACAGTCCAATGTATGAACCACAGCCTGGCTGGTCAGGTACCGACTTTAGGTGCCTGTCCAGTGCCTGCTTGAAGAGAGCCAGGGGTTTGTTGGTAATCCCTCTTATGTATGCTGGGAGGCAGTTGAACAATCTTGGGCCCCTGATACTTATTGTGTTGTCCCTCAACGTGCTAGTGGCACCCCTGCTTTTCATTGGAGGGATGTTACATCGTCTGCCGAGTCTTTTGCTTTCGTAGGGAGTGACTCTCGTGTGCAAGTTTGGTACTAATCCCTCGAGAATTTTCCACGTGTATATAATAATGTATCTCTCCCGCCTGCGTTATAGGGAGTACAGGTTTAGAAACTTCAAGTGTTCCCAGCAATTGAGGTGGTTTATCGCAGTTATGCGTGCGGTGAAGGTTCTCTGTACATTTTCAAGGTCAGCAATTTCACCCGCCTTGAAAGGTGCAGTTAGTGTGCAGCAATATTCCAGCCTAGCAGATGCGATTGCTACGGTGTTATGGTCCTTGAAGGTGAGATCCTCTGACATGATCACTCCCAGGTCTTTGACATTAGTTTTTCGCTCTATTGTGTGGTTGGAAATAGTTTTGTACTCCGATGAGATTTTAATTTCCTCACGTTTTCCGTATCTAAGTAATTGAAATTTCTCATCATTGAACTTCATATTGTTTTCTGCAGCCCATTTAAAGATTTGGTTTATGTCTGCTTGGAGTCTTGCAGTGTCTTCAATGGTGGACACTGTCATACAGATTCGGGTGTCATCTGCAAAGGAAGACACAGCACTGTGGCTGATATCCCTGTCTATGTCTGATATGAGGATGAGGAACAGGATGGGAGCGAGTACTGTGCCTTGTGGAACAGAGCTTTTCATCTTAGTCTTCAACCTCCAACTGTGATCCCTTGTTGCTGTGTCTCATCTCTGGAACATCCTGTCTCTGTCCACCTTGTCGATTCCTCTCAGTATTTTATATGTCGTTATCATATCCCCCCATCTCTCCTGTCTTCCAGTGTTGTCAGGTCAATTTCCCCTAACCTCTCCTCGTAGGACATAACCCTTAGCTCCAGAACTAGTCTTGTTGCCAAAATTTGCACTTTCTCTAGTTTCCTTATGTGCTTGGCTAGGTGTGGGTTCCAAATTGGTGCTGCATACTCCAGTATGGGCCTAACGTACACGGTGTATAGGGTCCTGAACGATTCCTCATTAAGATGTCAGAATGCTGTATTTAGGTTTGCTAGGCGTCCGTATGCTGCAGCAGTTATTTGGTTGATGTGCGCCTCAGGAGATGTGCCCTGTGTTATACTCACCCCAAGATCCTTTTCCTTGAGTGAGGTTTGTAGACTCTGGCCCCCTAGACTGTACTCCGTCTGTGGTCTTCTTTGCCTTTCCCCAATCTTCATGACTTTGCACTTGGTGAGGTTGAACTCCAGGAGCCAGTTGCTGGACCAGGCCTGCAACCTGTCCAGATCTCTTTGTAGTTCTGCCTGGTCCTCGTCCGATTGGACTCTTCTCATCAACTTCACATCATCTGCAAACAGGAACACTTCGGAGTCTGTTCCTTCCGAAATGTCATTCACAAATACCAGAAACAGCATCTGCCCTAGGTCTGACCCCTGTGGAACCCCGCTCGTTACAGGAGCCCACTCTGACACCTCGCCACGTACCATGACTCGTTGTTGTCTTCCTGACAGGTATTCCCTGATCCATTGTAGTGCCTTCCCTGTTATCCCTGCCTGGTCCTCCAGCTTCTGCACTAATCTCTTGTGTGGAACTGTCAAACGCCTTCTTACAGTCCAAGAAAATGCAATCTACCCACCCCTCTCTCTCTTGTCTTACTGCTGTCACACTGTCATAGAACTCCAGTAGATTTATGACACAGAATTTTTCGTCCCTGAAACCATGCTGGCTGTCGTTGATAAGCTCATTCCATTCTAGGTGCTCCATTCTATATGTATATGTGTGTACTCACCTATTTGTAGTTGCAGGGGTCGATTCATAGCTCCTGGCCCTCGCCTCTTCACTGATTGCTACTAGGTCCTCTCTCTCTTTGCTCCATGAGCTTTATCATACCTCGTCTTAATGTGTGTATGTGTGTGTTTGTGAGTGTTGTGTGTGTACTCACCTAATTGTGGTTGCAGGGGTCGAGACTCAGCTCCTGGCCCTGCCTCTTCACTGATCGCTACTGGGTCCTCTCTCTCCCTGCTCCATGAGCTTTATCATACCTCGTCTTAAAGCTATGTATGGTTCCTGCCTGAACTACATCACTTGCTAGACTATTCCACTTCCTGACAACTCTATGACTGAAGAAATACTTCCTAACATCCCTTTGACTCATCTGAGTCTTCAACTTCCAATTGTGACCCCTTGTTGCTGTGTCCCCTTTCTGGAACATCCTGTCTCTGTCTACCTTGTCTATTCCACACAGTATTTTGTATGTCGTTATCATGTCTCCCCTAACCCTCCTGTCCTCCAGTGTTGTGTGTGTGCATGTGTATGTGTGTGTGTGTGGAGTTTGTGTGTGTTTGTGTTTTTTTGTGTGTGTTTGACAAAGGGAGTTAGAGGGGAGAGGGAGGTTGGGAGACGAGGAGAGGGATAGCGAGTGGGAGGGGGAAACGGTGGTAAAATTTGAGAGATGGGAGAAAGAGAGGGAAGTAAGGGGAGAGAGGGGGGGAGGAAGAGAGGGACAAGGAAAGGCAGAGGGGAAGAGAGAAAGGGAGAGGGAGAGAGAGGAATAAAGGGAGAAATAGGGGGAGGGAAAGCGGGAGAGGATCGGGAGAGAAGAAAAAGGGAAAGGAGGAGGAGAAAGAGTGTGTGTGTGTACTCACCTAGTTGTACTCACCTAGTTGTACTCACCTAGTTGTACTCACCTAGTTGTACTCACCTAGTTGTACTCACCTAGTTGTACTCACCTAGTTGTACTCAGCTAGTTGTGGTTGCAGGGGTCGAGACATAGCTCCTGGCTCCGCCTCTTCACTGGCCGCTACTGGGTCACTCTCCCTGTGCCATGAGCTTTATCATACCTCTTCTTAAAGCTGTGTATGGAACCTGCCTCCACTACATCGCTTCCCAAGCTATTCCACTTCCCGACTACTCTGTGACTGACGAAATACTTCCTAACATCCCTGTGATTCATCTGAGTCTTTAACTTCCAACTGTGTCCCCTTGTTGCTGTGTCCCATCTTTGGAACATTCTGTCTCTGTCAACCTTGTCAATTCCTCTCAGTATTTTATATGTCGTTATCATGTCCCCCCTATCTCTCCTGTCCTCCAGTGTCGTCAGGTCGATTTTCCTTAACCTCTCCTCGTAGGACATACCCCTTAGCTCCGAGACTAGTCTTGTTGCAAACCTTTGCACTTTCTCTAGCTTCTTTACGTGCTTGGATAAATGTGGGTTCCAAACTGGTGCTGCATACTCCAGTATGGGCCTAACGTAAACAGTGTACAGGGTCCTGAACGATTCTTTATTAAGATGTCGGAATGCTGTTCTTAGGTTTGCTAGGCGCCCGTATGCTGCAGCAGTTATTTGGTTGATGTGCGCCTCAGGAGATGTGCCTGGTGTTATACTCACCCCAAGATCTTTTTCCTTGATTGAGGTTTGTAGTCTCTGGCCCCCTAGACTGTACTCCGTCTGCGGTCTTCTTTGCCCTTCCTAATCTTCATGACTTTGCACTTGGTTGGGTTGAACTCCAGGAGCCAATTGCTGGACCAGGCTTGCAGCCTGTCCAGATCCCTTTGTAGTTCTGCCTGGTCCTCTTCCGATTGAATACTTCTCATCAACTTCACATCATCTGCAAACAGGGACACTTCGGAGTCTATTCCTTCCGTCATGTCGTTCACAAACACCAGAAACAGCACCGGTCCTAGGACTGACCCCTGTGGAACCCCACTCGTCACCGGCGCCCACTCTGACACCTCACCACGGACCATGACTCGCTGCTGTCTTCCTGACAGATATTCCCTGATCCATTGGAGTGCCTTCCCTGTTATCCCTGCCTGGTCCTCCAGCTTCTGCACTAATCTCTTGTGTGGAACTGTGTCAAACGTGTGTGTGTGTGTGTGTGTGTGTGTGTGTGTGTGTGTGTGTGTGTGTGTATTCTTGCAGCTACGGCACGTGAGAATATTTTAGTAGAGTCAAGAAAACAGTAATATGAAATAAACTGCAGCTAATGCTCTTGAAATACAGCAACAAGCTAGATGTATTCCGGTTGTTGTGTGGTTCCAGAAAGGCACCCTCGTGCGGCACAACCTCGGTCCCCGGTACCGCACAACCTCGGTCCCCGGTACCACACTACCTCGGTCGCCGGTACCGCACTACCTCGGTCCCCGGTACCGCACTACCTCGGTCCCCGGTACCGCACTACCTCGGTCCCCGGTACCGCACTACCTCGGTCCCCGGTACCGCACTACCTCGGTCCCCGGTACCGCACTACCTCGGTCCCCGGTACCGCACAACCTCGGTCCCCGGTACCGCACAACCTCGGTCCCCGGTACCGCACTACCTCGGTCCCCGGTACCGCACAACCTCGGTCCCCGGTACCGCACAACCTCGGTCCCCGGTACCGCACAACCTCGGTCCCCGGTACCGCACTACCTCGGTCCCCGGTACCGCACTACCTCGGTCCCCGGTACCCCACTACCTCGGTCCCCGGTACCGCACAACCTCGGTCCCCGGTACCGCACTACCTCGGTCCCCGGTACCGCACTACCTCGGTCCCCGGTACCGCACTACCTCGGTCCCCGGTACCGCACTACCTCGGTCCCCGGTACCGCACAACCTCGGTCCCCGGTACCGCACTACCTCGGTCCCCGGTACCGCACAACCTCGGTCCCCGGTACCGCACAACCTCGGTCCCCGGTACCGCACTACCTCGGTCCCCGGTACCGCACAACCTCGGTCCCCGGTACCGCACTACCTCGGTCCCCGGTACCGCACAACCTCGGTCCCCGGTACCGCACTACCTCGGTCCCCGGTACTGCACTACCTCGGTCCCCGGTACCGCACAACCTCGGTCCCCGGTACCGCACAACCTCGGTCCCCGGTACCGCACAACCTCGGTCCCCGGTACCGCACAACCTCGGTCCCCAGTACCGCACAACCTCGGTCCCCGGTACCGCACTACCTCGGTCCCCGGTACCACAGCTAAATATTAACGCTGAAGATCTGAAGTAAATCATAAACGTTATAGAAAAGTCATCACGTATAAATTATCATCCCAATTTCTTTAATAAAAATGGCGAACTGGGACATGCACATCCAAAAATCTAATTCTAACTTTCCACTAGGACACTCCAGCATTTCTCTTCAGAACAATATAATACAATACACCAGAACAGTAAGTTTGAAGCCGGTCTAAAGATGCATTATCAACTTATCAGCGCTGAAAGTGTGAAAATTTATGATAAATTTCCTGTGATCTATGTGTGATAATTGATAGGAAAATAATGTTTATATAATAGTGTAGGTGTGCAGTTATAATATATATATATATATATATATATATATATATATATATATATATATATATATATATATATATATATATATATATATATTAGAGTAACTTTGGCCAGTTTCCAGTCACATACAGTTGGTCTTCTATTGACTTCCTAGATACAAATAAGTTATCTAGATTCTTTCAGTATTCGGGCTTATTATCATATACAGTCAGGAGTTGGATAATAACTTCATTGAAGAAGTAGTCGAGTTCATTAACACTGTTCTTCTAATGAAGGACCTTTGTGAGCCTTGATCAAATAATGTTAGCACACTTGTTTTGTGTACTTTATTAGATAACTCAATTCGAACTATTGGGAGAGCAGTCGATTTAGACTAATCCCTTACGTTAAGTGCTGTTGTTTGGTGACTTCCGGTTTCTGTGGAAGTCAGCTGTTGGTCAGCACAAGTGCTTGGGCATAAAGCTGTATGGTACATGGCAGAAGGCTCGAACCAGTTCCTCCCATGAATGGTAAGGAAATCATGGAGGATCCTACCTCGAACCTGAGCAACTCAGACGTAAATTCAAACACCTTAATAAAGTGAGAGAACACTTCTATGGAGCTGGTGTTCTTGAAAATCATTGGCTAACAAAACTGATTGTTAGAAATGCCCACAGTAATGTGTTACATGGTGGGGTATCTGACACACTTTGTCACATACGACAATCCTACTGGATACCTCAAGGTCGACATAGTGTGAAAAAATAAATAGGGGACTGTAACACATGTCATCACATCGATATGCGAGTATGTCAGTATCCAGGTCTGCCTCCATATCCAGCTGAGCGAGTATGTCATGTTACTCCATTTGAGGTGACAGGTGTATATTACACTGGACCAATAATTTTAACTAAAACTTTACAAAGTTCCCATCAAGGTATATATTTATTTGTTCATCTGTGCTACGACTACAGCAGTACATCTAGAAGTAGCCACTGACATGTCTGTTGAAACCTTTATCAAACTATGCAGAAGGTTTGCAGCCAGAAGGGCGTGTCCCAGACAGATAATTTCACACACTGCGACGAACTTTGTTGCTGGTGCTGCTTTTATAAGCAAGATTTTTGATTAAGCAGAGGTACAACAGATGCTGTATCAGTGAAGTTGTCGTTGGAGACACATTCCTCCCAAGGCTCCATGGCAAGGCGAATTTTATGAAAGAATGATAGGCGTCGTAAAACGTTGTTTAAGGAAGACTCTTCATCGTCAGCGAATCGACTTAGAAGAATTTCGCACAGTCGTAACTGAAGTAGAAAATAGTCAACAACAGACCTCTAACTTATGTTACCGATGATCTGGACAATTTGGAAATTTTAAGCCCATCTCATTTACTCCATGGCAGAAGGCTCGAACTAGTTCCTCCCATGACTGATAAAGAAATCATGGAGGATCCTATCTCGAACCTGAGCAACTCAGATGTAAATTCAAACACCTTAATAAAGTGAGTGAACGTTGAGAGAAAATTTGGTGAGAAGACTATCTCACCTCACTGAGAGAACACGTCTATGGAGCTGGTGTTCCTGAAAATCATACGTCCTTAAGACCTGGTGACACAGTGAGTATTGACAATGATGGTCCAAGGTCTCAATGGCCTCTTGGAAAAATAATGACTATACATCCTGATGCAAATAGAATCATCAGGACAGTTGAAGTTTTGAGCAAAGGTGTAGTGAATAAGCGGACAATAGATGAACTAGTGCCGTTAGAATTAGTGTTGAAAACAAACTTAGTGATTCTCCAGAAATCCCACAGACTAAAGTTGTTAAGAAAAGACAATCAGCAGTGATGGCTCGTGAGAAAATCAAAATGATGTTAAGAGATGAATAGTTCATCTATGGCGAACTTTTCTCCGCCCCCCCCAGTGTGGAGAAAAATCTCCAGTAAAAGGGGGGGGGAAGTATCTCTCAGCCCTCAGCCCCCTTCAACTCTCTGAAGGACTTAGCCCTCCTGGAAGGGGCTATTGGACTCTTCCTTCTTCGCACAACAGCTTTAATGAGAGACACATATATGTACCATGTCTCTCTCTCCTTGCTAGAATTTCTGATCAACTACACAATGAGGGTTAAACGAGAGTAATTACTCTTTTCCCCATGCAGGAAAATTAAGAGAAAACCTGCGCCCCACTTGGTCTACAAGCCGGGAACATTATGACTTCTAGTTACAGCTAAATAACAAGAAACCTACCCTCTTGTGTTAATGCTGGTCGCACAGACTAGCAACGAATGTATATAAAGCTGAGTTCAGCATATTGCTTTGTGCGGACGAGAAACGAGGGTGAAGGAGGGCGGCGGGGCCTATATTGCTTCAAGGAACGACGAGACGTGTGTGTCACAAGGGCATTCCCGCCTTATTGTTAAAAGACAAAGGGACAGTAGTGACCAGTGTGTTCTTGGCTCTTGTTCATCCTGATATTCGTGGTAGAACTAATCACGTAGTGTTTATTGCATCTCCGTGTTCTCCCTGCTGTGGATAATTCCACGAAACTATGAACAAATGATGGTATTGCGAGTGACTGCAACGAACATTCCCGACGTAGTGGCGAACATTAGTGCAACATTCTCCAAGACACTGTCAGTCTTCAGTCAGGTCACTGATATCGGCCTTAATGGCGCTCTCAACACCATAAGCTCACCTTATACGAGCAAGGTAAGGCTTAATCTCACTTGTATCACCAAAACTGAACTGCAGTCCATGGCCAGACACAAGGTGATTAGAGTTGTCCTATTCGAGGTCATAATTTGCGGGATTTAGACCCAAACCAAGTGAGTACCACTACGCATTTCAGATAATAGTGAAATGCTGGATATACGCTCCTTTGGGGTAAATTGTATGTCTACTTCACTTGTTACTCTACAGCCTCTGTGGACGCTGATAGAGCACCCCGAAGAGATTTTCAGGGAGGGGCTACTGGAAATCGTGCTGTTAAAAGATAGGTAACGCTTGTCTTATGTTTATTTTCATGCAGGAAAGTGTACTTATCTAACCAGTTCTCCACAGGACTGGTATTTTATTCAACACTATAGATTTATTATTGTTTGGCTTTTCTAAGTATTTGATGTATGTATGGTGCTCAGTTAGTCGATATTTGCCAAGTTTTTTTCTAGGCCTTTTAAATACCTTATGTTACTTATAAATGTTAGTTCCGATCTCTTGTCACTTTCAGTGACATTGAGATCGCATAGTTTTTACACAGGTACACGTCAGTGTTCTATCACCATCTATTAAAGATACTAATCACCGTTCGTTATCTTTCTCTTTTACATCTCTCTCTCTCATATCACTCGAGTCTCTCCAGTATCAAACCAAATGCAAAGTATGTGTCCAGCCTTATGGTCACTATCTTGATCACTGTGCTTTATTGTCCACTTATTGTGGAATATATAGTATGTGATATGTCAATTTTTTTTCAACACGCTGGCCGTCTCCCACTGAGGCAGGTGACCCAAAAAGAAACACTTTCACCATCATTCACACATAATCATTGTCTTTGCAGAAGCGCACAGATACGACAATTCAGATGTCACTCCAAATAGCAAACATCCCAAACCCCTCCTTTAAAGTGCAGGCATTGTCAAAATATCTTATTAATAAAAATAAGATACTAGATATATTAAGCAAATTTCCTGAATTTGCTTGCACAGGTAATTGAACTGTATATATAAATCCAGATGTTGTCCTGTAAATCCTTTGGGGTCTAGTTCCAAGGCCTCTTGTGTATCCATATGCTCTTGGGCTTAAGTCCACAGGATGGATATGGGGGGCACAATAAACTAGCCACTTCGGTGGCAAAATCTAAAAAAAAAAAAAAAACTAATCTCTCCTTGACCTACTTTGTACCTAGCTGAGAAAGTTGAGCTACAATTCCTGTACCTATTACACGCCTATCTAAGGAAGATAAGTTGCATTTGCTGAACCTGGGATGACTGGTCAACGACCGGGTCGCGGGTTCGTTGACCCTCGGAATAACCTCCATGTAGATTAAGCTACTACTATCTATTAATCTTAAGGATGTCGTAGGCCCAGAAACTGTAATCCACCTGACTCAAACACACAGGCATATAGTAGGTCAATTAATGTTAGCTAATCATGCTCTACTGCTAGGCATGTATGACGTCAGGCAAGTAGTAGTTTCAAGAAGAGAAAGGTAAATAGGGAATCTAGTGGGTAGGATAAAATTGTTCGGATAGGAAAACAATTGGGCAGGAATGTAGTTGGACTGGAGGTCTGGCAGTGGGGCAGGATGTATTGTATATATATAGAAAGTGGGATAACAGAGCTGAACACTCAGAGAGCTTGGACGTGGCCGTCTGCACTGCTGTTCACTTTCTTATCTAGCAGCATCATTGCTCCCGTCTCTACCTTTAGCCTGTGCTTAAGTGTCCAGGTAGGTCTTTGTGATGACATGTTCATACTGAAACGAAACACTTTAGATGTATTGTGGTGCTCGGGCATGACCGCAATTGTGGCAGTAAGGTGAGACCAGCGTGTTTACCTGCTCACCCAGACCAGTGAGTGCTGCCATTGCCCAACCCGGAGTCGACACCGCTGAACGGGTCATCCTTGACAAACACCCGTGTCAGTGTGTTCCTCCCTGACAAACACCCGTGTCAGTGTGTTCCTCCCTGACAAACACCACCGGTGTAAGTGTGTTCCCCTGACAAACACCACCGCTGTCATTGTGTTTCCCTGACAAACACCACCGGTGTAAGTGTGTTCCCCTGACAAACACCACCGGTGTCAGTGTGTTCCCCTGACAAACACCCGTATCAGTGAGTTCCCCCGACAAACTAACTACAGTCCACCTACTGCATTAAAGGTGGCCCCTGATTCCTCACCTGCTGCCTGGGACCTGACCAAGCATACCTTAGCTTATACGTCAGTATAAAATCACCTGACACGGATCTCTCTTACAGGTTTAATCGCTCGCTGACTCAGTAAGACATTTATAAATATTTCATCGTGATATTATGATATTGTTTGGTTGTTACCTTGATAGTGGTAAGTAAGACACATAAGCAACATTTAGGTATCTTTATTCCGAAACGTTTCGTCTACACAATAGGCTTCTTCAGTCGAGTACAGAAAGTAGGTAGGAGCAGTAGAGATGTGAAGACGATGTATCAGTCCATCACCCTTGAAGACGTAGATTTGAGGTGGTCAGTCCCTCAACCTGGAGAAGAATTTTGCTTCATAGTCTGAAACAATGTTTCAGACTATGTTCCAGGTTGAGGGACTGACAACCTCAAATCTACATCTTCGAGGGTGATGGACTGATTACATCGTCTTCACATCTCTAATGTACTCGACTGAAGAAGCCTACTGTGTAGACGAAACGTTTCGTAATAAAGATGCCTAAATGTTGTTAATGTGTCTTACTTACGAACTTGTCGGTATTGCGTGCCATTTTGATATTTACCTTGATATTGTTTTTGATAATGTTTGGTCATGACCTTGATATTGTTTGGTCATGACCTTGATAATGTTTGGTCATGACCTTGATAATGTTTGGTCATGACCTTGATAATGTTTGGTCATGACCTTGATAATGTTTGGTCATGACCTTGATAATGTTTGGTCATGACCTTGATATTGTTTGGCCATGACCTTGATAATGTTTGGTCATGACCTTGATATTGTTCGGTCATGACCTTGATATTGTTGATTATGACCTTGATATTGTTTGGTCATGACCTTGATATTGTTTGTGACCTTGATAATGTTTGGTCATGACCTTGATATTGTTTTGGTCATGACATTGATATTTTTTGTGACCTTGATAATGTTTGGTCATGACCTTGATAATGTTTGGTCATGACCTTGATATTGTTTGGTCATGACCTTGATATTGTTTGTGACCTTGATATTGTTTGGTCATGACCTTGATAATGTTTGGTCATGACCTTGATAATGTTTGGTCATGACCTTGATATTGTTTGGTCATGACCTTGATATTGTTGATTATGACCTTGATATTGTTTGGTCATGACCTTGATATTGTTTGTGACCTTGATAATGTTTGGTCATGACCTTGATATTGTTTTGGTCATGACATTGATATTTTTTGTGACCTTGATATTGTTTGGTCATGACCTTGATAATGTTTGGTCATGACCTTGATAATGTTTGGTCATGACCTTGATATTGTTTGGTCATGACCTTGATATTGTTTAGTCATGACCTTGATATTATTTGGTCATGACCTTGATATTGTTGTGACCTTGATATTGTTTGGTCATGACCTTGATAATGTTTGGTCATGACCTTGATAATGTTTGGTCATGACCTTGATATTTTTTGGTCATGACCTTGATAATGTTTGGTCATGACCTTGATATTGTTTGGTCATGACCTTGATATTGTTTGGTCATGACCTTGATATCATAAGATCACTCACTACAGTGCCACAAAGGTTATCCTCATACATGTTCATTCCTTCATGTTCTGTGAGTCACACCTCCCTATAATCTAAGCTCTGCTTCCTCACCTGCTGCCTCTAATGTAAGCTTTGTCTCACCTGCTGCCTCTAATGTAAGCTTTGTCTCACCTGCTGCTTGTAATGTCAGGTCTGTCTCACCTGCTGCCTCTAATGTAAGCTGTCTCACCTGCTGCCTCTAATGTAAGCTGTCTCACCTGCTGCCTGTAATGTGAGCCCCACCTGCTGTTTAGCAGGTATGCGCTACTTTCTAACCTGTTACCTCCTAGGAAAGCCACAGCCATCTCACCTCGTTGCCACAAGAACACCACATCGTCTGTGTCACTGTGTACTTCTTGCCTGACCCCCACTGTACCCTCAACACCACCACTGAGCAAGGCAGCACATTCACTGTACCCTCAACACCACCACTGAGCAAGGCAGAACATTCACTGTACCCTCAACACCACCACTCACAAGGCAGCACATTCACTGTACCCTCAACATAACCACTCACAAGGCAGCACATTCACTGTACCCTCAACATAACCACTCACAAGGCAGCACATTCACCAAAAGTGATAATCGTACGTTAACGTTTCCTGGTTACCTTTGGCCTCGTTGTCAAACTTATCGTAACTGTTTTATAATTTGCGCATTTGGGTTAATTATTCAGCTTCAAAGTTTTTTTGTAACTTAATCTAACCTGGCTTGTCCTAGTGATTATGATAATGGTATATAATACCGACAAGGTGATAAGTAAGACACATGTGCAACAGTTAGGTTAACCTACTGTGTTGGCTAAACGTTTTGGAATAAAGTTATCTAACTGTTAAACATGAGCTTTTACTTATCAAGTTTGTCTTAGCTTCAAATCAACAAATTATCATTGGTAAGTTTACAGCAAGCTGTAAGAAATTGAGGTTAGTTACCTCGTCAAGAAACTAGTGTTGGTGTGTTTGGGTGGTTGCGTGATCCACGAGAGGTATTCTCTGTATACTGTTAACCCCCAGCTCCCAGAACCTCAATCAGTGCAAGAGGAATAGAAAATGTATCTCTAAACTTACTGCACAAGAAGCAGAGAAGCTGCAATATCTCCCTCAAGAGACCCCATGAACTGTAACTCAACTTGCTCAGGAGGTCCAGGAACTATAGATCAGTACCTTCAAGGAATCCAAGAGCTCTCACTTAATGCACTCAGAAGCCCAGCACGTAGCGTAACATCCTTAGCAGGATCCAGGTAGCGTATCAACACCCTCCTCAAGAAGTCCTGGAGATGGATAAAACTAAGTGTAAATCTTTCACTCTTTTAGACATCCTCAGAGTAGCACCTTTATAGTGGTCCCTTCAAATCATTTTTTCATTCCAAGGTTGTCGTTTATACATTGACAACGCCTCATCCGATCGGCTTCAAATTTCCAACTTGTATGAATCTTTACAAGGGAAAGATTCATCCAAGTATTTGCACATGCAAGATTCTCTTATCATTCTTATACACACCATTCCTGAGGGACTGATTACCTCAAACTCCTTCTCATCTTCTACCATTCTTCTCTGTACCAGACTAAGGAAGTCACTTATCGGCAAAAAGTGTCCACAATAAACTTTCCTAAATGTTGCACAGGTGTCTAATTCTTCAATTTTTCGGTTTTCTTAATCATTTAGATTAGGGATGTATCGGATGTGAAAATTTAGATATCCGGGATGCGGATGTGTATATGGATGTCTTACTCATTCTACGGATGCGAATGCGGATGTAAGAAATTGTGCGGATATTCCGCGGATGCGAATATCCGATACATCACTAATTTAGATCACACACCATTCCTGGTTTTGGTTTCCGCTGGATTCCTTCAGAATGTCTCTTCGTCGATTTTAAACGCTCAGAAATAACAAAAAAGTCACAATACCGTGACTGGAACAATATACAATAACCCGCACATAGAAGAGAGGGTCTTAAAACGACGTTTCGGTCCGACTTGGGTTATTTGTGTATTAAACGCTCAGCTCTGGTCTATCTTACTTAGAACAAGACTGAGATATCTATTGGAGTGTGTACAATAGGTACCAATTTATCAGTTAAACTCTTAAAATGGCGTAGTATTTGTTTTGTTATATATTTCCACAATGTCTTATCTGAACCGCTTCAGTCTTCAGAGGCAGATAAATCTTACGAGAAATATTGTATGGTGTAATTTTAGGCTGTGTATGAACACATTTGTCAATCCTTTATAAATAAAAATCTTAGGATTCAGTTCAGTAATTGGAGAATGCCTTTTCTGGTTGGCTTCAAACTTTTAGCATTGGTGTGTTTTGCCCAAATAATTAGTTTGTTGTTATCAGGCCCAGTCAGTCCCAATTTTATTATACAAATTGTGACACTGATTTACATTCAATAACTAAAGAATGCTTCTTCTGATCGGCTTCAAACATTTAATGATGGCGTGTGTTGTGAGAAGGATAATACTCTATAACTTAAGGGTGTGTAGGTGCACATTTATGTATGTACAATATTGTTTACAAATACATGTATGCATATACTTCATTATGATTATATTTATTTACAAGCACCTAAATTATGTACTTAAGTCAGATCTTTTATCTCTGGCTATTTTCTTTTTACAAACTTTATCCTGATGCAACAATGAAAATGCACCTTTACTGTGCAATGTTATTCCGCATTTTCGAACTTCCATTCGTTTCATTCGTACCACAACCCGTGTCTATTTACATAATTAATGTACCATCTGTTCTTTATAGCTCTCTCCGTCACGTCCCTTACCTTTAACTGACATGCAAGTTTCATTACGTCAGTTCCTGCGCCAGCGTTCACCTGGACGGCAATAATAGCTCTCGACGGCGATCATTTCCTTCTCATTACTTGCCGCTCTCATGCTCGACCTCTTCACCAATCTCAGAGGCAATTTGAACTGAGAAGTGGTTGCAAATCTTCACCTATGCTCTTTCTGTGTTCCATGGTGGTCTCTCAACTTAGCTAGCACAGTTTTTTTCGAAATGACCTGCATGGGCTGCTGCTGATTCAGATATACTATGCATTTAGATACCGTGGTATAACTTGCAAATACGCACATCAGATTATACGAATAGCTAAACGAAGTTGTTAGCGTGTTTACGTGTTCACTGTAAATGCCATCATAAAATTTAGTAGACAACTACTCAGCAGATGCTGCCTCCATTGTTTCTGTTGCCGCCAAAAATATAGCAGACAATGTTGAAGTTGCTAAAGCAATTGTGTTTCTTAGGAGCTATATGTTCATCTCCTTTTCTTTAATCTAAACGCGAAAGAGTCTACCCTACTAGGTTTTACCACCCATAATGAAGACCCTGACAATGTTCTCTTCATACTCTGCGATCTCACATCGACACTTTAAAGCAGCTCGGCCAGATGACATCAGTGCTTATATTTTCCAACATTTACACCCTGTCGTACTAGTCTTCTTGGAGCTTCTCTATCGGATCTGGATGGAAGGGGTTGTATCTCTTTAGCGCAAGAGAGGTGCCTCCGGACAAGGCATTTGTCATTACAGACTCATCGTTCATTCCAGTGTTATTTGTAAGTTGCTAGCTTTGAGAACAAATGACTCAACTGGTATTTAAAATCCCGAGACTCTCTCTCTCTCTTTCTCTTCTCTTTAGTTCCACCATCAATCCATTACTCCACTTTAAATAATGCCTTCACAGACAACCACTCACTTATTTCCATCTCTTCTTATCAATAACAATGTTACAACACTACCGGATACTACAACATTTGTTTCCCAACCTTATTTCTCAGTCGTGAAGGCTTCATTCTCAGTGCTACCACAGTCTTGATATCTATCAACGGATTTTCATCGGGTCTTCCCACAAGTATCTGGTCATCCATGTTAAGGGTTTTGTCATGGCTTGTGTAAGCCCGGAGTGTAGAATACAAGCAACAACTCTCCAATTTACAATCGATCCTGCTTCCAACTGGTCCTCTTCAGACAACTTGAAATGTTGTACTATTAAAAACTCTCGATAACCTTCACTCTCTGCCCTATCATCCACGGCCTACTTTGTACCTGTGTGGTTTCCCTTTTCCAGTGAATGTATGGTAAATTTCTTGCCCTATCCTTCGATTGTTGAGTATCATGGAAGGTGTTCCGTAGCTCGCTTGGTAGCGCACTCAGAGCTCACACATTGAGCTTCGTAGTTCAATCCCCGGTACGGGTGAAAACACTGGAGCGTGTTTACTTAAGTCACCTGCTGTCCCTATTCACCTAGTAGCAAGTAGGTATCTGGGTGTTAGTCGACTGGTGTGGGTCGCATCCTGGGGACAAAATTAACCTAATTTACCAGAAATGCTCTGCATAACCAAGGGCTTTCTATGTAGTATATCATTGA
>WNWK01000603.1:32500-205000 GCA_009830355.1 Cherax destructor | reverse complement strand
AAAGAAGAAATCGTTATGAACTTCAAAACGTAGTTAAGGAAGTGTATGGTTCTTTGGGTCTCGTTGATAAATGAATGGTTGTGATCGTCCTGCTGGCCAGTCGTGTGTTCCATCAAGATTGCCGCAGGTTCGTGCACCTTCCTCACGATTCAGGAGAACTTTGATATTTTTTTCCTCGTCAGGTTCCTGCCGAGGGTTTAAAAACAATATCCTCAAGATAAAAAAAAAAACTGTCATCTTCCATGTTTACTACGTCAGAATAAAAAATAAGAGAGTATAAAAATCATGTTTTTTGGGGGGAGGGACAAGGGGGGGAAGGGTAACGTAATATGGCTGAAAATATCGTCACTTATTGCCCTTTCTGATCATGTAGTGAGATTTGTTCCGCATTAATTCTCCCTCTCAAGCATAGTTTGTGACTCCTCATTCTCATTTAAAGTTTTTTTTTGGTTGGTATAATCGGCAAAATTTAAAAAAGCTAAAATGGCGTGAATGAAATCTAAAATGGAATCAATGATCAGAAACTGTTTCTTAGCGTAAATATTACGCTCTCCTTATTTTTTATTTTATTTTTATTTTTTTGCCTATTTTTCTCTATATTACCACATCTAATTAATCAAGTGTTTTAGACACGCTACACAATTTCTCTATACCATCGTTTATTTCCCCTCAGGAACAAGTTGACATGAAATTCAGTGTCAGTGTTCACAAACTGCTCCGTGAAAATAAGATACCAGATATATTAAGCAGATTTCATGAATTTGTTTGTAACAGACAATTGAACTGTAGATATAAATCCAGACGTACTCCTGTAAACCCTTTCAGGGCCTAGTTCCTAGGCCTTTTTTGTACCCATATGTTCTTGCGCTACCCTCCACAGGATGGCTATGGGGGGCACAATAAACTAGCCACTTCGGTGGCAAATTCTAATCTCCATAAGGCCTTATCTAGTACACTGACTAATTTTTCTTTTCTTCAGTAGTCTCATATTTTTACTTCGATTCCTGTTGGTTCAGGAATGTTTTTCATCGCTACTGTGAGGCTACAAGCTCCTCCTTAACCACAAGCTCCTCCTTAACCACAAGCTCCTCCTTAACCACAAGCTCCTCCTTAACCACAAGCTCCTCCTTAACCACAAGCTCCTCCTTAGCCACAAGCTCCTCCTTAACCACAAGCTCCTCCTTAACCACAAGCTCCTCCTTAACCACAAGCTCCTCCTTAACCACAAGCTCCTCCTTAACCACAAGCTCCTCCTTAACCACAAGCTCCTCCTTAATCACAAGCTCCTCCTTAATCACAAGCTCCTCCTTAACCACAAGCTCCTCCTTAATCACAAGCTCCTCCTTAACCACAAGCTCCTCCTTAACCACAAGCTCCTCCTTAACCACAAGCTCCTCCTTAACCACAAGCTCCTCCTTAATCACAAGCTCCTCCTTAATCACAAGCTCCTCCTTAACCACAAGCTCCTCCTTAACCTCGGTGCATTTTGTTTTGCAAAGCGTAAATCATTTATTTTTTTATATTTACATGGATTTCTTGCCTTTCTTTTGCCTTTCCCTCACTCCGTCTCTCATTTCCTCTGACGAGAACGTCTTAATACTGTCTGAAACAATTTTTACCCAACACTAATTTTATTTGTAAAAGAATTGCTACGAGTGCGGACAGACGGTGGTAAGAATTCTTTTATTACTACAACGTTTGACCCAGTGGTATTTTATCAGTAGTCTTGATAAAACCAAAAGTGAGTGAAACGTAATAATTATGAAAAGATTTTTTGTCGAAAGGGTCTTTTTGCCAATAGTTTCATTTTACTGAAATGTTCTCCAAAGTTTTCCTATATTGACTCAGCTATTAAATGCTTCGGGTATGTGTATACAACTTACGTATATCGGCAAATTTGTTTTTTCTCTTATTCTGTTGTTTATTTATTATATCTGAAGCTGACAAGCATTTCGTGTTTTTTTTTTCAGAAGGATGAATCTTCCGGTGCCATCAACGAGTTTGTGTCTAACATCACGAGGGGTCGCATTGACCAGTTAGTTAAACCAGACGACTTGGAGGGCGCCCTCATGGTGCTCATCAACGCAGCGTTCTTCAAGGGGACCTGGAAGTACCAGTTCAATTCCACCAATACTACGACTCAGAGTTTCTTCGTCAGCCCCAAACACCCCGTCGACGTTCCCATGATGAAGCTTAAGTCCAATCTCAAGCTGGGTGAGGGGAAAATGTATAGATGTTAACTGGGTCATTGGCTCAATTCTGTCAGCACGGATTTGTTTTCCATGTTGACAAGCTTTTGTTTGCCACTTATAGTATCAGTATTTTGATCGGCATATTTCAGGCTTTCTTATATTTTAGCGCTGCATTTCTCCTTCCCATTTTCTCTGTAAGAAAGTGTAATTCAGGTAATGCTACATTGGCAGACCACTGGAGCTAAATAGACACATTTGCTACGCTTGGACATATTATTTAGGACTATGTTTTCCCCATCTAAAGCTTTATCAAGCTTTATCACTGACCCTTGATAAAGCTCCCGGCAAACACAAAATAGCCTAAATAAAATACCCAAATGTTTCAAATATCTCCATTTACCTAAATTGGCTGTCGTTATGCACATACCACAAACTCTTGTATACATATCAATACATCACTATACTACTGTCCGGTATTAACTTCTCTTTCCTCCACACTTCAGTTCAGTCGACGGAGCTGCGAGCCCACATTCTGGAACTGCCTTATGCCGGCGAGGTCATCTCCATGTTGCTGCTGCTGCCGGATACAGAAGGAGAGGCAGGGTTCTCCAGCATGGTGTCAGCTCTGAGTGGTGCGAGCCTCTCCACGGTCACCAGCAAACTGAACAAAAGTGTTCCCGTTGAGGTTTTCTTGCCCAAGTTTAAACTGGAACAGATGCTTAGAGATGAACTGATAGAGGTAAGAGGAGAGAGAGAGAGAGAGAGAGAGAGAGAGAGAGAGAGAGAGAGAGAGAGAGAGAGAGAGAGAGAGAGAGAGAGAGAGAGAGAGAGAGAGAGAGAGAGAGATTTTATGGGGTGAGCAATGTGACAAGCTTGGAGCAAAGTTTTATTCTCTAAATTGTTCATAAAATACGCATTGAAACTTTATTTTCTTTCACAGTACATTTATAATATTAATATAAAGCTCGGGAGCAGAGAATATTATTGTGAGATTATATTAGTATCTGAGAAAGATTATATATGTTATTAATGAATAAACAAGTGACTATCGTCACGTAATAAGAGACAAAATAATGAGTGTGTATCTTCCGTGTCTCACCCCCACCAGGGCCTCACAAACTCGGGTATCAAAGACCTCTTCGACAGTGGATCAGCCAACCTGACGGAGTTTACAACAGACAAGCTTCTCTATGCCAAAAAGGCCATCCACAAGGCCTTTGTTGAGGTGTCTGAGGAAGGCACTGAAGCGGCGGCAGCGACGGCGATTGTACTGGTCGATAGGATCATTGGTCCTCCACTCCGCAAGTTCCACTGCAACAAACCTTTCTTGTTCCTCATCTTCGACAACCAGTCGAAAACCGTCCTCTTTATGGGCGCCTACAAGAACCCCCCAAAAGACGTCGGTAAATAGAGGCTGTAGACACAGACATAATGATGAAGGGAGAAGCCTGAGCAATCATTTTATTACTGAGGAAAAGACATAGACGTTGATGTAGATGTGGTACATCAATGCTGAAACATCGTTTTTATTTGTAAGAAAAGGCAGTTCATGCTTACCAACGTCTCCCTGGAAACCACCATCTTAAGTGACCTCGGGGTGGACGGCAGGTCTAAGGACGGCAGGTCTAAGGACGGCAGGTCTAAGGATTGTGTACTTCAAACAGTCTTCTTGTTTTTGAAATTTTTTGGATATACTAAATATGCGAAGAAACTCCATGCGAACAAGGGGGAGAAAATATTAGAACAGACATCCTGAGGAAATGAGAAATTGCACAACACTTACCAAATTACGAGGAAGTACAATGGAACATTTGGTGAAGACAGTAGCATAGTTTTCAAGAAAAAACTAAAACGCACACTTCTCTTATCATGTCATGTGTAGTACCAATAGTTTTATAATGTATGAAATGTGAACTGTGTTGATAACCACGTAACAGAATATAACGCAATGTACTGAAACTTTTCTATTTCTTTGTATACGCCAAACTTTGTTACGTCACAGTGTCAGTTGGTGGCTTGAAGTCACGTCACAGTGCCAGTTGGTGGCTTGAAGTCACGTCACAGTGCCAGTTGGTGGCTTGAAGTCACGTCACAGTGTCAGTTGGTGGCTTGAAGTCACGTCACAGTGCCAGTTGGTGGCTTGAAGTCACGTCACAGTGCCAGTTGGTGGCTTGAAGTCACGTCACAGTGCCAGTTGGTGGCTTGAAGTCACGTCACAGTGCCAGTTGGTGGCTTGAAGTCATGTCACAGTGCCAGTTGGTGGCTTGAAGTTAGAAAACAGCAACTGACACTTTGTAGTTTAATATTTCATTATTAATAATACTATGCTAAATTAATATCAAATTCAAAATTATGTTGCCTTGTTGTCCTCCCATTGGTAATCTGTCCTGTAATTTATTAATTTGCTATAAACATTGGAGTTCCTTTTATATATGTCGTAACTGTGTGTTGTTATTATATATTATCTTTTGTATATATATATATATATATATATATATATATATATATATATATATATATATAGTATGTGTGTGTGTGTGTGTGTGTGTGTGTGTGTGTGTGTGTGTGTGTGTGTGTGTGTGTGTGTACTCACCTAATTGTGGTTGCAGGGGTCGAGACTTGGCTCCTGGGCCCGCCTCTTCACTGACCGCTACTAGGTCTTCTCTCTCCCTGCTCCATGAGCTTTATCATACCTCGTCTTAAACCTATGTATGGTTCCTGCCTCCACTATATCACTTGCTAGACTATTCCACTTCCTGACAACTCTATGACTGAAGAAATACTTCCTAACATCCCTTTGACTCGTCTGAGTCTTCAACTTCCAATTGTGACCCCTTGTTTCTGTGTCCCCTCTCTGGAACATCCTGTCTCTGTATACCTTATCTATTCCACGCAGTATTTTGTATGTCGTTATCATGTCTTCCCTAACCCTCCTGCCCTCTAGTGTCGTCAGGCCGATTTACCTTAACCTTTCTTTATAGGACATTCCCCTTATCTCCGGAACTAACTTTGTTGCAAACCTTTGCACTTTCTCTATTTTCATGACGTGCTTGTGTGTGTGTGTGTGTGTCGTGCCGAATAGGTAAATTAGCAAGAACTCACTTAAAATTCAGTTCTTTCTAAAATTTTCTCTTATATATTTAAAGATATATATATTTTTAATTTACGTTAATGTAAAAATTAATAATTTTGTACCAAAAGAACCTTAGAAAACTTTCCTAACCTTATTATAACAAGCGCAATTTAATTTAGTATAATCCAAATTTTCGCTTGCCCTATTCGGCAAGAATAGGGCAAGCCAAAATAGCAAGTTTTACCTATTGGGCACGACATATATTATGCAATAATCGCGAATAAGCGATATAAAATACAAAAAAACACGAGGGAGTTGAATGATAGATCTAGGCCTTATGTACTGCAATCTTAACACTTAACATTCTAAATATAAATATATCTGACAATGAAAAAAATTCCAAGACAATTGTCAGATATATTTATATTTAGAATGTTAAGTCTTTTACAACATATGGAAGTGTGACAGAATGTTTGATAATTGTCATGTCACTAATATTATGTTCGTGAGGTTATTGCTGCAATATCAGTGCTTGTGGGCTGGCTGTCTTCTAATGCTTTAATATTTAGACTTTCTGCCACAGGGCAAAGACGACTGATATGCCTGGGGCACTTGTCGCCCCATGCCTCCCTCCACCCTCCTTCAAACAAACACGCGTCCTATGAACGTATTTGCTTGCAATTCCTCATTTTTTCTGAAACATTGCAAGCTAATGATGAGGTGTTGATTGCAACACGAAAGGCCTAGAGCTATCATTCATCTCCCCCTGTGTATGTATATACCAACAACCACAGTGAAAAAATAGTGAAATTCAGTAGTTGTTTTGCATATTGTGATATCACCTTTTTACTGTAATTTTCCTGAATATATATATATATATATATATATATATATATATATATATATATATATATATATATATATATATATATATATATATATATATGTGGATTTTTACTTATTATCATAGAAGAATCTTACCCACTCGGCCTCTGGCCATTTCATTTAGCAATCAGAATTCCTTCCCGAACCTATAGCCATGGCCTGCTGCTGGAGAATTTTAAAATTATATCTGAAAAAAAAAAACAGTATACATTATATTTCGAACTCTAGACATCTTAGATAACGGACAAGTTTAACCTTAACTAATAACAATTATTCTACAATGAACGACATTCACTGGAATAAGAGTAACCTGCCTGTACTCTCTTCTAGTGCGTCTGGTGGTTCAGTTTACATGACGTTTTGGGGACAGACTCGGGCAGTACATACTTGATTCATGATTATTATTATCATAATCATAACTAAGCGTTAAACTCACAAGGGTCATACAGATTGATGCATGGAGGGCAAAGCAATATCATCCCTCGTAGTTTTAGCTTTTTATTATCTATTGATAACATTGTTTTTTTGTTTTCGATGTTTTTTCCGAATTTTTTAAGCTGATATGTTCTGTTTCTGAAATAAAAATCCTCATGATGTTGACTGAGATTTCACTGAAAACTTCATACATAAACATTACAATAAACATTTAAAAAAAATTGTTTGCCTTTCCTATTTCCTATGAAATATGAATATATATATAATGTGAGGGACCTGGGAGTGGTAATATCTGAGGATCTCACTTTCAAGGATCACAACAGTGCCACGATCACAACTGCGAAAGAAAAGGATAGGATGGATAATGAGAACGTTCAAAACAATAGATGCCAAGCCAATGATGATCCTTTTAAAATCACTTCTTCTCTCTAGGCTGGAATACTGCTGTACATTAACAACTCCGTTCAAAGCAGGTGAAATTGCAGATCTGGAGAATGTACAGAGAACCTTTACTGTACATATAAGTTCCATCAAACACCTCAACTACTGGGAACTCTTGGAAGCACTTGACTTATACTCGGTGGAACGCAGACGAGAGAAATATATCATAATCTACACTTGGAAAAGCCTAGAAGGAATGGTCCCAAATCTGCACACAGATATCACTCCCTACGAAAGTAAAAGACTGGGAAGGCGGTGCAAAATACCCCCATTGATAAGTAGGGGCGCCATTGGTTCAGTAAAAGAAAACACAATAAGTGTCCGGGGCCCAAGACTGTTCAACAGCCTCCTACCAGGCATAAGGGGAATTACCAATAGGCCCCTGGCTGCCTTCAAGAAGGATCTGGACAGATAGTTAAAGTCGGTGCCGGATCAGCCGGGCTGTGGTTCGTACGTTGATCAGGCCCTGATTCACCGGGAGGTCTGGTCGTGGACCGTGGGGAGTTGATCCCCGGAATACACTCCAGGTAGCCCTTGGTTCTCCGGTAGTTTCGATGAGAATGGAGCCCAGCTCCTTGGGGAAACCTATGGCATGTTACCCCCAGGAGCCAAGGGTTTCTCAGTCTACACGGAGGAAGTGGAACTAGTGAGCCAAATCCCAGAACTGAGTTTG
The DNA here is from genome assembly GCA_009830355.1 of Cherax destructor. Classification (NCBI taxonomy): domain Eukaryota; kingdom Metazoa; phylum Arthropoda; class Malacostraca; order Decapoda; family Parastacidae; genus Cherax; species Cherax destructor. The sequence goes on along the minus strand of WNWK01000603.1, from coordinate 197,301 downwards.
TGATCTTCCCCGTGACCAGCAGCACCATCCTGCTGACCAGCACTATAAGGGATGTAGGTTTAGGCCAAGATAGATAGATGCTCAAATATAGTCCCACACCAGCAGTCTTCCAGGGATATAATGTGAGCCTCTCATTGCAGCAGATGGACACCTGCCGAGTAGCGAACAATCATGGGTTAAGGCAGAGACAATGGTCACAATTATGGGGTAGGGAGAGAGACAGTGGTCACAATCAGGAGTGACAGTCAGTTGCCACAATCATGGGGTGAGGGAGAGAATGAGACAGAGGTCCCAATCATGGAGGAGAAAGAGTGGTCACAATAATGGAGTGAGGGAGAGACAGTGGTCACAATCATGGGGTTAAAGAGAGAGACAATGGTCACAATAATGGGGTGAGGAAGAGAGACATAAGTCACAATCGTGAGGTAAGGTAGAGAGTAGTCACAATCATGGGATGAGGGAGAGACAGTGGTCACAATCACGGGGTGACTGAGATAATGGTCACAATCATTTGGTGACAGAGATTGTGGTCACAATTATGAGGTGAGAGATAGTGGTCACATTTATGGAGTAACAGAGAGACAGTGATCACAATCATGGGGTGACAGAGATACAGTGGTCACAATCATGGAGTGAAAGATAGTAGTCACAATCATGGGGTGACAGAGACAGTGGTCACAAACATGGGGTGACAGATAGTGGTCACAATCTTGGGGTGACTGAGACAGTGGTCACATTCATGGTTTAAGGGAGAAACAATGGTCACAATCATAGGGTGAGGGTGACAATGGTCATAAAAATGGGGTGAGCCAGACAAACAGTGGTCACAACAATGGGGTGAAGAAGACAGTGGTCATAATCATGGGGTGACAGAGACAGTGGTCACAATCATGGGATGAGTGAGAGAGACGGTGATCACAATCTTGGGGTGAGAGTGGTCACAATTATGGGGTGACAGAGACAATGGTCACGGTCATGAGGTGACAGAGGGACAAATGGTTACAGTCATGTGGTGACTGAATAACAGTGGTCACAATCTTGCTATAAAAGAGAGACAGTGGTTACAATCATGAGGTGACTGCTAGAATTGTCACAATCATGGAATTACAGAGACAGTGGTCACAATCATGGAATGACAGAGCCAATGGTCACAATCATTTGGTGAGAGACAGTGGTCACACTTATGGGAGACTGAGAGAATGGTCACAATCATGGGGTAAAAGAGACAGTGGTCATAATTATGGGGTAACTGAGAGACAGTGGTCACAATCATTGGGTGACAGAGAGACAGTGGTCACAGTCATGGGGTGAAGGAGACAGTGGTCATAATCATGGGGTGAAAGAGACAGTGGTCACAATGATGGGGTGACTAAGAGAGAGTGGTCACAATGATGGGGTGACAGAGATACAGTGGTCATAATAAACAACTAGTGGTGTTGTCGACCTCACAACAACAACAATACAACATTGCAAAAGACTGTCACTGGATGGTTTAGCTGGCAACCATACACTCGACACTGGATGGTTCAGCTGGCAACCATACACTCGACACTGGATGGTTCAGCTGGCAACCATACACTCGACACTGGATGGTTCAGCTGGCAACCATACACTCGACACTGGATGGTTCAGCTGGCAACCATACACTCGACACAGGATGGTTCAGCTGGCAACCATACACTCGACACTGAATGGTTCAGCTGGCAACCATACACTCGACACTGGATGGTTCAGCTGGCAACCATCACCGACACTGATGGTTCAGCTGGCAACCATACACTCGACACTGGATGGTTCAGCTGGCAACCATACACTCGACACTGGATGGTTCAGCTGGCAACCATACACTCGACACTGGGAAAGTTACGCAGTTGTAAAACCGAGCCATGGAAATTTGTGAAGCTATCGTGTGTGACGTCACTGGCTCTCTCAACCCGTGGACCAGATCCTGGGGATTACCAAGCTGCTGTCATTCCTAGAACACAGTGTTATATATCTATTTTTTTCTCATTTCATCGCTCGCTCTTCTGAAACTATTGCTCAGCAATAGCTGTCCCTGGGAACTCCTTGAGTCATTATGTCCCAAGAGATAAAGAAATTTTATTCGCCTATTTGGAAATAAGCAGAGTATGATTCAGATACTACTCACGGCTACTCATAGAAGCATCAAAATCATGCTAGAAAATTGCATATACCTCAACCAAGACATCATTGATTTAAAGCAGCAGTTTGTATGATAAGTTTTGGACTATGTTGCTGATCCTTAGGGCTTTTCAAACAGTATCATGACACGTAATAATGTATTTTCTTTTTTACAAAATAATTTACCATTTATCTTGTTCACCCTCACGCTTACGTAACCGTGTCAGGCCTCATGGATGTCAGCAACTGGTGAAGGTTGGCAGGTCTCGTGGATGTCAGCAACTGGTGAAGGTTGGCAGGCCTCGTGGATGTCAGCAACTGGTGAAGGTTGGCAGGTCTCGTGGATGTCAGCAACTGGTGAAGGTTGGCAGGCCTCGTGGATGTCAGCAACTGGTGAAGGTTGGCAGGCCTCGTGGATGTCAGCAACTGGTGAAGGTTGGCAGGTCTCGTGGATGTCAGCAACTGGTGAAGGTTGGCAGGCCTCGTGGATGTCAGCAACTGGTGAAGGTTGGCAAGTCTCGTGGATGTCAGCAACTGGTGAAGGTTGGCAGGCCTCATGGATGTCAGCAACTGGTGAAGGTTGGCAGGTCTCGTGGATGTCAGCAACTGGTGAAGGTTGGCAGGCCTCGTGGATGTCAGCAACTGGTGAAGGTTGGCAGGCCTCGTGGATGTCAGCAACTGGTGAAGGTTGGCAGGCCTCGTGGATGTCAGCAACTGGTGAAGGTTGGCAGGCCTCGTGGATGTCAGCAACTGGTGAAGGTTGGCAGGCCTCGTGGATGTCAGCAACTGGTGAAGGTTGGCAGGCCTCGTGGATGTCAGCAACTGGTGAAGGTTGGCAGGCCTCGTGGATGTCAGCAACTGGTGAAGGTTGGCAGGCCTCGTGGATGTCAGCAACTGGTGAAGGTTGGCAGGCCTCGTGGATGTCAGCAACTGGTGAAGGTTGGCAGGCCTCGTGGATGTCAGCAACTGGTGAAGGTTGGCAGGCCTCGTGGATGTCAGCAACTGGTGAAGGTTGGCAGGCCTCGTGGATGTCAGCAACTGGTGAAGGTTGGCAGGCCTCGTGGATGTCAGCAACTGGTGAAGGTTGGCAGGCCTCGTGGATGTCAGCAACTGGTGAAGGTTGGCAGGCCTCGTGGATGTCAGCAACTGGTGAAGGTTGGCAGGCCTCGTGGATGTCAGCAACTGGTGAAGGTTGGCAGGCCTCGTGGATGTCAGCAACTGGTGAAGGTTGGCAGGCCTCGTGGATGTCAGCAACTGGTGAAGGTTGGCAGGCCTCGTGGATGTCAGCAACTGGTGAAGGTTGGCAGGCCTCGTGGATGTCAGCAACTGGTGAAGGTTGGCAGGCCTCGTGGATGTCAGCAACTGGTGAAGGTTGTCAGGCCTCGTGGATGTCAGCAACTGGTGAAGGTTGGCAGGCCTCGTGGATGTCAGCAACTGGTGAAGGTTGGCAGGCCTCGTGGATGTCAGCAACTGGTGAAGGTTGGCAGGCCTCGTGGATGTCAGCAACTGGTGAAGGTTGGCAGGCCTCGTGGATGTCAGCAACTGGTGAAGGTTGGCAGGTCTCGTGGATGTCAGCAACTGGTGAAGGTTGGCAGGCCTCGTGAATGTCAGCAACTGGTGAAGGTTGGCAGGCCTCGTGGATGTCAGCAACTGGTGAAGGTTGGCAGGCCTCGTGGATGTCAGCAACTGGTGAAGGTTGGCAGGCCTCGTGGATGTCAGCAACTGGTGAAGGTTGGCAGGCATCGTGGATGTCAGCAACTGGTGAAGGTTGGCAGGCCGGCGGTGAAACAGGTTAGTACAGGCCGGCAGGTAGGGGAGGGGGTGCAAGCAAGAAAACAAACACTGAACTATGAAGGGAAACAGACTGGAAATCAGGGAAAGAGAAAGGCACTAGGATAAAAACGTCATTTAGGCAGGAAGGCAGATAGACAGGGAGCGGAGCAGAGCGTAGAGTATATATAGAGGAAGTGGGAGAGCACAGGAGTCAGTCACTGTTGTCGGCTGTGTACATCCACATTCCCTGCTCACTGTCATAAAGGAGTGGCGTCATCGTCCCCTCTGATTCATCACTCTACTCGTTTTAAAGTGACCAGGTAGGTGTTTGCGGTTTAACTTTGATATATACACAGAAGTGGTTTTGGATAGAATCGAAGTGAGGAGATAAGGTGAGACTCGTCATTCTCCCCTGATGTCTGTAAGATAAACCTCCTCATCCGCTCACCAAACATAAGAACATAAGAACATAAGAAAGAAGGAACACTGCAGAAGGCCTACTGGCCCATGCGAGGCAGGTCCAAATCTCCAACGGCTTAAGCCAATGCCCCCGACCCAGCCAGGTCAGGTTACATTCACTTAAGGAAGGAGCACTGCATCTGACCTAGTAGCACAAACTAGTCAGGTACAACTCACACCCACCCGCACCCACTCATATATTTATCTAGCCTATTTTTAAAACTACACAACGTTTTAGCCTCTATAACTGTACTCGGGAGTTTGTTCCATTCATCGACAACTCTATTACCAAACCAATGCTTTCCTATATCCTTCCTGAATCTGAATTTATCCAACTTAAAGCCATTGCTGCGAGTCCTGTCAATACATGCGAATGTTGGGTAGTCTTGGTCTAACCAACATTCACACTCTTGTTGGTAAACACCGCCGTCACCTGGATCACAGTACCAGCCGTTGATTTTGTTTAAGCATGGTACCGCCACAGGACACAAGTCAGTTGATTTTCCAAGACAAATACTGTGGAACCTCGGTTTTCGTATGTCCTAGTTTGTATGTAAAACTGTTGTTATTTTCTATAAAATGTATTTTTTGTTAATATTTCCCATAAGAAATAATGTAAATCCAATTAATCCGTTCCAGACACCCAAAAAATATTAACAAAATATACATTTTATAGAAAATAACTAGTTTTACATATAAACTACGGCATACGAAAACTACATTAAAAACATGAACTCACCAGCCGCTCGTAGTCTTAGTTCAACGTCGTCTGGGTTAACATGAAGCCTCCTTGTTAATGTCAGGAAGTCCTAAAACTGTTGAAACGGCTTATGTACTGCCTGAGCGGCTAGTTTATTATTCACTCGCAGTTCATCCTGTGAGATGCAACGAAAAAAAATATGGAGTGTTTGTCAGACCCAAATGCGCGTATTTATTTATATCGTGAAGATATCAGTTTCATTTTATATATAATAACCATTTTTGCAACAAGATAGCAGTCAATAGGTGATATCACAATATGCAAAACAACCACTCTGAAATCGTGAACATCTAAGCCTTTTCGTGATTTCTTACATTATCATGTCCTTGATAATGTGAGAAATCTCGAAAGCATCGGATGTTCACTTTTTTTTCACAGAGGTTGTTTTGAATAATAACAATTTTATAAGTAATTATCTACCTAATGCATTATATTAATACAATCTTAACACATTTATGTATCTTACAATAACCAGTAAAAATATTTAGAGATTTACTAGGTTACTATTTTAAGAGTTCATTCACCAAGTTGGTGCCTCGTGTGAGTCTCAAGATAAGAGTTCATATCATCGACAGTGAAGAGATTTGCGATTTCCTGTAGTTTGTTTGGATGTGTCCCTAAATCTGTATAGTCATGTGTACAATCTAAACTTTAGTGATAAAGATACAGGTAGCTTAGTCTTAGTCTAGCAGTTATAACTCTTGCAGATCATTAATCTTCATGCTTTCTCCGTCAACAAATTTTATTTAACATATTTTGAAATACCAGTGGTTCAGCTGGTTCATGTATTGACTGCTCTTCACCGGTGGCTCTGCTAGTTCCTGTTTGCACTGCTCTACACTCTACAAACTTGTTTGCTAGTTATTTTCTAACAATCTCGTTTGCCAGTTATTTCTGGTTTAGGAAGACGTGTAAACAAACATTAGGACATTTGTTAGAAAACGTTTCGGTCCTGGAACCTTGATCACATCTAACATACAGATGTTAAAAGGACAGTATATATAGGGAGAGAGTGAGGTGCATGTGGCACATGGTGACCTGAAGAATACCATATTGGGATGACGGGTACACAATGGGATCACGTGACTTCTGTGTTTTCTAATGTCCTAGTGTTTGCTCACGTATCTTTCTAAACCAGTTTATATTACCAGTATATATTACCAAGGTCTATGCCAGTCATTCCTAACAATGTTTTTTTTAAAACTTCTGTTTGAGAGGTCAAATTTTAATTCGACGTTCTTTACGTTCAGGGCTAGTTTAGCCAGGGCATCGACTTATCATGTGCCGGAGGCCTTGTGGAAGGGAATTCACGAAGAACCTCAGATTTAGCCTTATGATAATTAAGTTTTTCTGCATATCTTAATATCAGTTTTCTTATTTGATTACCTACTCATGCCACTATGACATGTTGTTGATGGTTAAACAGAGCAGCTATGTTGTTCATGATTCAACATAGTGCACAATGAGGCTGTCATTCCTTTGTATTCAGCTGATGGAAAGTCGTTACCCAATTATGACATTTGCAAATGACCTGTAGTGGTTAGCTAGAACACTCATGGTTGTATGATTCTACACACTTCAACGCAGGACCAATAAAATAGGCAAGCCTGACAAATGCGGTTCAGCATAAAAAGTCGGTTAGCTTAGGAATTTCACATAATGCAGATTTTCCTACAGATTTATTTTCATTCCAAAATAAATGTTTGTTTGTTGTGTTGCAGCAGCAGTTATGGGGTGGATAGCTGTAACAGCAGTTGCTGTGATGACTGTGGTGGTGGCGACTGTGGGTAGCACCGTCCCTCAATGCTTTGCCGACAACAACAGTAACCCTTCCAGAAGCTTCAACACAGACCTCAGTGGCATCAGCGACTTCGGCTTCGACCTCTACAGGCAGCTCTCCAGCAAGGGCACAGCCAAGAACTTCTTTTTCTCCCCCTACAGCATATGGACTGCACTTACCCTGAGTTACTTCGGGTCAGCGGGAAATACAAAGGCCCAGTTGGAATCCAGTCTCAGGGTTACAGGCAAAACATCAACACTGAGACTGTGGCGAGCCCTTGAAGTTATGTAAGTAAATACTGTGACTTCTTCATTAAATACCGGAATGTACTGCTGTGTGAAGCTTGTTAGCATAAGAACACACAAAATATATCCAGAAATACCTATCACAAACACACCTACATACGCACGAACACGCACGAGCGCACACACACACACACATATATACACACACATATATATACACACACAAATACACACACTAGGTGAGTACACACATACGCATACACACAGTTATACGAATGTGCTACTAATGAGGCAAAAATTATTTATAAATAAAATATCAAAATTACTGTAAATCATTACAGGAATACTTTGATAGATTGAGGAGACGAAGTAGAAAATTGATGTCTTTCATTTTCTAAGAGTATCATGTGCTGGGGCAGGATCAAAGTATCATGTGCTGGGGCAGGATCAAAGTATCATGTGCTGGGGCAGGATCAAAGTATCATGTGCTGGGGCAGGATCAAAGTATCATGGGGGCTCGGGGCAGGATCAAAGTATCATGTGCTGGGGCAGGATCAAAGTATCATGTGCTGGGCAGGATCAAAGTATCATGTGCTGGGGCAGGATCAAAGTATCATGTGCTGGGGCAGGATCAAAGTATCATGTGCTGGGGCAGGATCAAAGTATCATGTGCTGGGGCAGGATCAAAGTATCATGTGCTGGGGCAGGATCAAAGTATCATGTGCTGGGGCAGGATCAAAGTATCATGTGCTGGGGCAGGATCATGTGCTGGGGCAGGATCAAAGTATCATGTGCTGGCAGGACAAGTATCATGTGCTAGCAGGATCAAAGTATCATGTGCTGGGGCAGGATCAAAGTATCATGTGCTGGGGCAGGATCAAAGTATCATGTGCTGGGGCAGGATCAAAGTATCATGTGCTGGGGCAGGATCAAAGTATCATGTGCTAGGGCAGGATCAAAGTATCATGTGCTGGGGCAGGATCAAAGTATCATGTGCTAGGGCAGGATCATGTGCTAGGGCAGGATCATGTGCTAGGGCAGGATCATGTGCTGGGGCAGGATCATGTGCTGGGGCAGGATCAGGGTGTTCTGAACACATGTGACGAAGATAAAAATCTTGGGGTGATAATAATATATATTATAACCAGTTTACATAAATATACTTGCGAGTGTCAGTCATATGAAACAATGGGGAATTTTACGAAAGCTTTTGGTTATATAGATGCAATTATATTAAAAATAATATACTATCTGTAGTGTATGTTAGACCCAAGCTAGAGGTTTGTTAGACCCTAAGCTAGTTTATTAGACCTAAGCTAAAGTATGTTAGACCCCAAAACTGGAAAATGTTAGACCTACTTTGGAGTATGTCGGACTCAAGTTAGGTATATTAGGCTCATGCTGGAGTTACATGATACTGTATTAGTCGCATTTAAATAAACACTTATGCAAAATATAAAAAAGCTCAGAGACATACCACTAAGTGGCTGCAGGAATTTAGAAATCCTAAGTACGAAAAGGGATTTAAGGCAATTAATTTGTTTTTCTTTGAGGACAGAAGAGGAGACATGCTATGCCAACTATAAGTTTATGAGTGGCTATGAAAATGCAAAAAGGGAAAATCTTTTCTTGCTGGTAACTGGCAGAACAAGAGGACAAATTTTAAGCTAGTGGAAGAAATGGGTGTCATGTTAAGCTGGAAGGAAATCGCAGTCTATGTTGGAATAACAATCGTGCGTAGTGGTTAAGTGTCACGAAATTTCATATGGATGTGTCTCATGTTTGAGAATTTTTACAAAAATCTCAACTTCTAAAATGTATGGCTTAATTAAATAATTTATATTTTAAATATTGCTTAGTATGCTACTAACATTTGCAACTACAGGATTAGAGTTATTCTAGTGATTGTCGTCTGTTTTAATTAATATCTCACAATTATTTTGCGTCCTGTTTTATTCTATCATAATTATTTTAAAATTCCCAATATAGTGTTGCATTCACAAGTTCTCCTGGAGCTATTACACTTACAAACTAGTACACTAAACAAACACTTCGTAAAATAAGAGTGTAGGGAGTATATCTTTACAGAGTGGCACGTGAGTGGAACAGCTGGTGAATATATCAACTGTTCCATGGGGAAATATTTATGATATATTAAAGAAGTCGATACATCATGGGAAGAGCAATAATTCCGCAGTTATATACAGTAATCTCACTCCTATCAACAGTATTCCTTAAACAAAACAAAAAAGATTCAGCCAATCACGTCAGAAGTCGCGATTTTCATATAAATGAGGAAACATTAGACACATCTTTATGAGTCTTAGTGTTACCTGACACATCAACATCACTACTACGCAGGATTTGTATTCCTACACAGAGTTCAATTCCCTTTCGTAGATTATTACATTAACCAGAAGGCGCTGATCCCGTATGTGTCGTACAGCGTAAGCCTGACAGTTTCTACTGGCATGTTGCATTTGAGTAATGTGGTGGACATCGTTATATCTAGGATATCGGGGTATTAACTACAAGTTGAAAGCAGCTCTAGAGTCTCTTATACACGTATATAATTACATAGCCTTTTAGTTCGGTCTTAAGTGATGATTATATGATAAGATTACAGTATATATTCTGAACGCTGTATTTGAGAGTAAATGGGTCATTGTCAGTTACATTTGATACTTATAAACGACAAAAATTACTCTTATTTCAGACTATAATTGAAAGTTTAGAGTTATAAGATTATTATTATTATTATATTAACAAAACAGCGCCAAGCCACCTCCTTGAGTGGTCATTCTCCAGCTTCTCTCTAGAGCTATTATCTTCCTCCTGCAGGTACGCTCAGCGGGCCGCCACCAACCCTCAGTACACCTTCAACATGGCCAACCGTGTCTACTTCGACAATATTCTTCACCTTCGACCTTGCATCACTCACATCCTCCACAAAGAGCTGAAGATTGTCGACTTCTCCGATGTAAGTACTCGCGTCTATATTTAAAAACTGATGCTTATAAATTTATATTAACTGGTTAATGATATATTTTTTTATCATTATTGTTCTGTTGGTATACGGTCGAGTTTCTTCTTTTTCGCGTCGTTAATTTGTGTAATTGCAAATTATTGCGTTTGTATTATAATAGCGGTGTAATATATATTAATATGTTCTCAAAAAAAAAAATCTGAAACCCTTAACCAGGATTATCATGAAAGACTCACACGCTGGAGATCTGAATTCCATCCACACAAATTGTTATGACAGTGGTGTTAAGGACCCATTAATCTTATCCTGATTCAGGGAACCACTCTGGGTTAATAGCGACCAGGTTTATTCAGTTAGAACGTCTATTTACATTGTGTAAAAGCTTTTCTAGACTTGCTTTGTGGATGCTGGTATATCTTCTTTCTTGTTATTTGAAGACCATAAATACTGCTGGCGATGCTTCGTGTTTCAAAATTTATGTTTGCTACGGCACCCTCCTTGTTCTCTAATATCTCAGAGTATATATTGCATTCAGCAACTGGAAAAAAATATACATATGTAAATGTCACTTGCTGACCTGTGAACATCACTTACAAAACTACTGCCCTTAATACTAGGCCGAGTAAGTTTAGTGTTAATCTTCTCGTTGATAGACTATTGTGTCTATTTTCCTCCTGTCATCTCGATATTTAGTTCCACATTTACTGGACCAGGAATGACAATCACAGTCAGTATGTATTTTTCTGTAATTCTAGTAGTGTTATCAATTAAAAACAAGTTTTTATTTGATTTATCACTCAGAGTGTTCCATGGTCTCATGTTACGACATCTAGACCAGTGCATTCATTATGCTGGCTATTTTTTTTCTTTACTATTTATATTTTTGATTACTTGATTTCCTGTTACTATAGGAATGTATTCATTTCAAACTCTTCAACTTCGGCTGTTCTTTGCTTCTGTTTAACTCGATTCCTCAATTTTCTGTTTTCTGTCCATCGTTCTGTTTCACGTTTCCTAGACCTATAATTCTTTTAACAACATTTGACGCAATTTGACTTGAAAATACTCGTATTATCGCATTAAAGAATTGTCAAAATCATTCCAAATCAAAATGTTTCAGCTGTATATAACGTCCTATGCGTGTATACAAACGTGCGTAGGCATATTTGAAATTTCCATATATTGTTTTTCTATTTATCATTGAAAAATATTTTGTTTAATGTCAGAACTATGGAACCTCGACTGATATCAACGAGTTCGTGTCTAGCACCACGAAGGGCCGCATCCCTGAGCTGGTCTCCCCAGATGACATGGTGGACGCTCTCATGGTGCTAATCAACGCAGCTTACTTCAAGGGGACCTGGAGGTACCAGTTCAAACCTTCCTCCACCACCACCCAGAGTTTCTTCGTCAGCGCCAGCCACTCTGTCGATGTGCCCATGATGAAACTCAAGACCAATCTCAGGCTAGGTAAGGTGGTGTGTGTAGATGTAACTGCGACAGTCTCAGGCTAGGTAAGGTGGTGTGTGTAGGTGTAACTGCGTCAGTCTCAGGCTAGGTAAGGTGGTGTAGGTGTAACTGCAACAGAGGCTCCCTTTATGCACACTATTGCTACAGTATAATAAGGCAATCCGAGAAATATTTTTTATATCACACGAGTCCAGCCACTTTCCCTCAACGCAAGCTAAAGGAATAGTGCAAGGTGGTAATAAAATTCTAATGCAGAAAAATATAAAAACATGTATACGCGTATATATACACTTTTGTATGTGTGTGTGTGTGTGTGTGTGTGTGTGTGTGTGTGTGTCTTGCCGAATTTGCAGAGTGAACTTTTTTTCTTAAATATGTAGACTTATATTTACTTAAAATCTGTTGATATATTGCTCAGCCTCTCTTACTTTTTTTCTCTCGTCCTTCGTACCAAGAATACATAATTGCAACAGTACTACACAGTATGAAAACATGAGTCTACCGGTGCCATACTACCAGTGCCATACTACACCTGAGATTCTAAGATGGTTCAGTATTAACTTCTCTTTCCTTCACATTTCAGTCCACTCCACGCAGCTACGAGCCAAAATTCTCGAGCTGCCTTATTCCGGTGATGCCATCTCCATGTTGCTGCTGCTGCCAGATGTAGAAGGAGAGGCAGGGTTCTCCAACATGGTGTCAGCCCTGAGTGGTGGGTCCCTCTCCAGGGTCACCAGCGGATGGGGTTCCCAAACTGTGCCAGTTGAACTTCTCCTGCCCAAGTTTAAACTGGAAGAGACGCTTGATAATGACTTGAAGGAGGTAAGCTTTGGAAAATCCAAATTAGAAAAAAAATAATAACATTAAGATATCCAGGATAGATACGCACCATAAATGAACTCTATAACACAAAGATATAAAAACATTAATGAAAAGTAGCATGAATAACCAGCACAAGCAAAAAAACATTTGAAATAAAATACTTGTTAAACCAGATAATTGAGAAATAACAGAAATCACAGGATAGTCACCTGTCAATACTACCAATCCCAAGAGTCTTAAAATAAGAGCAAAGGGGAGGTGGATGATCCAGTAGAGTAGGAACGACGGGGGGTGAGCATGGTGGTAAAAAGCCAGCAGATGTTGAATGTTGAGACGCCATTGTACTTACTAGCAGCGGTGGTGAGGTGGGAGGGGGAAGACAGCTGGTGTGCTCGACTACTTGACGGTATAAACCTTAGTCATCGATACCGACAAATTGGTTTAAAAAGACGTTTGAGCAAACAGTAGGACATATTTATTAGAAACATTTCGGTCCTGGGACCTTGATCACTTCTAGGGTCCCAGGACCGAAACGTTTTCTAATAAATATGACCTAGTGTCTTCTTAAACCACTACTTAACTTATTCAACAGTAATTCTGCCACTTAAGGTGAATTAAGCAGTGTGCGGGAGGGGATTATCCTCATAACGATGGACTAGCTCAGTATGAACACAGGATGGTGGATGTACAGGTGAAGGCTGCTTATCCACTCGGTAATCTTAATATAATTAAAGCCACTTCACCATAGTCACAAGTGAACATAATAACACTCCCTCGTATGAGGGATCAGACAGACCCATGTGCTGCTATAATAAAAATCACAAGATGATGATTTTGCACACATATAACACTACAGTTGCTCAAAGCCAAATTAAATGGCCTGTGAGCTAACAGGAAATATTACGTTAAAAGACAAAACTGTAACATACAATAAACAAGGAATAGGTGAAAGCTCTAGTAACACAAAGTTTAACACTAGAAAAATTGGAAATGGTATGAAATTTGAAAACGCAATACCCAGGTACTTGTGTTGACAGGAGGAGCTTAGAGAAAAGTGAGGGGCGAGGCTTTCGTGGATATATAGGGAAAGAAAAATAGAAAGAAAAGAAATTAGACTAAGATAGGCAGAAATCAAACTGACAGCGCCAGTGTGTGACCCACAGATGGCGATGGCAGACTAGGTATACAAAAGGAAGCCTGCAAAATATAGCCAGTAAACTATCTCACTGCTAGACAAACTGGAAGAGAATAAAGCTTATTAGAGAGAGAGAGAGAGAGAGAGAGAGAGAGAACGTGAGGAGAGAATAATAACAATCCACAAAGATGCATTCAGTGGGCGAGTGACTAACTTCATTAACTACAGACAAATTCTTTAATAGCTACCTTTTTTTTTGTCTTTTCAACAGAGCCTCATAAACCTGGGGATCCGCGACCTCTTCAACGACACCTTGGCCAACCTGACGGAGTTCGTAGTGCGCAACCATCTCAGCGTCAGCAAGACTATCCACAAGGCCTTCGTTGAGGTGTCTGAGGAGGGTACAGAGGCGGCGGCGGCGACGGCGGTGATAGCGTATACAAGGTCCAGCTTCAGCAAGGCACATCCTCTTGTCCAAGAGTTCCACTGCAACAAACCCTTCTTGTTCCTCATCCACGACAACCATACCAAGAACGTCCTCTTCATGGGAGCTTACAAGAACCCCCAGAGAGACAGCAGGAAAGGAGGTGGTGGGCGGAGAAATTAAACATAAACATAGGGATGAAAGGGAAAAAATTATTGTTTAAGATTATTTAACGAAAGTGACAAAGAAAAAGTCATAATTGCGTGAGACAAGGCTCACCAAAAACCCACCCGACGCTAAAAGAGCTGAATCTTATGGCAACGTTTCGATCCACCCTGGACTATTTATAAGTTAGAACTGATAGTGACAGATGCAGATGTAGACAGTTATAGACATGGGGTAACATAAGAAAAAATATTTATATATGTGTGAGAATAATAGTTCATATTTCCTTATGTTTAACTTTAGATCATAATCTGTAGTAGGCTATGAGTGGATAACTCGGTGAGGTATGTATCACCACCACCGCCATCACCACCACCACCGCCATCACCACCACCACCGCCATCACCACCACCACCGCCATCACCACCGCCATCACCACCACCGCCATCACCACCACCGCCATCACCACCACCGCCATCACCACCACCACCACCGCCATCACCACCACCACCACCGCCATCACCACCACCACCGCCATCATCACCACCACCGCCATCATCACCACCACCGCCATCATCACCACCACCGTTATCATCACCACCACCACCACAAAACCACCACTGCCACCGCAACAACCACCACCACCAAAACCATCACTATCGCCACACCACCACCATCCCACTACCACCACCATTATCTCTATAACTACCACCATCAACAACAATAACACCAGCAACAACAATAGCAACACCATCACTACCACCAACAACAACAACACCAGCACCACCAACAACAACACCAGCACCACCAACAACAACACCAGCACCACCAACAACAACACCAGCACCAACAACAACAACACCAGCACCAACAACAATACCAGCACCACCACAAATCTGCTAAGAAACTATTCAAAAAATATATAACATAGAATAGTTAGTAGTTAATCTGAAGAAACTAAAAACATATAAAATTAATAAATTATAAAAGAAACATCATGAACACTACCTGAAGACAACAGTACAGTCTGCCTAAGAAGAGCTAAAGTTGTAGCACACTAACCATGTCTCGTGTAGTAGCAATATTTCTACCTAAGTTACAAGTTATCTTGTTCTTAATGTAATATAAATATCGTCTTTTGCAGTAAACTCCTCATTATTCCCCATTCATTTTTAATATGGCTTTATACAGTTACCTTTATTATAAATAATTAAATTATTAAATAACTAAGCAAAACATTGCACCGAACCATTGCTCACATAGTATGTACACCGAGGTGTATTTTTCAGTGTATATACTGAGAATATACTTTAATCCCTATTTTAAGAATCTAAGTATTCTTCCCTGGTGGTGAAAAGGTCATGTTTTTTTTAAGTTGAATCTGGTGCTGATGACTTGTGACGAAGAGTAGTGCTCATTATTTTTTTTTTTTTTGAGTTTGGTTTAAATCATGATTTTTTGTTTGTTTAGGCCATGTGATGGAAGTTGATTATTTAAAATATATTTTAGTTGTATTGAGGGCGTGGATTATAATTTTTATAATAGTCTATGATAGTTCACGGGTTAAAACAAAATATTATTTAGGATTTTTGATGGTTAATTTAGTTTTATTGTTAGTTTTACTATTAACTCTCAGATTTTTTATGTAAGGTTTGAGAGATCGTTAGTTCCTATAAATGTATTAATATTTTGGAAGAGGCTGCCAGGCGGAGCGTCTTTATATTGCTCTATATTTTATTTACTGCTTTGCTTTTTGATATTATCTTTGTTAAGGTTATGTGGACTTATTATGAAGCCTTAATGACCCTAGTGTAGTGGATAGGCTTTAAACTCTACTAACCAACCAGCCAACCACTGATACTATTTATTATACTACACAACTGTAATTGCGATTATTATTATTATTATTTCATTCTAGTAGAGGCCGGTTAACAAATTAATTTGAAACAAGGTTATGTACACCAAGAAGTGTATATACGCTGAAAGTTTGCGTTGATCTTTATTTTAGGGATTAAGATATTCTTTACTGGTAGTGAACAGGTTACTTGCCCTTGTGTACAGATAGACTTTCAACCTAATTAACGAACTTCAAGCAAGGTCTTATACACCAGTAGGTGTGTGTCTATCAGTCTATGGATGCTGAGAGTTTACTTTAATCCCTATTTTAAGGATTAAGATATCTCTAATGGTACATGATTTACATGAAGCCCTTGTGAACTTTTGTTGACCTGGAGAGAGTTCCGGGGGTCAACGCCCCCGCTTTAAATATTTTTAAGCAGTCAACGATTTTGGACAAACAGTGTATGTGTTATTTGATCTTTACAGCTAATACTTAAACTATATTGTAAAAATATCGTTATATTTTGAAAATACATTTATGTGTTAGATATTTTTAAATAATAAGATGGTTAGCTGTGGGGAGTGAGCTAGTCAGTACTCTGTTTAAAAGACAATGTTTATTGTTAAATATAAACTTTTATTGATACGTTTATTGTTACGAGAATAAATGATACTTTTTAGTTTAAAAAGACATTTACTTAACCAAAATAACTTTTATTTTAAACAAACATCCATGGGGGTATTACCAGCCTATTACATACGTTTATATTAAGAATATGTAAGTGAGTGGGTAAACGTTGTGAACTTTCACTTACATACAGTTCATTTGTCTTTATTTTGTTGTGTTTCTTAATATTACTTATTACTATAATTATTCCATCACTGTTAACAGGCTTGGTCTGAGACCGGGCACTGAGGTGATGGAACGAACATATATGGTCAGTCAAAAGGTGGTCTTGGCTGGTATTGAACTCTCTCCTGATCAAGTGCTCAATTAAATTCTTCCCTTTAACTTGTACCAATATATTACCTTTGCCCTTGACACTTATGAACATGCAAAGTTATCAAAACCAGGAAGAGTTCAATAAAGAAAAGTGAAGTCAAAGAATGCTGACGCTAAAGACTACATCAAAATAAAGAACCAAATTAGTAATTATTCTAAACCCTTTCTGTCATTCATCTGACTCACTGTACAGTATTATCAATGACACGATTGCTGGTGCAAGTGTTAGTGTCTGCTTACCTGGAGTCTACCTGGATGGTGTTCCAGGGTCATGGCCCCCGCGGCCCATTCCCTTAACCAGGCCTCCAGGTGTGGCTGATTCCCTGATATTAGGGGATAATGTGTCATTATTCTTCAAAACGAGTGTTCTTCATGGCTTTCATGACTCACTACCTCGACAGTGAAAACTATAAAAACTAAAGTAAGGAATAACAATTGGAGATAGAGCAGAATATGACATGAACCCATCTACAGCAGACTATGACATGAACTCATCTACAGCAGACTATGACATGAACTCATCTACAGTAGACTATGACATGAACTGATCTGGAGTAACACCTTGTTATGTCACAAGTACTCCAATACAAACTATGCGCAGTGTCAGCATAATTAAGAACTGTTCAAATGCAATAAACATGACAGACTGATGCTTTATAATATTTGTGATTCAGACCTAGTTTTCTGATTGATGCGAAGATATGTCAGCTGAAACAAGATGGATAGCGATGAGCATGAAGTAGTTCAGCTTAAGACATTCACCCCCAACAACACCTCTTGTAAATAGGGAGACAGTTATGATTATTAAATATAGACAACAAAAGATGTTTTGCTAGGCTTCTTTGTGGTTGTATTATGGGCGACAATTCATTATTGATCGATGGTTTTTCGAGTCTGTTCCCTCATAACCTAGCAGATGCTACTATAATTAGTTACACGCTTAATGCTATAGAATTATAGATGATGGTAAAATAATTATTACCGTTCGTAGTGGTAATACTGATGCATTTATTTACTGACGTATTGGTACTGGAGAAACAACCTACTGCTAAAATTCAGATCTGTATCTGTAGTAGGGTCTTGTCCCGGCCCAGGTCTTTTCCAGATGGTGACCCGGGGAAAATTCAGATGGAGCGCTTAGACGACACTGTCGTTGATGCTGCAACACTCTAGAGTAAGTGATAAACACCTTCACTTGACTGGTATGCCTGCTGTCACGGATTGTAAGAGCATTCATGCCTGTGTTGTACCCATATATCAAAGGTAAAATTAATGTTTTAGGAACTTAAAACGATGCTAAGCAACCATGGATTACAGATAGTTACTCGGATTAATCAACTAGGTCTAGAAATTTCGAAGAACAAAGAAGTAGCAGCATCAGTCAAAGCCCCGATAAAAATATGCCATTCCATCTCCACTGTGTACATTTTCAGGTCATGTTTTGAAAAGATGTAAAAACTCTCATCACCTGTGGCTACTATGGACTTGGTAAAATAGTTGATGGTTTGCCTGTACCTGTCTCCAGGTCTGGTTCCGTATTCTCTCCAGCATCGGTAAAGGTTAAGGTATGCAGATGCCAAGAACTGAAGGAATGTGCTCATAAGAACGATGTAATAACTCGTAGAAAAATCTAACTAATTTCATTTTTAAAGGGGTGGACGCGTAAACCAGTGGAAGGCCTCTGTCAGATGACCAAAACCTCCAGTGGCGGGTCATTATGTGACTAAGATCCGCGTCATGAAAGATATAGAAAATGATTGTGTTGATGATTAGACATTTTTGCAATATTGGGAATATTTATTGTGGAAAGTTTGGCCAATAAGTGGCTTCCTCAGTCCGGTACAGAGATGAAGGGTGGAAGATGAGAGGGAGTTTGAGGTAATCAGTCCCTCATCCTGGAGACTTCAGTCATTTATTTCATCTTATGATAGTGAGCGACTATAAAGAGTCCTTTAAGCTGCTTTACGTCTTATAATGCTTATTTTCATTATATCTGAGTTTGCTTAACTTTCATTATAACCCACAACGACCTTTGTACGTAGCACGTAATTCTCATTTCACATTTTTATTTACTCGATAACTAACTTAACAATCTTTAATGAATAACGTAACATAAAAACTGGTCTCTTTGCCTTCTATATTTTCTTTTTACATATAAACCAGTTTTATAGTATTTCATATTTATATTTATAAATTTATATGATAGTTATTTGTTTTGAATAAGTCAATTACCAGTTTGTATGATGTAGTGTCTGCAGAAACTGACATAGTTCTTGTGTATATTTCCTCTTTTAAATAATATTATATTACTAATGTTATTATTGTTAATAGCTAGAGTGAAAATATCATATTTTATATTATTGGTTGTCTTATATCTTTAGTTACGTATATGGGAAGGATGATACACAAACTACACTGTGCTGATTGATACGAGAGTTTTGATTGACTGTTTATGTTGGTAAACTGCTTGTTACCTTGTTTGATTACCGAGGAGCGAGGTAAGCCGGGAGAATATCTGATCTCGTACCAGCAGCCGCGGCTTTGCTCTCTCTCTCTCCGACTGGACATCATCTAGGCAATACCTCTTTTTTTCGCTCTGTGAAAACGCTGTTCTTTGCATATAGACTCAATTATTTCTGGTAGAGTATGTATCCGTTGGTGAACTGGGATATAATAATATCAGGGTATACAGTCCTAGCTGACATCAGTGACATACTACTATATAGAAAGCCCCTTGTTATGTAGAGCATTTCTGGCAAATTAGGTCAGTTTTGTCCCAGGATGCGACCCACACCAGTCGACTAATACCCAGGTACCCATTTTACTGATGGGTGAACATAGACAACCGGTGTAAGGAAACACGCTTAATGTTTCTACCCTCGCCGAGAATCGAACCCTGACACTTACCGTGTGAAGTGAGAGCTTTAGCCACCAGGCCACGGAGCAACGTAACTCTGAGTACCTGTTCACAGAGCCATATTTAGAACTAGTGTTTTTTGACATTTTCTGAGTTATGCGTCGTGAGACACTTGCTTAGCTCCAGGTCCCGAGTCTAACTCTGGACTCACCTTGTTCCGACAGGTATATACGCGCTGGCGGAGACGGTGTTTCGAAGTCGCTGAACTCAGATTCAGTCATTTTTTTGTCTTATTTGGAGGACATTTCTATTATTCCCATTTCTATTATTCACTGTTCTAGCAAGCTGTGCTTATAAGGGATTTGTTTCATCAGTCACATTCTAAGTTCTCGAGTCTTGCTGAGCACACTACACACACTACACACACACACACACACACACACTACACATACACACACACACTACACACACTACACACACACACACACACACAATACACACACACACACTACACACACACACACACACACACACTACACATACACACACACACAATACACACACACACACTACACACACACACACACACACACACTACACACACACACACACACACACACTACACATACACACACACACAATACACACACACACACTATACACACTACACACACAAAAAAAAAACTCACAACAGGCCAAGTGTCTACCGACAAGTGCCTTTGATAGCTGGTAAGTAACACACACATACAGTGTATTAAGTAGAGTTCTAAAAGCAGTTTGTGTAAAATATACAGAATATTGAATATTCATAATAAGTTAGTGAAGCTGGTGACGTGTAGAAGCCGAGGTCCAGTAATACGTTTTGACTGTAAATATTAATAACCTTAGACCCCTTTTTTGTTATATCTGGGTATGAGAAGAACTTGCCTATTATAGGCCAAAAGGCCTACTGCAGTGTTCCTCTTTTATATTCTTATTAAAGTTTTCAAACTTGTATTGGTCAGTGTCCTTTCTCCTTACTGTACACTCAACCAAAACCCATTGAAAAACGCGAAAAAAAACTCAGTAAGGTAGAGGCTAATGAGTCTAGAATGAGTACTGGCAAACTATTACAAAGCCAGTGATAGGCTAGATGCTAGAGAGGTGTCAATAGGTTGACTTTCTAGTATTCTCTGGTGGAAGTTGCAACATTTTACAGCATGTTAAACTTATCTGGAATAATCTGTAAAAAATAGCAACAACCATATCAGGAATTTTCTTGTTTTAACACTACAATTCCTCCCGATGAATTTGCGCATTTGAAATGTCTGAAAATAAGTTCCCATTTCAACCATCTAAAAAAATATATGAGAAACGATATTATGGTCATTTTCGACTACCCATCTTGGAATTCTGGAAAACGCTGCCTCCTGGTGGCGCTGATGGGAACCTGTAGGAGGATCATCAGTAAACCAGAGGACTACCAACACTCGACTACCAACACTGGACTACCAACACTGGACTACCAACACTGGACTACCAACACTGGACTACCAACACTGGACTACCAACAGGGCAAAATTGGTTGGGTGGTTATTTGAGTTTTAGTCTATCACTTACACAACCGTTCACGAACAGTCAGAAATACTTTAACCCATTAAATACGCTTAGTTATCCCTGTAATAATAAAAATCCCTTAAAGAGAGACTAAAGTTAGCTCTAGTATGTACACTGAGAAACACACCTCCGTGTAATAAAATTACAAGAAACAGGTAATGTCTTAATATGTAATATAACCAGAGAGAAAAATAGTGAATTTCCAAGCGCTTTCGTGAGTTCTCAGATTATCAAGAAACAGTAAAAATAACAGGACAACAGAAGACTTATAAAGCTGAGATATGACTTGACAAGTCACCCTTAAAGTTTTCTTGACATATGACCTGAGTTAAAACTTCACAACATTCCCACGCTCAATGAGTTGGGTCATATGTGAGGTCATATTTCAGATTTATAAGTCTTATGTTGTTCTATTATTATTTTTACTGTTCCTTAATAAAGTGAGAAATCACGAGAGCGCTTGGAATTTCACTGTAGTTATTTTTCACTCCTTTGTGTACATAATCTCGGCTCAAATTAAATATAACTCAAAGTTTTTACAAGATTAAAATGTCATAAAATTATTATTATTATTATTATTTTTATTATAATTATTCACGTTGTTAATCATTATATATAATAAAAAAAATCTCCCAGAGGCAGTGGCTGACCTACATTTCTGGGGCCCTGAAGTTTGAACTGTTATGGGGTCACCATGGCAACCAGCAACAGCTACCCTACATGCTACTTTAATAACCTTTTCAATTTTTATTTTAAGTATTATTTTGTGTTCAATTACACTATATTATTGATATTATTATTTAAAAAACTTCTCATACAGTAGACCCAAAATTATTGAGCAATTTGGACTAAAGTGGCTTCTGGGGCCCCTCGGGATTAGGGGCCCTCAAGCTTAAGCTTCATTACTTTCATAGTAGATCAGCCATTGCCCTGAGAAGAATAATTCTATGACATAGGTACTTGCCAATAATGTCCAAATCAACACTGTTTTAATTTAAAATTCTTTAATGGTAAATTAGACACATATGCAACACTTGTGTATCTTTATTGAGGAAACGTTTCGCCACACAGTGGCTTCATCAGTCCATACAAAGGAGAATCGTGAAGAACAGGAGGAGTGTGAGGTTGTCAGGCCCTCAATCTTGAGTAGATGTTGTCAGTCCATCAATCTTGAATAGAATAACAAGATTGATGGACTGACATCTACTCAGTGAGGCTGACAACCTCACCTCCTCCTGTTCTTCACGATTCTCCTTGTATGGACTGATGAAGCCACTGTGTGGCACTTCTCAATAAAGATACACAAGTGTTGCATATGTGTCTAATTTACCAACTCGTCGGTTCTCTGAACCATTCATTCACAAAATTCTTTAATAAAAACTAAAAAGTAGGGGACCTTCCACAATCCAAATTCTTCCCCGTCCACCCCGAGGCCACTGAATGATCATCTACATTTTAACGTAAACAAATATGAACGTTTTTTTTTTTCTTAAATATATAAATATGTTTATATTTATATTTCCAAAATTCTTATACTGCTCTATATCTGCATCTCTCTCTTGTGACATATAAGTTTTAAAAATAAGTTTTTCTCTTTCGTCTCTAGGCTACTGCCTTTTTTGTTCCATCCACCAGGTCCTTATCTAGTATTTCTCGGGGAGGAGGGGGGACTCTTGTAGGCTCCCATGAAGAGGACGTTCTTGGTCTGAATGTCGTAGATGAGGAACATGAAGGCTCTGTTGCAGTAGAACCTTTGGAAAGGCGGATCTTCCTTACTGGACTTGGAGTTCGAAGCCATTGCCATCGTCGCCGCCGCCGCCTCCGTGCCCTCCTCTGATACCTCGACTAAAGCCTCGTGGATGGTCTTGCTGACACTGAGAGGCTTCCCCACTACAAACCTCGTCAGGTTGGCCAAAGAGTTTTCGAACAAATCACGGATTCCCAGGTTTTTGAGGCCCTGTTGGAAGAGACATAAAATTTAATAGAGTTTGTTTGTGAGGACCTTAGTTATTTTCCTATTGTTTATATAAGGAGAGCATCTTTGTCGAATGTAATGTTCCTTGCTCTCTTTCTCTCTCTCTCATTCTCCTGCTTACCTCCATCAGTTCATCATTGACTGCTTCTTCCAGTTTAAACTTGGGCAGGAGGAGCTCTACGAGCACAGTTTGTGAACCCCATCCGCTGGTGACCCTGGAGAGAGACCCACCACTCAGGGCTGACACCATGTTGGAGAACCCTGCCTCTCCTTCCACATCTGGCAGCAGCAGCAACATGGAGATGACATTGCCAGCATAAGGTAATTCCAGAATTTGGGCTCCCAGCTCCGTCGACTGAGCTGAAGTGTGAAGGAAAGAGAACTTAATACTGATACACTCGTATACAGATATTTTCATGCTGAGTAATATTGTCAGAATTAGGTATTCTTAGTAGAAAGAGCAAGGAAATAAACGAAACATATTAACAAATTTACAGGATGTGAATTATTTTAATATTTTAAGAAAAAAATCGTATACCCTAACATATTTATTATTATAATGAAGCAATACTGTGACAAAAGTGACCAGTCCCCCAGTCATACACTGAGCCTTACCTAGTCTGAGAAGACTGGTCCTGAGCTTCATCATGGGAACGTCGACAGACTGGCCGGGACTGACGAAGAAACTTCTGGTGGTGGTAGAGGAGGGGTCGAACTGGTACCTCCAGGTCCCCTTGAAGTAAGCTGCGTTGACTAGCACCATGAGAGCGTCCACCACGTCGTCTGGGGAGACCAGTTCAGGAATGCGGCCCTTGGTGGAGCTAGACACCAACTCGTTGATATCACTCGAAACTTTATAATTCTGACAATAAACAATGCACTTAGTGATAACTAAATAATAATAATGAAATAAATAATAATAATAATAATAATAATGAAATAAATAATAATAATAATAATGAAATAAATAATAATAATAATAATGAAATAAATAATAATAATAATAATGAAATAAATAATAATAATAATAATGAAATAAATAATAATAATAATAAAGAAATAAATACTAATAACAATAATAATGAAATAAATAATAATAATAATAATGAAATAAATAATAATAATAATGGAATAAATAATAATAATAATAAAATAAATAATAATAATAATGAAATAAAAAATAATAATAATAAAAATGAAATAAATAATAATAATAATAATAATTATAAAAATGAAATAAATAATAATATGGAGAAATTCTCGAATTTTCCCACGCCCGTTTGTATAATGCGCTTACATGTGATGTTGCATGACGTCACGAGGTTTGTGTCCACCATGGTGCTGGACACCTGTATGCCAGTGATGATGTGTGCCAGTGATGATGTGTGCCAGTGATGATGTGTGCCAGTGATGATGTGTGCCATTGATGATGTCTGTATCTTTTGTGATTCCTAGAAAAAAGTGGCAGTTTGAATAATAATAATGTGTTGAGGATGTTGGACTGTGCTGGGGGCTGTTGGACTGTGTTGGTGACTGTTGGACTGTGTTGGTGACTGTTGGACTGTGTTGGTGACTGTTGGACTGTGATGGCGACTCTTGGACTGTAATGTGACTGTTGGACTGTGTTGAAGGATGCTGGACTGTGTTGGAGGTTGCTGGATTGTGTTGGGGGTTGTTGGACTGTTGCCTTCGTCTGCTGCACGTCCCTCACCTGAATAGGACTGTTGGACTGTGTTGGTGACTGTTGGACTGTGTTGGTGACTGTTGGACTGTGTTGGTGCCTGTTGGACTGTGTTGGTGACTGTTGGACTGTGTTGGTGACTGTTGGACTGTGTTGGGAGATGTTGGCTGTATAAGACCCTTATGGCTTGAGCGATTTTCCCATGAAATAAATAAGATAAACATTAAAAAACCGCCTAAGTGACCGGTAACATGGTGGACACAGCTGACTAAGTGACCGGCAACATGGTGGACACAGCTGACTAAGTGACCGGCAACATGGTGGACACAGCTGACTAAGTGACCGGCAACATGGTGGACACAGCTGACTAAGTGACCGGCAACATGGTGGACACAGCTGACTAAGTGACCGGCAACATGGTGGACACAGCTGACTAAGTGACCGGCAACATGGTGGACACAGCTGACTAAGTGACCGGCAACATGGTGGACACAGCTGACTAAGTGACCGGCAACATGGTGGACACAGCTGACTAAGTGACCAGCAACATGGTGGACACAGCTGACTAAGTGACCGGCAACATGGTGGACACAGCTGACTAAGTGACCGGCAACATGGTGGACACAGCTGACTAAGTGACCGGCAACATGGTGGACACAGCTGACTAAGTGACCGGCAACATGGTGGACACAGCTGACTAAGTGACCGGCAACATGGTGGACACAGCTGACTAAGTGACCGGCAACATGGTGGACACAGCTGACTAAGTGACCGGCAACATGGTGGACACAGCTGACTAAGTGACCGGCAACATGGTGGACACAGCTGACTAAGTGACCGGCAACATGGTGGACACAGCTGACTAAGTGACCGGCAACATGGTGGACACAGCTGACTAAGTGACCGGCAACATGGTGGACACAGCTGACTAAGTGACCGGCAACATGGTGGACACAGCTGACTAAGTGACCGGCAACATGGTGGACACAGCTGACTAAGTGACCGGCAACATGGTGGACACAGCTGACTAAGTGACCGGCAACATGGTGGACACAGCTGACTAAGTGACCGGCAACATGGTGGACACAGCTGACTAAGTGACCGGCAACATGGTGGACACAGCTGACTAAGTGACCAGCAACATGGTGGACACAGCTGACTAAGTGACCGGCAACATGGTGGACACAGCTGACTAAGTGACCAGCAACATGGTGGACACAGCTGACTAAGTGACCGGCAACATGGTGGACACAGCTGACTAAGTGACCAGCAACATGGTGGACACAGCTGACTAAGTCACATGACTGCTCTCTCTACACATACACATGACGTCAGTTACAGCTGAAACATGTTGGTTAAGTAAGCTTTTAATGAACTGAAAGGCGCGTTTTAAAGTCAAAATGTATCAAATGAAGTTTAAGGCATTCTCGATCCATGGAATGTGAAATTGTTCAATTACAGAGAAAAAAAAGTCGTCGAGGAGCGGCGTATAACTGAATCAAATTATTGATGCTCGTTTGTTTAAAAAACGCGACCGCCGTTGAAGAGGCAGTACTAACGAAAAAATAATACAAAAATAAACACAGCACTTGTAATAAATATATTCTGAACCAACAGGGATCAGGAAGTAGAAATGTAAGAAGATATATAAGAAACAATTAACCAGTATACACTGGAAACAGGAACCAGTTATCTTAATATGGCGCCACGACGCTGTTTGTTTACATTGACGCTGACAACATGGGTCAAGGCAGACTCTGTCATCTTGCTCTGCTGAGTCTACAAAGACAAGAAACTGAAGAAAACTGAATTTGAACACAACATAGACCAATTTGCATTAGTGAAAGCAAGAAAGGTGCTGTTGTAATTTTCATGTAGTGCCATAATTTGTTAGTTTAAAGATTAACGAGTTTGACTTGTATTTTTGAGCTGATTTTATGGTAAAGTTATGTAAAAGATGGGTCTCAGATGTTTGGACATGGGGACAATTTCAGTGCTTGACATAGGCGCTATTTTCCATAGATAAGCCCCTGACGTTGAGTGATAATCAAATCTAAACTTGCTTCAGAGATCTAATAAACTATTACTACAGAAGAAATACATATTGAATGTAATAAAGTCGTTCGCGATCCAACAAATGTCAAACAAATATTGAGAAGGTGACAGGAGGTAAACAGTTGTAAACATCAAGTAACAGCAACTGCAAGTATGCTGGAAGGAAACCTCTGAAGATTCCATAGCTGAAGAATCCTTAAATAACAAAAAGAGGCACAATATCGTGACTGGAACAATACACAAATAACCCGCACATAGAAGAGAGGAGCTTACGACGACCTTTCGGTCCCACTTGGACCGAAACGTCGTCGTAAGCTCCTGTCTTCTATGTGCGGGTTATTTGTGTATTGAAGAATCCTTACTGGAATACCTGACGATATCGTCACTGCTCCACTGAAGTCTCCGAGCTCAGGCTGACGGATTTCAACAGCTTGTATGAGCCCCATCCAACGTGATGGTATATGTCTGGGAAACATAT
Source organism: Cherax destructor (assembly GCA_009830355.1). Lineage (NCBI taxonomy): Eukaryota > Metazoa > Arthropoda > Malacostraca > Decapoda > Parastacidae > Cherax > Cherax destructor. The sequence continues at coordinate 169,656 of WNWK01000603.1, read as the reverse complement.
CTAAACGCATTTGGTATCATTTTGAGGGCGCTAGTTTTATAAGTGATGTCCGTAGCTCAGTAAGTGATAATTGTATACGTTAATAACGAAGTTTTCCAGTAACTGGATGCAATATATGTCCCATGATATTAGAGAAAAATATAAAGTGTTGAACTAGTAAACATCTTGAGCATTGCTTAAGGTGATCAAACACAAAAGAGAAGATATGCCACGAAGTAAAAGGCAAGTCTGGGAAAACCTTACAAGTAAATAAGTATTCTAAGTGAACAAACCTTGTTATAAGGCCAGAGTTGTGCTAGAAATCACTGCTTACCCTAACACGACATGATTCATGGGCCCCCAACACCACACTCTAGACTAGACAACCGAAAAGTCACACTGAACTAAATATAACAATCTAAAATCAAGGTGAAATATGGGACTCGAACCCAGGTCTCCAAATTGGATTTCCAGTGCTAGGGTTTTAGGATCCTTAATATTTTTTGAGAATATATTACAAAATGTAGTGTATCCGTATATTAAAATATGGAGACTGTTCCATATTAAAATAATTAACGCTGTTTAATATAATATGTAAACAACACATTTTAACGTCGTGTTAAAAACAAACTCGATCGTATATACCAAGAGACCAATAAAAATAAAAAATATACCTTTAATGATCAAAGAACACACAGTTATAAGTAAAAAAAAAATAGGGATGGAGATAAATGGTTCAGTGAACCGACAAGTTGATAAATTAGACACATGTGTAACACTTGGGTATCTTTACTGAAGAAACGTATCGCCACACAGTGGCTTCATCAGTCCATACAAAGGAGAATGGTGAAGATCACGAGGAGTTTGAGGTAGTCAGTCCCTCTGCCTTGAGTCGATGTAATCAGTCCATCAATCTTGAAAAGAATACAGCATATGTGCGAAGAAGCGACTTATACAGGGAATTCTTCACTTGCCTAACCATTAGTCATGACCTACTTCCACATTTGGATTTGTCAAGTGTAACACCACCTACGACTGCTGCACCTCACCTGCCTACAGTATATAAGCCACTTCTTCACACATATACTTTTCAAGATTGATGGATTGATTACATCAACTCAAGGCTGAGGGAATGATTACCTCAAACTCCTCGTGATCTTCACCATTCTCCTTTGTATGGACTGATGAAGCCACTGTGTGGCGAAACGTTTCCTCAATAAAGATACCCAAGTGTTGCATATGTCTAATTTATCATTTTTTTTAGTTAAAACACGAATACTTACATCAGAGAAGTCGACCATTTGCAGCTCTTTGTATAGGATTTTGTTAGTGCAGTCTTGTAGTTGGAGACTGGAGTTGAAGTAGGCGCGGTTGACCATGGTGAGCGTGTAGGCAGGTTGGGAGGCTGCCCGCTTGTCGTACCTGAAGCAAGATGCACACCTTATGTGAGGAATACAACAATAATCACCAAAGGTTGCATGTCAATGGTATGCAATACCGACATAATGAAAAATTAGACATAAACCACGGAACGGGTGGAGTTTGTGCCCATGGGTTTCAAACCCCACCCGTTCCGTGGTTTGTTTGCAATCCTGTTAAGAGATAAGTTACGCTTTCGTAAGTCGATTAGACACCTATGCAATATCTAACGTACATGTCACCGTATCCACTACGCCATCGATCCTAGAAACAACATGAGACTAGCGAACTAGTCTTGTTTCATGTTGCGAGGACACTCGTCGCAGTGGATGCTCAAGGATTATATATATATATATATATATATATATATATATATATATATATATATATATATATATATATATATATATATATATATATATATATATATATATATATATACATGTATATATATATATATATATATATATATATATATATATATATATATATATATATATATATATATATTATATATATATATAATATAATATATATATATATATCGTGCCGAATAGGTAAAACTTAAATAGCAACGCTCTTCTTGCCGAATAAGGCAAGCGAAAATTTGTGTATGCAATAATTTCGCAAAAATCATTCTGAACCTAACGAAAAAAATATATATTTCATTGTGTTTGTTCATTATTAAATTATTGTAAACTTATCTAAAATATATTTAGTTGGATTAGGCTAAATTAAATTGCGCTTGTTATAATAAGGTTAGGTAAGTTTTCTAAGGTTCTTTTGGTACAAAATTATTAAATTTACATTAACATAAATGAAAAAATATATCTTTAAGCGTATAAGAGAAATTTTTAGAAAGGACTTAATTTTAAATGAGTTTTTGCAAAAGCAGAAAGAAGGAAGGACTCCGGTAATGGAAAGTAGAACATTTACGGAATCCTCCATGTAATTATTAGTAAGGACAGGGGATAGAGGAGAGCCCATAGCAACACCAAAAGTTTGAGAATAAAATTATATTTGACTGGAAAAAAGGGGTTAGAGTCCGCGCAAAGGTTAATAAGATTACGAAAGACATCAGCGAGTACAGGTAGATGAGGTGATCTGTCGCTGACTTTCACTCTGAGAAGAACCAAGGGCATTAAAGGGAACATCAGGATAGAGACTCAACGTGTCTAATATAAAAAAAAACTCTTTGCTTCCTCTTTAGTCATTTCAATATGCTCTAATTTAGCTGTCTGTCTGAGACTAAAATCTCCTACATGAAATATATCTTCAGTTGTGCACAAATTCTGAAACTTTCTGTTCAATTCTTTTCCATCGTCATGTTTTCTTTGTATTTTGTCTTTAACACTTAGTTGAAAGTTTACAAACTTCAACGATTTGGTTCTATCTTGATCTTTTCTACTATTTCCTATTCAGAATTTCTTTCTTCTTCTATAAATTTGTATATTAATTTCTGACATACTTGAATCTTTGATAAGTTTTTTGAGTGGCTCGCTTCCTATATTGATTTCAAGCACATAGTTCTCCAGCACCTTCCATTACACAATTCTTTATTATTCCATTTTATATTCCTATGTGGAATAAACTGTTTAATTATATTTTTCATATACAATACGAAAGTCTTTGTGGAGATTATTTATATATTTTTCTTATAGTAAATTGCTCCATTTAATTTCTCTAATATACTGTTTTAAAATTCTGTAATTCCCTTTCTTGTAATCTAATCGTCCCCTGTGTGTGTGTGTGTGTGTGTGTGTGTGTGTGTGTGTGTGTGTGTGTGTGTGTGTGTGTGTGTGTGTGTGTGTGTGTGTATTTACGTAAACATATACTCACAGACTTGCAAGTGATCGCCACAACCTTAGTGTTGATGTCTTGCCCCTCACCCTGAGAGCAGCTTCTAACTGTTTCTTCGTATTTCCCGCTGACCCGAAGTAAGTCAGGGTAAGCGCTGTCCATATGCTGTAGGGGGAGAAAAAGAAGTTCTCGGCTGTGTCTTTGCCGGTGAGCTGCCTGTAGAGGTCGAAGCCGAAGTCGGTGATGCCAGTGAGGTCTGAGTTGAAGCCTCCGGCGAAGTCCTGGTTGCTGTCATCTAAACACTGATGGACGGTGTCACCTGCTGTCTTCGTCACCACCGTCACCAGAGTAACTGCAGCTACAGTGGTCCACCCCATAGCTTCGCTGGAAGACCAGAAACCTTTATTTTGGTTTTAAAAGAGATTGGTAGGAAAACACCCACACGTACACTTTATTATTTCATTCGTTAAAAATAGCTTAGCCTGTGAGATTACTCAGGTATTAAGTTCCCATTATTAAGTCCCCTTCTCGGGTAACCTCGAGCTCTGAATTCTTTTACCAGTCCTCCGCATTGGTCAAGTCTATGTTACTGGTCGACTCTCCGTTATATAAGACAGAGTCTGCTGTGTTAGTGTGCAAATATCCAGAGAGTACACAATGCATAAATAACCCGGTTATTTGTGTATTTTGTAAACAAATAACCGGGTTATTTGTGCATTGTTTCAGTCCTATTTGCACCATTAACTAGTCCAAGTTTGACCGAAACGTCGTCATAATTTTCAGTCTCCTATATGAGGGGGTTACTTGCTCTAGTCAAGGTATTGTGTCTTATAATTCTTTATTCATTGACTATTTTGACTAACTACTGCAGGTTATTTGCAAATGTCATAACCGAGCTATCATACTCAACTAGCGATGCTTTATAAGAATGACAGCCTCATTGTGCACCATGTTGAAGCATAAACATAAACAGCATAAACAACATAAACAGCAACATATGTCCATACCTAGAGTCTACCCGGAGTGTGTTCCGGGGGTCAACGCCCCCGCGGCGCAATCCTTGACCCTGTGGGTCAGTGCCTGATCAACCAGGTCATGGTGGGATAATGTCATTAATTGGGATAAAGTGATTTGTGGAAAAAAAGAGTGACCCCCCATGGAGCGCCGCCCCAAATTAATTTTTTGGCACTCCTTACAGCCTGAAGTCTGCTTCTGGTTATAAGGAATCTTTGTTTGTACCGGTTTTTATAATAATAATAATAATAATAATAATAATAATAATAATAATAATAATAATAATAATAATGAAGTAGACACATTTGCAACACTTGGGTATCTTTATTGAGGAAACGTTTCGCCACACAGTGACTTCATCAGTCCTAAACAAAGAAGAATGGTGAAGATCAGAAGTTTGAGGTAATCAGTCCCTCAGACTGGAGTCGATATAATCAGTCCATCAATCTTTTCTTTCTTTTCAAGATTGATGGACAGATTACATCGACTCCAGGCTAAGGGACTGATTACCTCAAACTCCTTCTGATCTTCACCATTCTTCTTTGTTTAGGACTGATGAAGCCACTGTGGGGCGAAACGTTTACTCAATAAAGATACCCAAGTGTTGTATATGTGTCTAATTCATCAACTTGTGGGTTCTCTGAACCATTCATCTACAATAATAATAATAATAATAATAATAATCACCTTTGTTTCTACATCATCAATGACTTACTACTATAAGCCGCTTGGTATGCAGATCATTTCGGGCAAATTAGGTCAATCTTGTCCCCCAGGATGCGACCCACACCAGTCGACTAACACCCAGGTACCTATTTTACTGATAGGTGAACATAGACAACAGGTGTCTTAAGGAAACACGTCCTAATGTTTCCACCCGTGCCTGAGATCGAACCACGGACCTTAATGTGCGAGCTGAGTGCGCTAGCAATCGAGTTATAAAAATACAAAGTAACTCTCACAAATATATGTAAGATGTGACGACCAACGTGACGACCAACTGTGACACAAGGTGTAGCCTGAGGGACGAGACGACTACGACACTAGAAGTGAAGTGTTGACGTCCACTGCCGAGGACACTGAATGACTGCCATGCTCTCCCACTTCCTAGAAATATATATATACACTATACCCTGCCCCACTGCCCAGCCTCCTGTCTCCCTGCCCACATGATTTCTTGCCCTACGATCTTCCTTTTTCCATGTATAACTGTCTGTTTCCCGTCGCAGTTATCTGCTTGCCCGCCTGTTGACCCGCCTGCTGACTTGCCTGCTGACCTGCCTGCGTTTGTAGAATTGTATGTCTGTCCGCCTGCCTCTAAACCTTTACTAAATGCTGTGATCCATGAGAGCTGACATGGTTACTTCAGTAAAACTGAGATAAAAGATCAATTATTTTTACACAAACAACATATGCTGTTACATTTAAGTACAAATGTCATGATGCTGTCTGTAAAGTCGAGAGGCTCCACAGTATAGTTCTTATGATGCTCACTTAAGCACAGAAGTATCCAAACAAATTTGGTATCTCCGAAGGGGAATCTTTAATGGCTTCCTGAAATTTCAATTTTTTTTTATAATTCCTCCAAACTTTGCTTAATAAGTAGAAGAATCCTCATGTGATCACCTTCACCGTCTCGAGGCTGGTCGCTGCACAAGGTTGAGCGATCATGCAATTTTTGACGTCTCCAGATGCCCTGTGATCAGTGCTATATAGCCCATTCCAGGTCTCCAATAGCTTACGAAGCCTCTTCTGACTGGCTTCAAATATTCAGCACTGGTGTATCTTACTCAGACGAAGCTAGTCAGTGTTACTGAAGCTACTAGAACTTCATACTTGAAGTGTTGATGCATCTCTAGTACAGGATAGTGCCTAGTAAGTTTGGTCACCGTAGATGCAACTCTGACAGTTTACTTACGTGATTGGAAAGTTTGGGATGGGTGGGACACCGAACAATAACGGGAGACTGACTTGCTAGTGGGATTTACGTAAATAAAAGTTGATATTCACTTTGAGCTGCGTAAGTTTTAATTTGCCGGCTTCATTTATTAAACTGTTTGCTATGCAATAACTGGAGAATGTTTCTTTCGATCAGCTTCAAACCCTAAATGCTGGTTTAATCTCAATGAGAATTTTGGTTGTATTGATTCTGTGTACGTGCCAATCTGCTAATTTTACTTTGTCAAGCCGTTCAACGGCTTGACAAAGCTCCTGAAGAGCGAAACGTTGCCACAATAAAATGTCACATTAGTTGCACTTGTGTCCTTTTACCTAACACCTCACGAAATCGTAATAACGGGATTGTAAACAAGCCATGGAACTAGTGGGGATTGAACCCATGGCAAATGAGGGTTTTTTTTTTCCTGTTACTTAACAGCATATATCCCAGGTTGCCACGTACAGCGTACGTAATGTGGTGCTGCTTTCCATTCGTTAACTGAAGAATGCCTCTTCTGATCGGCTTCAAATCTTAAGCCATGTCTGGTCGCCTATAAACTTTCAACGTCTGTGTTATAAACACACACAGGTATACAAATTCATGCATACTCATACACATGCACAAGAACACACACGATAGTGTGTGTCAGAGTGTATGGTTGCCAGCTGAACCATCCAGTGTCGAGTGTATGGTTGCCAGCTGAACCATCCAGTGTCGAGTGTATGGTTGCCAGCTGAACCATCCAGTGTCGAGTGTATGGTTGCCAGCTGAACCATCCAGTATCGAGTGTATGGTTGCCAGCTGAACCATCCAGTGTCGAGTGTATGGTTGCCAGCTGAACCATCCAGTGTCGAGTGTATGGTTGCCAGCTGAACCATCCAGTGTCGAGTGTATGGTTGCCAGCTGAACCATCCAGTATCGAGTGTATGGTTGCCAGCTGAACCATCCAGTGTCGAGTGTATGGTTGCCAGCTGAACCATCCAGTATCGAGTGTATGGTTGCCAGCTGAACCATCCAGTGTCGAGTGTATGGTTGCCAGCTGAACCATCCAGTGTCGAGTGTATGGTTGCCAGCTGAACCATCCAGTGTCGAGTGTATGGTTGCCAGCTGAACCATCCAGTGTCGAGTGTATGGTTGCCAGCTGAACCATCCAGTGTCGAGTGTATGGTTGCCAGCTGAACCATCCAGTATCGAGTGTATGGTTGCCAGCTGAACCATCCAGTGTCGAGTGTATGGTTGCCAGCTGAACCATCCAGTGTCGAGTGTATGGTTGCCAGCTGAACCATCCAGTGTCGAGTGTATGGTTGCCAGCTGAACCATCCAGTGTCGAGTGTATGGTTGCCAGCTGAACCATCCAGTGTCGAGTGTATGGTTGCCAGCTGAACCATCCAGTGTCGAGTGTATGGTTGCCAGCTGAACCATCCAGTGTCGAATGTATGGTTGCCAGCTGAACCATCCAGTATGGAGTGTATGGTTGCCAGCTGAACCATCCAGTGTCGAGTGTATGGTTGCCAGCTGAACCATCCAGTGTCGAGTGTATGGTTGCCAGCTGAACCATCCAGTATCGAGTGTATGGTTGCCAGCTGAACCATCCAGTGTCGAGTGTATGGTTGCCAGCTGAACCATCCAGTATCGAGTGTATGGTTGCCAGCTGAACCATCCAGTGTCGAGTGTATGGTTGCCAGCTGAACCATCCAGTGTCGAGTGTATGGTTGCCAGCTGAACCATCCAGTGTCGAGTGTATGGTTGCCAGCTGAACCATCCAGTGTCGAGTGTATGGTTGCCAGCTGAACCATCCAGTGTCCAGTGTATGGTTGCCAGCTGAACCATCCAGTGGCAGAGTCTTGTGCAATGTTGTGTTGTTGTTGTTGTTGTTGTTGTGAGGTCGACAACACCACAAGTTGTTTATTGTGACCACTGTCTCTGTCACCCCATGATTATGACCACTGTCTCTCTTAGTCACCCCATGATTGTGACCACTGTATCTCTGTCACCCCATCATTGTGACCACTGTCTCTTTCACCTCATGACTGTCACCACTGTCTCTCTTTTACTCCAAGATTGTGACCATTGTCTCTCTGTCACCCCATGATTGTGACCACTGTCTCTGTCACTCCATGACCACTGTATCACTTCCTCATCCCTTCTCTCACCCATAATAATATCTTTATTTACTACAAGTACATGTACAAGGTATACAGGCCTAGCTGACATCAATGACATACTACTACAGTGGACCCTCGGTTTTCGTTCACCTCCAAACTCGATCAATTATGTAAGTGTATTTTCGTAAGAGCTTTTGTAAGTGTATTTTTGGGGGTCTGAAATGACTAATCTAATTTACATTTGTCCTTATGGGAACAAATTCGTTCGGTAACGACACTCAAACAGCATTCTGGAAAGAATTTTCAACGAAAACCGAGGATCAACTGTATATGGAAGCCCCTTGTTATGCAGAGCATTTCGGGCAAATTAGTTCAATTTTGCCTCCAGGATGCGACCCACACCAGTCGCATCCTATTTTACTGCTAGGTGAACATGGACAGCAGATGTCTTAATTAAACACGTCCTAATGTTTCCACCAGTACTGGGAATCGACCCTCGGACCTCAGTGTGTGAGTTGAGTGCGCTAGCAATCGATCTATGGAACACCTGTAGCCACTGTATCCCTCCTCTGACCCATGACTGTAACATAATGGGCCGAAGGATTATTACTACTCTATTATTAGATTATATTATTATGATTATTGCCACCCTTAAACTGTAGCTACTAGCTATGAAGCAAGGAATAATAATATCATGGCAGCAGTATATGCTGAGCTGCGTCCCGGATATGTGTTTGGTATTCCGGCCGCTATGGTTGTGTCAACAGTTGGACGCAGAATTAATCCTTGGGAAATACCAGTGTTTATATAAATGTCACGTGAGGAACTGCCTCGTATGAGGCACAAAACTTCTTAATGTAAACAGACCACAGAATGGATGGGGTTTGAACCTATAGCATGTAACGGCTGGTAACGGCTTGTCAAAGCTCCTGGAGAGCGAAACGTTGCCACAATAAAATGTCACATTAGTTGCACTTGTGTCCTTTTACCTAACAGCGGATATCTTGTTTAATAGGTGAGTGGATATCTTATTTAATAGGTACCGGATATCTTGTTCAATAGGTACCGGATATCTTTTTCAATAGATGACCGGATATCTTGTTCGAAGATATTTAGTCGTAGTGTGGCTACTAGGGTCTGATATTCCTTTGATATGATAGTGTGATTGATTGATTCGTTGGGAACTGTGTCCTAACACGGGTCTTAACCCTAAGATGACCCGCCTGAGGATCTCCAAAGAGATGTCGATCTAATTCAGTTGTTCTGTGGCTGAGATCAGGATATTACTGTAGTCCTGTAGTACATAAAATGTACTACAGGACTACAGTAATATCCTGATCTCAGTGGTGCTTCCCAGCATCTCTGTCTGTCAGTGGTGTTTCCCAGCATCTCTGTCTGTCAGTGGTGCTTCCCAGCATCTCTGTCTGTCAGTGGTGCTTCCCAGCATCTCTGTCTGTCAGTGGTGCTTCTCAGCATCTCTGTCTGTCAGTGGTGCTTCTCAGCATCTCCGTCTCTCCATACAAGCAGCAAAAAATTCAGCTTACACTATAAATCTTCAAGATCTGTTATACAATAAATCTAAAAAATATATGGCAACATTTGTCATCGTGCTTCTTTCACCAAGAGTTTTGTTTTATATTCACTTGCACCAGGTTGTTCATATGACTGAGGTCAGGCTCGAAGAATTTTCGCACAATAAAGCTTGCGACAGCGACCTGCCAGCCACAACAACATGAGCACACAACTGTATGTACGAGGGAGGGAGGGAGAGGGGAAGTGCTCTCAATTACATAGGTCACCAGCTTACAGCTGTTACATTTGTTTCTGAGAAAGCACAAATGATGTTGGTCTCTAGGCACCATGATGGTAATGCTGGAGCAGTGATAAGAATGAATGGGAGAGTGTTGGTGAACGAAGATGAAGTTGATATTTTTGGGGTCAAATTTGACTTTAAACTGACCATGAAGAACCACGTTGTAAATCTTGCAAACAGGGAGGCCAGGAAGCTTACAGCACTTCGATGTATCTCGCATCTGCTCGACAAAAGAGGCTGCAAGACTGTAAGATGCACAAGTGTGCTCACACCTTGAGTATGCTCTACTTTCTTGGACTGCCTCCCCCCAACCTACCCCCGTATCACCTACGACTTCTTGACAGAATAGAGAACAGAGCAAGACGACTCATCTCTTGTCTGAACCCAGCCTGACAGATCTGTCATTTCATCAAAACCTTCAACACCAGAGGGATGTGGGTGGCCTTACTGATATGTACAAGTCCAATGTTGTTAATATACCACACTTTACTTCACTTCGTGGTCAACGAGAAGAGATTCCACACAACAAGACAATGAACAGCAACTACACTCTGGTTGTACCCTTCTCAAGAACATCACTTCATCTGAGATCATTCATTCCTCGAATGACCCGAGTCTTGAACATGTTCACACAGCATAATGACGTCGATGAAATAAATTCAGTAGACTAAATGAAATCACTGGCCCATAGATGGCTCCAACTTCATCTTATTCCCTGTTTGTATGTCTAATAATAATAAAACTGTTTTCAAATGAGCTGACGTAGATAACAGCGCTTAGCTTGCAAATAAAAGGCCTTGAGTTGGGTCCTTCTGAGAAGGGGTTACTGATGCATCTTGAAGAGTTGCTTTAGAAAGACACGTAAGCAAACACTATGACATATTTTTTATTAGAAAACGTTTCGGTCCTGGGACCTTGATCACTTCTAACATACAGAGGTGTGAGTGACGCTGGTGACCTGAAGTGAGGTGTGAGTGACGCTGGTGACCTGAAGTGAGGTGTGAGTGACGCTGGTGACCTGAAGAATGCCATGTTGGGATGAGGACGGATAGACGATGAGATCATGTGACTCCTGTGTTGCTGGGTTGGTGGTGTTTTGCCTGCTTGAGTATTATTCCTTTCCATAACTTTACATACTATACATGTCAGTGACACGGATCTGTAGTTTAATGCTTCGTATCTGTCTCCTTTTTTAAAAATTGGGATTACATTTTCTGTCTTCCATATCTCAGGTAGTCGCCCTGTTTCGATAGATGTGTTGAAGATTGTTGTTAGTGGTACACATAGCTCCTCTGCTCACTTTCTCAGGACCCATAGGGAGATATTGTCCGGCCCCATCGCCTTTGAGGTATCTAACTCACTTAGCAGCCTCTTCACTTCTTCCTCGGTTGTATTTATTGAGTCCAACACTTGATGGTGTACCCTACTTCTGTCTTTCTGGAGGCCCATCTGTCTCCTCTGTGAACACTTCTTTGAATCTCAAGTTGAGCTCCTAACATACTTCGTGGTCGTTTCTTGTGATCTCCCCACCTTCCTTCCTCAACCTGATCACCTGGTCCTTGACTGTTGTTTTCCTCCTGATGTGGCTGTACAACACCCTCGGGTCATATTTGGCTTTCGCTGCTATGTCATTTTCGTATTGTTGTTGGGCCTCCCTTCTTACCTGCGAATATTCATTTCTGGCTCTACGACTGCTCTCCTTATTCTCCTGGGTCTTTTGCCTTCTATATTTCTTCCATTCTCTAGCACACTTGGTTTTGGCCTCCATACACCTTTGGGTGAACCAAGGGCTCATCCTGGCTTTCTCGTTATTTCTGTTACCCTTGGGTACAAACCTCTCCTCAGCTTCCATGCATATCATTGTCACACATTCCATCATCTCGTTTACTGACTTCCCTGACAGTTCTCTGTCCCACTGAACCCCGTGCAGGAAATTCCTCATGCCTGTGTAGTTCCCTTTCTTGTAGTTTGGCTTCATTCATCCTGCCCTTCCTGCTTCCCTCTCCACTTGTAACTCTACTATATATTCGAAGCTCAGAACTACGTGATCACTGGCCCCAAGGGGTCTTTCATATGTGATGTCTGCACTACTCAAGGTGAATACTAGGTCCAGTCTTGCTGGCTCATCCTCTCCTCTCTCTCTGGTAGTGTCCCTTACGTGTTGGTACATGAATTTTTCCAGTACCACCTCCATCATCTTAGCCCTCCACGTTGGCTCCAGGTTCTCAGTCGATTTCCTTATGGTTGAAGTCACCCATAATCAGCAGCTTTGCCCTCCTCGCATGCGCCCTTCTGGCCACTTCAGCCAGTGTGTCAACCATCGCTCTATTACTCTCATCATACTCTTGCCTTGACCTCCTGCTGTTCTGTGGTGGGTTGTACATCACTGCAATTACCACCTTGGGACCTCCAGTCTGAGTATAGGCCACCTAGCCTATACTCCGTCTGCGGTCTTCTTTGCCCTTCCCCGATCTTCATGACTTTGCATTTGGCAGGGTTAAATTCGAGAAGTCAGTTGCTGGACCAGGTGTCCAGCCTGTCCAGGTGTCTTTGAAGTCCTGCCTGATCCTCATCTGATTTAATTTTCCTCATTAACTTCACATCATCTGCGAACAGGGACACTTCTGAGTCTATCCTTTCCATCATGTCATTCACATATACCAAAAATTGCACTGGTCCTAGGACTGACACCTGTGGGACCCTGCTCGTCACAGGCGCCCACTGCGACACCTCATCACGTACCATGACTCGTTGTTGCCTCCCTGTCAGGTATTCTCTGATCCATTGCAGTGCCCTTCCTATTGTACGCGCCTGATCCTCTAGCTTCTGCACTAATCTCTTGTGAAGAACTGTGTTGAAGGCCTTCTTGCAGTCCAAGAAAATGCAATCAACCCACCCCTCTCTCTCGTGTCTTACTTCTGTTACTTTGTCATAAAACTCCAGAAGGTTTGTGACACAGGATTTGCCTTCCATGAATCCGTGCTGGTTGTCGTTTATAATCTTGTTCCGTTCCAGGTGCTCCACCACTTTCCTTCTGATAATCTTCTCCATGACTTTGCATACTATACACGTCAGTGACACTGATCTATAGTTTAGTGCTTCTTTTCTGTCTCCTTTTTTAAAAGTGGGAGCTACATTTGCCGTCTTCCATACCTCAGGTAGTTGCCCAGTTTCAAGGGATGTGTTGAAGATTGTGGTTAGTGGCACACACAGCATCTTTGCTCCCTCTCTAAGGACCCACGGGGAGATGTTGTCCGGTCCCATCGCCTTTGAGGTATCAAGGTCACTTAGCAGCTTCTTCACCTCCTCCTCAGTTGTGTGTATGTCACCCAACACTTGTTGGTATATTCCTTGTTGGTGTCCCGCTCTGTTATGTCTTCCCAGAGTCCTTCCTGTCTCCACTCTAAATACTTAAATCTCGTGTTGAGCTCCTCACATACCTGTGTGCATGTGCGTGTATGTCAAAACTTTGAAAAATTATGAAAGATATGATTCTACAATTAACGTGTGTACTCTGAAATTATTATAGTTTACCTTCTTCTGGTGAGTTCATTTTCTGCTTATAATCAATGTCGTGGTTTGTCTTGGATAGTAACCGCTTGTTTCATGCACCACATAAAAACATCGTCTCCTTTCCAACGTGTTTATTAAATTTCAAACGTTCTCACGTTCGTCTATTTTTCTTCCATTTTAAATTACCTATTATGGTTCGAATTACGACTGAATGCCCAAGTTGTCTGAATAAGCGAGTGTGACGAGTGGGGTTCTGCGAAGATTTATACTGGGACTAGTACTGTTTCTTGTGGACGTGTACGACTTGACCAAAGAGAAGAAGTAAGATATATCCTTGTTCTTGGATTATGTGAAACTAATACGGGTAATCTAAACAGGTGAGGACCAGGAAAGACTGCAGCACAAGCGTGCGTCTGGCAAATCTAAGATTGGAAGCAAGGAGTCATTCACAACACTGCACGACATGTGTCAGGCCCATATTGGAGTAAGAAGCACCAGGATAGAGTCCACACCCTATCAAAGCATGTGAAGTAACTGCAAAAAGTGTAAAGGTTATCAACGAGTCTAGTCCCAAAGCTAAGGGAAATGTTCTATGAGGAGAACCGAAAGAAGCTAACCCTGAAGACATTAGAGGAGAGATGGACTAGGATTGATATAACAACAACATCCAAAATACTGAGAGGAATTGATAATAGAGTGTAGAACGGCTAGAAAGTTTTGGTAAAGGATCAGTAAATAGGATGAATGTGATCTCTAACATGACAGAACAGATAATTGTTATTGTCATCAAAGCTAACGCTTCTTTTGTACTCTGGCTCCTCTCTTTCTGTCAGAAGGAGAGCAGCCAGATCTCCGAAGTGTTGGAGAAGACAATAGGAACAGGAAATTGTGTAGATTCCAGAAGCATCAGTGGCAGGAGGGGAGGTATGAACAAGATTACTATGAAGAGCATTAGTCTGGCGAAAAGTAAATTTGATGTTACTCCCTCCTCCCCTTCTACCAGTCCCAACCACTGCCCCCTTTCATGTATATTCTGGATCCATTTCTTTGAGTGGTCCACCTGGAAAAAACAATATATATATACGGGCATAATGTTTTTATTATTTTTTTACTATTTTGGTCTAATGCTGAGTACAAGGAATACTTATAATATTACAGTTGTTTCAGTGTAATGCTCCTCAAAACATGAATAAGTCACATCGTTTGACTTTACTGTGTTATCCTGGGTTAAATATGTTTAATGTGTTTTGTGACTGAATTCCACTGCTAGTATCATGAATGAGAGGAGCTTTCTGTGGTTACAATAGGCTTGGGACACAATCTATAACAAAGACTATTGTTGCCAGGCATCGGTAAAGCATCCATCATGGGTAAACCCCCAGATACACATACAGTTTAATAACCAGTGTAATACTGGCTTTTAATACCCTGCACACCTTATCACCTTATTTTCTGGTAGGAAAACTAGTGAAGGAATAGCAGCTCCTGATTTCACTTACTTATCCTAGTTCGACGTACTACTTCGTCAGCCACACAACCGTCACCCGTGTAATTAACCATGAAAAGATGAAAGAAGACCCAAAGAGTTGGGAAGAAGTCAAAAATATTGACAGATGGTATATCTGAATTGTGCGTACTAGTACGTATGTTGGGCACATAGTCATCAATCGCGTACTGGTACGATGAGCACAGTCATCAATTGCTCACTAGTACGTTGGACAGTCATTATCTGCGCACTGGTACGTTGGGCACAGCTTAAAGATCAAAGGATTTTGAAGTGTAAAAGTTATAATGTATGACAACTTTTGTTGTCTATATATAATAATCATAAATGTCTCCCTATTTATGAGGTGTTGTTGGGGGTGAGAATGTCTTAAGTAGAACTAATTAAGCTCGTTGCTATCCTTCTTGTGTTTGAGCTGACATATCTTCACAACTATCAAAGAGTACTAGGCCTTAATCACTTGAACAGTTCTTAATTATGCTGGCACTGCACATAGTTTGTATTGGAGTACTTGTGACATAACAAGGTGTTTACTCCAGATCAGTTCATGTCATAGTCTACTGTAGATTAGTTCATGTCATAGTCTGCTGTAGATGAGTTCATGTCATATTCTGCTCTATCTCCAATTATTATTCCTTACTTTAGTTTTTATAGTTTTCACTGTCGAGGTAGTGAGTCATGAAAGCCATGAAGAACACTCGTTTTGAAGAATAATGACACATTATCCCCTAATATCAGGGAATCAGCCACACCTGGAGGCCTGGTTAAGGAATGGGCCGCGGGGGCCATGACCCTGGAACACCATCCTGGTAGACTTCAGGTAAGCAGACACTAACACTTGCACCAGCAATCGTGTCATTGATAATATTGTACAGTGAGTCAGATGAATGACAGAAAGGGTTTAGAATATTTACTAAATTGGTTCTTTATTTTGATGTAGTCTTTCGCGTCAGCATTCTTTGACTTCACTTTTCTTTATTGAACTCTTCCTGGTTTTGATAACTTTGCATGTTCATAAAGTGTCAAGGGCAAAGGTAATATATTGGTACAAGTTAAAGGGAAGAATTCAATTGAGCACTTGATCAGGAGAGAGTTCAATACCAGCCAAGACCACCTTTTGACTGACCATATATGTTCGTTCCATCACCTCAGTGCCCGGTCTCAGACCAAGCCTGTTAACAGTGATGGAATAATTATAGTAATAAGTAATATTAAGAAACACAACAAAATAAAGACAAATGAACTGTATGTAAGTGAAAGTTCACAACGTTTACCCACTTACATATTCTTAATATAAACGTATGTAATAGGCTGGTAATACCTCCATGGATGTTTGTTTAAAATAAAAGTTATTTTGGTTAAGTAAATGTCTTTTTAAACTAAAAAGTATCATTTATTCTCGTAACAATAAACGTATCAATAAAAGTTTATATATAACAATAATCATTGTTTTTTAAATAGAGTACTGACTAGCTCACTCCCCACAGCTAACCATCTTAATATTTAAAAATATCTATCACACAAATGTATTTTCATAATATAACAATATTTTTACAACATAGTTTAGGTATCAACTATAAAGATCAAATAATTAATATACTTACACTGTCCAAAATGTTTGACTGCTTAAAAATATTTAAAGTCTATTAACTCGACAAAGGTTCACAAGGGCTGCATGTAAATCATGTACCATAAGAGACATCTTAATCCTTAAAATAGGGATTAAGATCTCTCTTTTTTATGCTGAGAGTTTACTTTAATACCTAAAATAGGGATTAAAGTAAACTCTCAGTATACACAGACTGATAGACATACACCTACTGGTGTATAAGACCTTGCTGCATATAATTCGTTAATTAGGTTTAAAGCCTTTCTGTACACAAGTGCCCATAACGTGTTCAACACCAGAAGCGGATATTTTAATCCCTAAAATAGAGATCAAAGTAAACTATAATAATAATAATAATAATAATAATAATAATAATAATAATAATAATAATAATAATAATAATAATAATAATAATAATAATAATAATAATAAGCACAGATTACTGTAGTATTACATATACTTGTATCAATAGTTGTTTTTTTGGTTAATGGAGTTTAAAGCCTATCGACTACACTAGGGTCATTAAGGCTGCATAATAAGTCTACATAACCTTAACAAAGATAATAACAAAAAGCAAAGCAGCAAATAAAGAATAGAGTAGTATAAAATAAAGAATATAAAGCCCCAGCATAAAGACGCCTGGCAGCCTCATCCAAAATATTAAGACATGTATAGGAACTAACGATCTCTCAAACCTTACATAAAAAAAATGAATCATTAATTGATCTGAGAGTTAATACTAAAACTAACAATAAAATTAAATTAACCAAGAAAAATCCTGAATAATATTTAGTTTTAACCCTGTGAACTATCATAGAGTATTATAAAAATTGAAATCCACGCCCTGGCATAAACCAAAAAATAAAAATTATGATTTAAACTAAACACCATAAAAAATGAGCACTACTCTTCCTCACAAAAGTAATCAGCAACAGATTCAACTTTAAAAACGTGAACTTTACATCAGCAGGAAAGAATACTTAGATCCCTAAAATAGGAATTAACGAAAATTGTTGTCTTCAGGTAGTGTTGCAGTGTTCCATGGTGTTTCTTGGGAAGATTGTATTGTTGTCTTCAGGTAGTGTTGCAGTGTTCCATGATGTTTCTTGGGAAGATTGTATTGCTGTCTTCAGGTAGTGTTGCAGTGTTCCATGGTGTTTCTTGGGAAGATTGTATTGCTGTCTTCAGGTAGTGTTGCAGTGTTCCATGGTGTTTCTTGGGAAGATTGTATTGTTGTCTTCAGGCAGTGTTGCAGTGTTCCATGATGTTTCTTGGGAAGACTGTAATTAACAATCTTGCTCCTTCCATAAAATTTAAAGCTGAATGAGAATCTCTTTCTTTGCTTCCATTGTTTGATGTACATGTCCATCTCTCGGCTACAGGTTTTTCTTTTTTTCGTTTATCGCAAGACAGTGCAAAATATGTACATTCACTACTTTTTTACTATGTTCTCTATGTCAAGAAAAGTGTTCTTAGTTCTCTCTCCGTTCCCTCTGCATTTGTGACCTTCAGCTTCTCGACTCTGGAGTTTTCATTCTTAGTAGTTCATTCTTGGCTTCGCTGCCCTTCCGGTTTCAAAAACTCTGCATTCTCACATGCTACACTGGCTTCTCTCCCACACTATCTACTGTGAAATCTTCTGTTTTGTGTCTTCCTTATATTTCCAGTCTTTTAAATCTTAACAACTTCCTCCATTCCTTAGACATCAAACTTATTTTTCGCCAAACTAATGCACTTCGAAGTAATCTAGTTCGTACCTCTCCTGCCACGGATGCTTCAGGAGTCTACTCCATTTCCTGTTCATCTTATCCTCTCTAATACTTTGGAGAAACTGGCCGCTCTCTTTTTGATAGACTTAATGACAGTCATCCTATTAATTGGTCCTCTGCTAAAAGTGTCTTTCCTTCTTCAAGCTTTCACAGACGCCGTCTTATTGAAGCATCCCTTATACACAACTCTCCTCATATAAATCTTAAACCTGGCTTTGTCTCTGTAGATGTCTTCCTATCTCATTACATTGTCAAATGCTCCAAAGTTCAGAACACTCTTGACTTGACCTGATCCTTATCTCCTCCTCTCTTCTCCTTTCCTATATTTTCTTTGCCTTTCCTTCTGTCTTGATTGATGCTGTCCTATGAGTTCTCTTCCTGGGTTATTGTCCTACCCTCGTGGGCCATTAGCTCTCCTGCAGTCCACCTTTGTCTTTTTTTCTCATGTTCTTGGACTACTCCAGTAATACTACTTTTGCTTCGCTAAAACTCCACTCGCTGACTTTTGTATCACTGCCACTATTCTTTTTCTTATTGTCACCTCTGCTACTGTTACACTACTTATACTACTAGTATCACTACTACCTCTACCATTGCTTCCACTACTTCTAAAATTCCACTATTGCCTCCCCTTGTTTTACTTCTGACGGTTCAGCCCCACCTCTTATATACTCGTATACTGGCTACTGTCCCTTAGCGATTCTGTGTCAAGTCGGACCGAAACGTTGCCATAAGTTTCATTCTCCTATGTGTAGGTTATTTATGCAACTCTCTCTCTCTCTGTATAGCAGTACAGACTATACAGTTCTTTTCATCCCAGAGAGTGATGAACCTATGAAACTGCGTATCAGCCATACATGTCAGTTTAAATTCTCCAAGAAAAACCCTTCAAAGTCCTGGGAAGGTATACAATCCACAGGCTTCCCTGTCTACCCCGCGGCTGCTAGAGATGCTGATCTACAGGTTAATGAGAACGAATAAACAGAAGAACGGACCATGGTTCGAGTGAACGTCTGTTCTTATTAGCAAGGAAATGGGAACAGCTTTCTTACATATATTTAAATATATTTGCTATATTTCCGTCATTCCTATAATTCTCTATATATATGGATCTCTGTCTCTCCCATTACATAATTTTAAGCATTTTTTTTTTCATTTCGTCTCAATGCCTGTGTTTAATTTCTCCACCCACCGCTTCCTTTCCTACTGTCTCTAGGGGGAGACTTGTAAGCTCCCATGAAGAGCACGTTCTTGGTATGGTTGTCGTGGATGAGGAACACGAAGGGTCTGTTGCAGTGGAACTTTTGGACAAGTTGATGTGCCTTGCTGAAGCTGGACCTTGTGTAGGCCATCACCGCCGTCGCCGCCGCCGCCTCCGTGCCCTCCTCAGACACCTCAACGAAGGCCTTGTGAATGGTCTTGCTGACGCTGAGATGGTTTTCTTCTACGAAATCCGTCAGGTCAGCCAAAGTGCCGTTGAACAGGTCGCGGATACCCAGGTTTATGAGGCCCTGTTGAAGCGAGGCAAATAAAAACGCAGTTATTAGAGAGTTTGTCTCTAAGGACGTTAACAAGTTTGCTTATTGGTTAAATAACTAATGGATCTTTGTCAAATATTGTGATCTACATTGTGTTTTTTCTCTCTCTCTCTCTTGCTTACCTCCTTCAGCTCATTCTTGAGCGTCTTTTCCAGTTTAAACTTGGGCAGGAGGAGCTCTACGAGCACAGTTTGGGAACCCCATCCGCTGGTGACCCTGGAGAGGGACCCACCACTCAGGGCTGACACCATGTTGGAGAACCCTGCCTCTCCTTCCACATCTGGCAACAACAGCAACATGGAGATGACGTCGCCAGCATAAGGCAGTTCCAGAATTTGGGCTCCCAGCTCCGTCGACTGAGCTGAAGTATGAAGGAAAGAGAAGTTAATTCTGGACCACTTGTAGTACAGCAAGTATGGTGATGCTCTGGTATAATTAAGTGCTCATGCTGTGTAGTACTGTCAGATATATCCTTTCTTAGAACAAAGAAGAGAATAAAGCGCACAAAAGTAAAAGAAGCATAACCAATAGAATTGAGAAAACTAGTTCACTCATATGTACCTTATCGTCATTATTATACAGCAATATTGTGAATAAAGGGAGCCTCTGTTGCAGTTATACCTCCCCACACCACCTTACCTAGCCTGAGACTGACGCAGTTACACCTACACACACCACTTTACCTAGCCTGAGACTGTCGCAGTTACACATACACACACCACCTTACATAGCCTGAGACTGTCGCAGTTACACTTACACACACCACTTTACCTAGCCTGAGACTGACGCAGTTACACCAACACACACCATCTTACCTAGCCTGAGACTGTCGCAGTTACACCTACACACACCACTTTACCTAGCCTGAGACTGTCGCAGTTACACTTACACACACCACTTTACCTAGCCTGAGACTGACGCAGTTACACCAACACACACCACTTTACCTAGCCTGAGACTGTCGCAGTTACACTTACACACACCACTTTACCTAGCCTGAGACTGACGCAGTTACACCAACACACACCACTTTACCTAGCCTGAGACTGTCGCAGTTACACCTACACACACCACTTTACCTAGCCTGAGACTGTCGCAGTTACACTTACACACACCACTTTACCTAGCCTGAGACTGACGCAGTTACACCTACACACACCACCTTACCTAGCCTGAGACTGTCGCAGTTACACTTACACACACCACTTTACCTAGCCTGAGACTGACGCAGTTACACCTACACCACCTTACCTAGCCTGAGACTGTCGCAGTTACACTTACACACACCACTTTACCTAGCCTGAGACTGACGCAGTTACACCTACACCACCTTACCTAGCCTGAGACTGTCGCAGTTACACTTACACACACCACTTTACCTAGCCTGAGACTGACGCAGTTACACCTACACCACCTTACCTAGCCTGAGACTGTCGCAGTTACACCTACACACACCACCTTACCTAGCCTGAGATTGGTCTTGAGTTTCATCATGGGCACATCGACAGAGTGGCTGGCGCTGACGAAGAAACTCTGGGTGGTGGTGGAGGAAGGTTTGAACTGGTACCTCCAGGTCCCCTTGAAGTAAGCTGCGTTGATTAGCACCATGAGAGCGTCCACCATGTCATCTGGGGAGACCAGCTCAGGGATGCGGCCCTTCGTGGTGCTAGACACGAACTCGTTGATATCATTTGAAGTCCCATGAATCTGTCAAGTAACAATATCCCCAATTAAAAAGTTACACTCATTCGTTTGCATACATACTTAGGACACCATTGACTGCTTTTTTATATATATATATATATATATATATATATATATATATATATATATATATATATATATATATATATATATATATATATATATATATATATATATGTATGTATGTATGTAGTATGTATATATACATATATAAACAGCGCTTGTAAATGCATTCCTGAACAAATACGAATCAAGGGAAGAAAAAATATCAAAAGATACTAAATTAACAAGTTTAGGCAATATAATGGTAAACGAGCAGTGTACCTCCACACTCTTATATGTATAACAGTTGAATGGTAGGAACACCCGGGGTGTAAATGCCTTATTATCTGTGAGAGTTACGCGGTGTATACAACTGCATTGTGTGGCTATTCTATTATTTTAGGATTACTTCATGGTGGGAACTCCCGCTGTGTGGCTACCCAGTTATATATAACAGTAACATAGTGGGAACACCAGCTGTGTGGTTACCCAGTTCTATATAACAGTAACATAGTGGGAACACCCGCTGTGTGGCTACCCAGTTCTATATAACAGTAACATAGTGGGAACACCCGCTGTGTGGCTACCCAGTTCTATATAACAGTAACATGGTGGGAACACCAGCTGTGTGGCTACCCAGTTCTATATAACAGTAACATAGTGGGAACACCCGCTGTGTGGCTACCCAGTTCTATATAACAGTAACATGGTGGGAACACCAGCTGTGTGGCTACCCAGTTCTATATAACAGTAACATAGTGGGAACACCCGCTGTGTGGCTACCCAGTTCTATATAACAGTAACATAGTGGGAACACCAGCTGTGTGGCTACGCAATATAATGGAAACACAGTCCAGATGTGTTGTGGATGAGTGATAGTATATCCATTATAGTCAAGTTTGAGATGGAATATAAAAACAAGTGCTAGAGAGAAAATACATATTGACCATGATTAAGTCATTCCTAAGGAAGTGTGAAATAAATATCGAGATGATGAAAGGAAAATAGCAATAAACTTCAGGTGGCCAAACGTTATGGAAGATTAACGAGGACAGCAGCTGTTAGTCTTAGTTTTGATATCAGTAGTTTTGTAAGCGATATCTACGATGTTTACAAGTATTAAGTTTTTCAGCGGTTAAATATGATATATATTCTGATATTAGAATATAAGAGGAGGGACTAACGCAACAAAAGAAAAGATAAGACTGCAACTATAAAAAGGAAATTTTGGAAAAAACGTTCATTATGTAAACAAAGAAACATCCAAGTCAAATTATTAAACGCTTTTTAAAATTAAAATTAGATAATTGTAATTATAGGTACAGAGGTATCTTGAAACACACAGATATCACCATTTAAGTTATCAATGAATATATGTAAGACAACTGGAAAAAAAATGATAGCAAAAGATGAGGGGAGCATCCACTGCCCTTTGAGGCTAACCTTGACATGTCGCAATGACGTGATTTTAAACATAGCAACAAACAAGAAGTAATATTGGAAGGTAACCATTATCTACATCGTCGGAGTGAGTTGTATTATCATCAAATGAGAAGGATAAAATAAGCGTTCTAACTGAATACACCTGATGGTGGTCATCCTAGTCTGGTGCCAGAATCACTTTATTCTTGACATGATTCATGGGTCCCGAGCACCATTGTTCAGATTAACTGAGATTTCACAGTGAAGTGAATATAGCAGTTTAATAGCATTAAAAATAATGCGGGATCAGACTCAGGTCTAAAACGTGGAAGTCCTTAATGCTAAGCCTATTTTAGGCTTAGGCTTTTCAATATATACATATATATATATATATATATATATATATATATATATATATATATATATATATATATATATATATATATATATATATATATATATGCATGCCTGTATATGCCATCTTTTTAGCAACAATGTATCTCTTAAATCTTTTGTACCATATTATGTAATAAAATATACCTATTTTTAAAAAAAAAATAAAAGATGGGGTGGTAGGGAAGTGGAATATTCAAATGGCTTCAGGAAGAAATCCAAATATTCTTCCTTGAAGCCTTTTTATCCACTTCTCCGAGGCTATGTGTCCCACAATTTGTACCAGAGGTGGACCCCATCTTATATATACATATATATATATATATATATATATATATATATATATATATATATATATATATATATATATATATATATATATATATTTTGAGAATATATTAAAATATCTCAGTGTTTTTTGTAGTAAAACACGAATACTTACATCGGTAAAGTCGACAATTTGCAGCTCTTTGTGGAGGATGTGAGTGATGCAAGGTCGAAGGTGAAGAATGTTGTCGAAGTAGACACGGTTGGCCATGTTGAAGGTGTACTGAGGGTGACTGGCGGCCCGCTGAGCGTACCTGCAGAGGATTGTTTATCTAGTTAATTAGATTTAAAGCCTATCGACCACACGACGGCCATTAGTTTACTTTAATTCCTAAAATAGGGATTAAAGTAAACTTTCAGCGTGTAAATATATATATATATATATATATATATATATATATATAGATGGGCTAGTGAGAGTGTAGGCAAAGGGGTCGAAAATGTATGGGGTAGATTTAAAAATGTAGTGTTAGAGTGTTCAGCAGAAGTTTGTGGTTACAGGCGAGTGGGTGCAGGAGGGAAGAGGAGCGATTGGTGGAATGATGATGTAAAGAGAGTAGTAAGGGAGAAAAAGTTAGCATATGAGAGGTTTTACAAAGTAGAAGTGATGCAAGGAGGGAAGAGTATATGGAGAGAAAAGAGAGGTTAAAAGAGTGGTGAAGCAATGTAAAAAGAGAGCAGATGAGAGAGTGGGTGAGATGTTATCAGCAAATTTTGTTGAAAATAAGAAAAAGTTTTGGAATGAGATTAATAAGTTGAGGAAGCCTAGAGAACAAATGGATTTGACAGTTAAAAATAGGAGAGGAGAGTTATTAAATGCAGAGTTAGAGGTATCGGGAAGATGGAGAGAATATTTTGAGGATTTGTTAAATGTTGATGAAGACAGGGAAGCTGTGATTTCGTGTGTAGGGCAAGGAGGAATAACATCTTGTAGGAGTGTGGAAGAGCCAGTTGTGGGTGTAGGGAAGTTCGTGAGGCAGTGGGTAGAATGAAAGGGGTAAGGCAGCTGGGATTGATGGGATAAAGATAGAAATGTTAAAAGCAGGTGGGGATATAATTTTGGAGTGGTTGGTGCTATTATTTAATAAATGTATGGAAGAGGGTAAGGTACCTAGGGATTGGCAGAGAGCGTGTATTGTTCCTTTGTATAAAGGCAAAGGGGACAAAAGAGAGTGCAAAAATTATAGGGGAATAAGTCTGTTGAGTGTACCTGGTAAAGTGTATGGTAGAGTTATTATTGAAAGAATTAAGAGTAAAACAGAAAGCAGGATAGCAGATGAACAAGGGGGGTTTAGGAAAGGTAGGGGTGTGTAGACCAAGTGTTTACAGTGAAACATATAGGTGAACAGTATTTGGATAAGGGTAAAGATGTTTTTGTGGCATTTATGGATTTGGAAAAGGCGTATGATAGGGTAGATAGGGGGCAATGTGGCAGATGTTGCAGGTGTATGGAATAGGAGGAAGGTTACTGAAAGCAGTGAAGAGTTTTTATGAGGATAGTGAGGCTCAGGTTAGAGTGTGTAGGAGGGAAGGGGACTATTTCCCAGTAAAAGTGGGCCTTAGACAAGGATGTGTGATGTCACCGTGGTTGTTCAATATATTTATAGATGGGGTTGTAAGAGAAGTGAATGCGAGGGTCTTGGCAAGAGGTGTTGGGCTAAAAGATAAAGAAGCAAATACAAAGTGGGAGTTGTCACAGTTGCTTTTTGCTGATGACACTGTGCTTTTGGGAGATTCTGAAGAGAAGCTGCAGAGGTTGGTGGATGAATTTGGTAGGGTGTGTAAAAGAAGAAAATTGAAAGTGAATATAGGAAAGAGTAAGGTGATGAGGATAACAAAAAGAATAGGTGACGAAAGATTGGATATCAGATTGGAGGGAGAGAGTATGGAGGAGGTGAATGTATTCAGATATTTGGGAGTGGACATGTCGGCGGATGGGTCTATGAAGGATGAGGTGAATCATAGAATTGATGAGGGGAAAAGGGTGAGTGGAGCACTTCGGAGTCTGTGGAGACAAAGAACCTTGTCCATGGAAGTAAGAGGGAATGTATGAGAGTAAGTTATACCAACGCTCTTATATGGGTGTGAAGCATGGGTGATGAATGTTGCAACGAGGAGAAGGCTGGAGGCAGTGGAGATGTCATGTCTGAGGTCAATGTGTGGTGTGAATATAATGCAGAGAATTCGGAGTTTGGAAATTAGGAGGAGGTGCGGGATTACCAAAACGATTGTTCAGAGAGCTGAGGAGGGGTTGTTGAGGTGGTTTGGACATGTAGAGAGAATGGAACGAGACAGAGTGACTTCGAGAGTGTATAAATCTGTAGTGGAGGGAAGGCGGGGTAGGGGTCGGCCTAGGAAAGGTTGGAGGGAGGGGGTAAAGGAAGTTTTGTGTGCGAGGGGCTTGGACTTCCAGCAAGCATGTGTGAGCGTATTTGATAGGAGTGAATGGAGGCATATGGTTTTTAATACTTGACGTGCTGTTGGAGTGTGAGCAAAGTAACATTTATGAAGGGATTCAGGGAAACCGGCAGGCCGGACTTGAGTTCTGGAGATGGGAAGTACAGTGCCGGCACTCTGAAGGAGGGGTGTTAATGTTGCAGTTTTATAACTGTAGTGTAAAGCACCCTTCTGGCAAGACAGTGATGGAGTGAATGATGATGAAAGTTTTTCTTTTTCGGGCCACCCTGCCTTGGTGGGAATCGGCCGATGTGTTAAAAAAAAAAAAAAAAAAAATATATATATATATATATATGCAAGAAAACCACTATGAAAAAATAGAAGATTCCAAGCGCTTTCGTGACTACTCACATTATCAAGGAACTATAACAGGAAACATGACAAGAAGGGCTTATATAAGGGGCAGAATACACCTCACAGTCACATCACACTAACAAAGACAACACCTCACAGTAGCGTAACATCTCACGACTCTGTGAAAAGGAACATAAGAAAGGACCTGAAACTCTTCCCAAGAATTAAGATTAGTCCAATTTATTATTAAATTCTTCCCAAATTTTATTAATTATAAATGAATCCAATTTATATAAACCAAAAGAAATATTCATATTATTTTCAAAACTGCTTTTAATGAAACATGATTCTATTATATTCCTCTCAACCATGGACTTGCTTGATACAACCTTCTCAGCATTTTGAAAATCAATTGGATGGTTAAAGTCTCTCGCATGAATAAATAGAGCATTAGAATCTTGTCCAGTTCTAATGCTATATTTATGTTGTTTTAATCTTAGTTCAAGACTTTTACCAGTTTGACCAAAATAAACTTTATCGCATATTTTACAGGGAATCTTATAGACACATCCGTCAGCATTTTGGGGGGAATTTTTTATCAAAAGTCTTTTTACTGTATCAAGATTTTTAAATACAACTTTGATATTAAAATTCTTAAGAAAGGAAGGCATATCAACCAAGTTTTCATGGTAAGGGAGAACCAACATATTTTTGGTTGTGCGATGTTACGCTACTGTGAGGTGTAGTCTTTGTTAGTGTGATGTGACTGTGAGGTGTATTCTCGCCCCTTATATAAGCCCTTCTTGTCATGTTTCCTGTTATAGTTCCTTGATAATGTGAGTAGTCACGAAAGCGCTTGGAATCTTCTATTTTTTCATAGTGGTTTTCTTGCATATTTTGATATCACCTGTTTACTGTGATCTTTTTGCATATATATATATATATATATATATATATATATATATATATACACTGAGAGATAAATACATCTTGGTGTATGTACCCCCTTTCTGCAATAGAATGATTACACGAAATGGCTTAACTCTCTTTGTAAAACATTAATAATAAGAAAAAGAATTTACAGAAAAAGAAACGACATATAACTCTCTAACTTTTAGTCTGAAATAGAGTAATTTTTCCCATTGATTAGAACAAAATACGGTTGGTAATGACCCATTTATTCTCGATACAATGTTCGGAATACATGCTGTAACCTTATCTAATAATCATGAAGTGTAACTGAAATACAACGCTAGTGCTGTATGATTGTATTACACGTGTGTAAGAAACTCCAGAGCAGCTTCCAACATGCAGTTAAATGTAACCAACGTACGATACCCGAATACTCCAGCAAGGATTTAACATGTTTGAAAAATAATATATTTTGTAAACCATATCTAAATAGGGTTTAGCTACCTACCTGGAGTCTACCCTGAGGGTGTTCCTGGGGGTCGACGCCCCCGCGGCTTGGACCATCACCAGGCCAGTAACAAAATAGTCTTCCTAAAGTTCGCCAGTGTTATTAATGAGCGACTCTCACAAGAACATTGATGTGGTCTGGTGATGAGGTTTGGTGTTATCAAGCCTCGTTATCTCTATCTTTTGCGTGTTATTTTTGTAATTACACAGGTCATAATTTTCATAAGGCCTATGTCTGCAGGGTTATACAAGACTTTTGATATTCTGCTTTATTTATATTGACAAATACAATCATATAATTGTATGTATGTACTCACCTATTTGTGGTTGCAGAGGTCGAGTCATAGCTCCTGGCCCCGCCTCTTTGGTGTGTGTGCGTGTGTACTCACCTAATTGTACTCACCTAATTGTGGTTGCAGGGGTCGAGACTCAGCTCCTGGCCCCGCCTCTGCGCTGCCCGCTACTGGGTATCTGCTCTCCCTGCTCCAAGAGCTTTATCATACCTCGTCTTAAAACTGTGTATGGTTCCTGCCTCCACTATGTCTTTCTCTAGACTATTCCACTTCCTGACTACTCTGTGGCTGAAGCAATGCTTCCTAACATCCCTTTGACTCATCTGAGTCTTCAGCTTCCAGTTGTGTCACCTTGTTTCTGTGTTCCCTCTCTGGAACATCCTGTCACTGTCTACCTTGTCGATTCCTCGCAGTATTTTGTATGTCGTTATCATGTCTCCTCTGACCCTTCTTTCCTCCAGTGTTGTTAGTCCTATTTCCCTCAGCCTTTCTTCATAGGACAGACCCCTGAGTTGTGGAACTAACCTTGTCGCAAACCTTTGCACTTTCTCTAGTTTCTTTATGTGCTTGACCAGGTGTGGGTTCCAGACTGGTGCTGCATATTCTAGTATGGGCCTGACGTACACGGTGTACAGTGTCTTAAACGAGTCCTTCTTAAGGTAACGGAACGCTAATCTTAGGTTTCCCAGTCACCCATATGCTGCAGCAGTTATCTGGTTGGTGTGTGCCTCCGGAGACGTGCTTGGCGTTATACTCACCCCAAGGTCTTTCTCCTTTTCCGAGGTTTGTAGCCTTTGTCCGCCTAGCCTGTACTCTGTCAGCGGTCTTCTTTGCCCTTCTCCGATCTTCATGACTTTGCATTTGGTGGGATTGAATTCGAGAAGCCATTTGCTAGACCAGATGTCAAGCTTGTCCAGGTCTGTTTGAAGTCCTGCTTGGTCCTCCTCCGATGTGATTCTCCTCATTAATTTCACATCATCTGCGAACAGAGACACTTCTGAGTCTATCCCATCTGTCATGTCATTTACATATACGTACCAAGAATAACACTGGTCCTAGGACTGACCCCTGCGGAACGACGCTCGTCACAGGTGCCCACTGTGATATCTCATCACGCACCATGACCCGTTGTTGCCTCCCTGTGAGGTATTCCCTGATCCATTCCAGTGCCCTTCCTGTTATACGTGCTTGTTCTTTCAACTTCTTTACTAATCTCATGTGAGGAACTGTGTCGAAGGCCTTCCTGCAGTCCAGGAAAATGCAATCAGCCCACCCTTCTCTCTCTTGCCTTACCTCTGTTACTTTATCATAGAACTCTAGGAGGTTTGTTACACAGGATTTGCCTTCCCGGAATCCGTGCTGCCTGGTGTTTATTATTCTGTTCAGCTCGAGGTGCTCCACCATTCTTTTCCTGATGATTTTCTCCAGGACTTTGCACACTATACATGTAAGTGATACCGGTCTATAGTTTAGTGCTCTTTTCTGTCTCCTTTTTTAAAGATGGGGACTACGTTGGCCTTCTTCCATACCTCAGGTAACTGCCCATTTTCAAGGGATGTGTTGAATATTATGGTAAGTGGCACACTCAGTACCTCAGCTCCTTCCCGAAGAACCCACGGGGAGATGTTGTCCGAACCCATCGCCTTTGAGGTATCAAGGTCACTGAGTAACTGCTTCACCTCCTCCTCAGTTGTGTGTATGCCCTCTAGCACTTGATACATCCCTTGTTGGTGGCGCACCCCATCCTGTCTACCCAGCTGTCTTGCTTCCTCCACTGTGAATACTTCCTTAAACCTCAAGTTGAGCTCCTCACATACCTCTTGATTGTTACTTGTGAGTTCCCCATCTTCTCTCCTCAGCCTTATCACCTGGTCTTTAACTGTTGTCTTCCTTCTGATGTGACTGTACATTAGTTTCGGGTCGGACTTAACTTTCGATGCTATGTCATTTTCGTACTGTTTCTGCGTTTCCCTCCATACCTGTGCATACTCGTTTCTGGCTCTTCTACTAATCTCTTTGTTTACTTGGGTTCTTTGCCTTCTGTACCTTTTCCATTCTCTGACACTCTTGGTCTTTGCCTCCCTGCACCTTTGGGTAAACCAGGGGCTCTTTCTGGCCTTCCCGTTTAATCTTTTTCCTCTGGGTATAAACCGTTCCTCTGCCTCCTTGCACTTTGCCCCTACGTATTCCATCATTTCACTTATTGTCTGTCCGTCCATTTCCTTTTCCCACTGAACCTCCTGCAGGAAATTCCTCATTCCTGTGTAGTTCCCTCTTTTAAAATCTGGTTTGTCTCTTTCTGTACTGTTTTCCCTCTCCACCTGTAGCTCTACAATGTACTCAAAGCTCAGCACCATATGGTCGCTGGCTCCCAGGGGGCACTCATGTGTTATGTCTTCAATATCTGAGCTGTTCAGGGTGAACAGCTCAGATATTGAACCAGTCTTCAATATCTCCTCTCACTCTGGTCGTGTCCCTGACATGTTGGTGCATCAGGTTTTCCAGTACCACGTCCATCATCTTGGCTCTCCAAGTTTCTGGGCCCCCACGTGGTTCTTGGTTCTCCCAGTCGATCTCCCTGTGGTTGAAATCGCCCATGACCAGTAGCTTCGCTCTGCTCATGTGCGCTTTTCTTGCCACTTCCGCCAGAGTGTCCACCATCGCTCTGTTGTTCTTATCATATTCCTCACCTGGCCTCCTGCAGTTCTGTGGTGGGTTATACATCAATGCAATGATTATCTTGTGCTTCCCAGCCTGGATGGTACCTACTATGAAGTCCCTTTCTCTCCACACCTCCATTCCTTCCATTTCCTCGAATCTCCAGCGGTTCCTTACAAGCAGTGCGCCCCTCCTCCCCCCTGCTCCTTCTATCTTTCCTCAGGATTTGATATCCCTGTGGGAAGATTGCATCTGATACTGTCTCATTTAGTTTAGTTTCTGTGACAGCTATGATGTCTGGGGACACCTTACCTATTCTTTCATTCCACTCTTCATACTTGTTCGTAATTCCATCCGCGTTTGTGTACCAAACCTTCAACCTTGTTTCCAATACTGTAGCCCTGGGGAGATCTTGGTGGGTTGGGGGGGTGGGGTGCCCATAGGGGGTTGCAGCATGGGTGGGGGGGATTGTATGGTTGGGGTATGGGTTGGTGGGGTGGAGTTTGTGGGGGGGTGGGGGGTAGCTGTGATGGTGGGTTTTGGGTTGCTGGGGTGGGGACAGGGGGACTGCTGAGTGTGTGTGGTGTTAAAGTGTATGGTTGTTGTGGGGTTTTTGTGGTTTGAGGCCCACCGTGGGTACTTCCAGTGTGTGTGTTTGTCCTGTTTGGGCTTGGTGTCCTCCGTATCTCGCTGTCTCCTCTCTCTCCTCTCTTCGCCTTCTTATCTGCTCCTTCCGGGCCTCCCTTTCGTTCTGTCCCGATCTAGGTATACATTCCGGTACCCCTGATTTGTCCTCAGCTGTGCTTTCTCCTGCAGGATCGTGGTGTGGGCTGATTCTGCTTTGAAGATTACCTTGAGAGGTCGATTTCTTCCCCTTGTGTACCACCCGATTCTCCGAAAATTTGTCACTTGGGACGTGTCTCCCCCTATTGCCAGTTTAATACCTTCGATCCTTGCTTTCTCCTCCTGTTTTCTTCTGTCGTGAGTGTCCCCTTCGACTTCCTTCAGGCCATAGATAAAGATCGACTTCTCCCTTTCCTCCTCCCACTGTGTCTCCCATTGCCTCATCAGAGATGCATTAGCCTCTCCCGGTGCTGTGTGTGTGTGTGTAGGTGTATTTGTGGTTATTTTTTTGTGTGTTCTTATGCTAACAAGCTTCACACAGCAGTACATTCCAGTATTTAATGAAGAAGTCACAGTATTTACTTACATAGTTTCCAGAGCTCGCCACAGTCTCAGTGTTGATGTTTTGCCTGTAACCCTGAGACTGGCTTCCAACTGGGTCTTTGTATTTCCCACTGACCCGAAGTAACTCAGGGTAAGTGCAGTCCATATGCTGTAGGGGGAGAAAAAGAAGTTCTCGGCTGTGCCCTTGCTGGAGAGCTGCCTGTAGAGGTCGAAGCCGAAGTCGCTGATGCCACTGAGGTCTTTGTTGAAGCTTCTGGAAGGGTTCCTGTTGTTGTCGGCAAAGCATTGAGGGACGGTGCTACCCACTGTCGCCACCACCACAGTTATCACAGCAACTGCTGTTACAGCTGTCCACCCCATAACTGCTGCTGCAACACAACAAAGAAACATTTATTTTGGAATCTGTAGGAAAAAAACCGCACATTATTATTATTATTATTTTTATTATTATTATTATTATTATTATTATTATTATTATTTTATTATTATTATTATTATATATCCTCGATGGGGTACTTTTATACTGTATTAGATTTGTTCTGTGTATGTCATCATTTACTGTTTTATAGAACAAATTTGAATATTAGTTTCCATATGATGACTTGTAAATTCCTCTTCTTATTCCCTTTAAATCTTTACCATTAATATTTAACTGCATTATCAACTTGTGCCGCACTCTGCACTATTCCAATCGCTAGCATTGAGGTAGAGGGGACTGGGGTTATAAAATAAAGGGATACCTTCCACGTATCGCGCAAGCGACCGAAATGCATCTAGTTATTATTATATTCATGGAAAGCACTAAACTCGAGAGGGTTTAGTGCTTTCCCCTAGTTGGAAAGTTTATCCATGTAAATTCTTGTTTTTTCAATGGGACGTATAGGCTTTCTAATCATGAGTGTTGATTTAGTGAATCTCATGAACCACCGATATTTTTTTGATGGTGAATCACAGTGGGGAAACTTATCCATTTTAATGTTCCTGCATAAGACAGGTTAGTGGCTAATGAGCTGAAGTGCGTCAAGTTCCACCGGGTGCTCCAGTTAATTACTGGAGGCCATATGCAAATGTTATACTCCGGTCTGGTCGAGTACAGGGCCGCGGGGGCGTTGACCCCCGGAACGTCCTCCAGGTAGCTAATAATGTTCCAAAAGAATGACCAATGGGCATCATGTTAAATCATCAACACCAGAGCTACTCTGTGTAACCCCCAGAAATATTTTCCAAGTGATGGTCTCTTAAAAGTAGGACGAATCGGAATTCCCTTGTGCATTTTTGGATCAAACCTGATTTCTCTATTTCCCATGTGCTGAAGGACCTTTACGGTTTTAGCAATTCCTTATAAATATAATAATTATATGCCAACAACATTGGCCCATGACGGAATGATGAAGATTAAAGTTAAACTGTTTGTGGATCCTCTCTCACATAGGTCTCCTGGAGTGGGACAAAAGAACGTCGAACAGAATTTTGGTTTCTCAAACAGAGGATTAAAAACCATTCTTAGAAAAGACCTAACAAACGAGTCTGAAGAGAGTGGAACACTGAAGACTGATATTAACAGATCGATTGCTATGAAATGTGTCATGTATGTTTATATGATTGAGTAAAAATTTCAGTAGACTCCAAGACTTTGTAACGGGTAGGCTAAATAAGGTTATAAGTAATTTTGACAGTTAAGTTTATGCAGAGATGCCACTCTCATGTAATGTAAACTCTATAAACAGAGAGACACACACTTGAACAATATCTTTGATTGGCCAAACATTCAACCATTTAGATTTAAAGACGTATCTAAATAATACAATCTTAAATCTTGAGAGTGTATACACATCTTGCACCGACTACCTGAATGAACTCTACTATGACACAGAGAACGACTAATGTTTATAGTGGTAATAACAAAATATCTGAATGTTTTGAATCATTTAATGAATACATATTGTATTCATTAAATGATTACCTGTATTATGAGGTTATAACATTTGAAATGAAATTAATATTTCAATGTTGTAAGTACATATGCGCAGTACAGTGTGACAATACTCACATAGGCCTCTGTAATGAAGTATATTTTATGTGCTACCTCGCGCAGGAAGATCCGAGAGTGTGCAGTATATTAATTAGGTGCTCAGGCGGCACACAGTAAAACGAAAGCTATCTTAACTTAACAGCTTCATGACTGACTCCAGACACGAGTGATGAAAATGTTCTGGGAGTCATTGGCAAAAAGAAAGATAATAACAAAGTCAACAGTGTCGTCTCTTAGCTCCGGTTAATCACAAGTGGCAGGTAAGTTCATGTTGTTAGTGAATGAGTCATTGGTCCAATGGCGGGGCATGGTAAGGAAAAAAAATGGGGGCGTGTGTTGCTAACGACAGCAGTGTTTAGCATCAATGACTCGAATGTGAGGTAGTCACTGGTGTGTTGACGAGACGAGGGACGGGGGTTGACGTAGGTGAGGATGTGGGGGTCTCACCTTATCTCCGCACTTCCGGAGATAAGGATCACAACACTTTACACTATCATACATCTTGTGTCTGTGTCAAGATGACTAAGGAAAGGCCTACCTGGATGAGACAGGAAGATGACGCCACTAGTTTAAGACAGTGAGGAGCGAATACAGTGTAGACGTCCACAGCCGAGGGCACTGAATGATTCCTGTGCTCTCCCACTTCCTATATATATATACACTACACCCTGCTCTGTTGCCTACCCTCGCGTCTCTGCCGTCCTGTCTACGTGATTTCCTACCCGCCTCTTTCCCTTCCAGTACCCTGCTGTCTCCTTGCCTGTCTGTAGGCAAACCTGTCTGCCTGTCCCCCGGTCTGCCAGTCCTAACCAGTTGCTGATAATTATAAATCTTGACACGGTTATTTAATTGTGAAGGTGAACACGATGAACAGAACATTATTCTTACGAAACACACTATAATATTCAAGTTCACGATGTTCTTATATTGTTTGAAATGCCCAAAGGTTAAACGACAAAGCCCGTATGTAATTATTTATTTAAAGTTTGGGAGTTTGGGGACATAATATATTTTTTTTTGCAGTAGTCTTGAAAGCACAGAGATGTTGTGAGCAGCTAAAAAGTATACTATTATGTTGGTTTAACTTAGAGAAAACTAAATAAAGTCAAACAGTGACTTATTTCCATTATGCTGCACAGTGAAGTCCAAAAGTTACGAAACAAACTTAAACATTGATGAGTTAGTTGAAGAGTATGCAAACTTCCTGAGTGACTCTGATGCATTTATGAGAAACTGTGTAAGCACTGACTCCTAAGCTGTTTATTTTCAAGCAGCCTAGAAAAGCTGTTTTTGGCTTTAGGTACACGATAGCTCAAGAAACTCCCAGAGACACCTACTGCCGAGCGATAATTTCTGGAGAGCGAACGAAAACTTAAGGAAATAGATTTGTAACACTGTATTCTAGGAATGACAGCAGCTTGGTAATCCCCAGGATCTGGTCCACGGGTTGAGACAGTGACGTCACACACGATAGCTTCACAAATTTCCATGGCTCGGTTTTACAACTGCGTAACTTTCCCAGTGTCGAGTGTATGGTTGCCAGCTGAACCATCCAGTGTCGAATGTATGGTTGCCAGCTAAACAATTCAGTGTCGAGTGTATGGTTGCCAGCTGAACCATCCAGTGTCGAGTGTATGGTTGCCAGCTGAACCATCCAGTGTCGAGTGTATGGTTGCCAGCTGAACCATCCAGTGTCGAGTGTATGGTTGCCAGCTGAACCATCCAGTGTCGAGTGTATGGTTGCCAGCTGAACCATCCAGTGTCGAGTGTATGGTTGCCAGCTAAACCATCCAGTGTCGAGTGTATGGTTGCCAGCTGAACCATCCAGTGTCGAGTGTATGGTTGCCAGCTGAACCATCCAGTGTCGAGTGTATGGTTGCCAGCTGAACCCTCCAGTGTCGAGTGTATGGTTGCCAGATGAACCATCCAGTGTCGAGTGTATGGTTGCCAGCTGAACTATCCAATGTCGAGTGTATGGTTGCCAGCTGAACCATCCAGTGACAGTCTTTTGCAATGTTGTATTGTTGTTGTTGTGAGGTCGACAACACAACTAGTTGTTTATTATGACCACTGTATCTCTGTCACCCCATCATTGTGACCACTCTCTCTTAGTCACCCCATGATTGTGACCACTGTCTCTTAGTCACCCCATCATTGTGACCACTGTCTCTCTGTCACCCTATGATTGTGACCACTGTCTCTCTTAATCACCCCATGATTATGACCACTGTCTCTTTCACCCCATGACTGTGACCACTGTCTCTCTGTCACCCCATCATTGTGACCACTGTCTCTTAGTCACCCCATGATTATGACCACTGTCTCTTTCACCCCATGATTGTGACCACTGTCTCTCTTAGTCACCCCATGACTGTGACCACTGTCTCTTTCACCCCATCATTGTGACCACTGTCTCTTTCACTCCATCATTGTGACCACTGTTTCTCTGTCACCCCATCTGGAGTTTACCTGGAGAGAATTCCAGCGGTCAACGCCCCTGCGGCCCGGTCTGTGACCAGGCCTCATGTTGGGCCAGAGCCTGATCAACCAGGCTGTTACTGCTGGCCGCACGCAGTCCAACGTACGAACCACAGCCTGGCTGGTCAGGTACCGACTTTAGGTGCCTGTCCAGTGCCTGCTTGAAGACAGCCAGGGGTTTGTTGGTAATCCCCCTTATGTATGCTGGGAGGCAGTTGAACAATCTTGGGCCCCTGACACTTATTGTGTTGTCCCTCAACGTGCTAGTGGCACCCCTGCTTTTCATTAGGGGGATGTTACATCGCCTGCCGAGTCTTTTGCTTTCGTAGGGAGTGACTCTCGTGTGTAAGTTTGGTACTAATCCCTCACTGTCTCTTTCACCCGATGATTGTGACCACTGTCTCTCTTGTCACCCCATCATTATGACCACTGTCTCTGTCACCCCATCATTATGACCACTGTCTCTCTGTCATCCCATCATTGTGACCACTGTCTCTCTGTCACCCCATCATTATGACCACTGTCTCTGTCACCCCATCATTATGACCACTGTCTCTCTGTCATCCCATCATTGTGACCACTGTCTCTTTCAGTCACCTCATGATTATGACCGCTGTCTCCCTTACCCCATGAGTGTGACCACTGTCTCCCGTTCTCCATAACTGTGACCCCTGTCTCTCTCTCTCTCTCTCTCTCCCTCACCCAAGGATTGTGACCACAAAACGAGGGCCATAGGCATAACGGGGAAGGTAGGCAGGTGGTGACAGATAGAACACAGAAAGCAGTAGTAAACAGAGAACAATCCAGTACCAGCGAGGTAAACACCTCAGCACGGTCGAGCGCCTCTGCCTGTTTCTTATCCTCATAGCAGACAGATAACAACACCTGTCACAGTTTTGTATCATCATTTGCAGATGACACTAAAATAAGCATGAAAGTCACCTCAGTAGAAGACACTGAAAAATTGCAGGAAGATATAAGCAGTGTTTTCTAGTGGACAGTGATAAGTTCCAGCGGCTTAGGTATGGAAAGAATGAAGAACTCGAAAGGGACACCTTATACAAAACCGAAGATGATCATCAAATAGAACAAAAGAAATACGTGAAAGACCTGGGAGCAATAATGTCAGCTGACCTTTTTTCAAACACAATAAGGCTAATGTCACGACAGCGAAAAAGACGAAAACTTTCAAAACAAGGGAAATAGTGTAAGTGGTAACACTTGATTGTGGTCTCTCGTTTAGAGTATTGTTCAGTGTTGACGGCTCCGTTCAGGGCAAGGGAGATATCGAAACAGGTTAAATGATTATACATACGTGGAAAGTACTCAAGGGCCTAGTTCCAAATCTGCGCACTGCCATAACAACATACGGGGGCGAGAGATATAGAAGGAAGTGCAAAATAAACCCAGTGAAAAGCTGGAGCCCCAGACTATTCAACATCTTACCAGCAGATATCAAAAACACTGCTGGGACAATTGTAGAAGTTTTTAAAAGTAAACTGGGCAAGTGTATCCACCAGGTGCAAGATCATCCAGGTTTTGATAGATATGTGGGCCAGCGAGCCGCCAGCAACAGCAGTCTGGTGACCAAGTAAGCACCAGACAAGCCTGGCCCAGGGCCAGGATGCGACTCTTACCAGTAGACTAACGCCCACTCTGACACACTGTTGATCTCAATACGTTCTTTAATGTACTCTTTCCAGAGTACTGAAAGAATGATCTGCATCTGCAGCCGTTAGTAGAAGAAGGCAAAATATTTTCATTACAAAGCATACATTTGGGAATAGTGTTATGACTTTCATTATGTAACCTGTTAAGTAGCTGTCATATTGCTCTTGTCCTCGTTCTTCAAAATTAACTGAATCATTATTAGTACAATTTTTTCCTTCCAAACTCTTTAGATCTCCATTTTCCAGACAAGATTTCCACGGCGTCGAATGACATCAACTATGTTTTGGACATCAGCGAGGTTAGTCAGTTGCTTTTTTCCCCGTCTTGATGAAAGAAATCTGATCTCTGCCCTGTGTAATCTCCCTCCGAAGTCCTGGAGCTACTGGTTTACCACTGATCCACAAAGGTACCAATTAACAGACGTTGTATCTTGTGTTATTCCAGTCACCCCTCAAAAGCTCATAGCTTTTGTCTATAGCAATCGCTGCACATGACTTCTTCGATCGCGTCACGACAAAGCTTCCTTCCCTGAAGCCCTTTAAAGTTTGTTCTTGTAATTCTTTAAGGTCTTGGATATGAACATAAATCCAGCGAACATACTTGTGATTGGAGGAGAAAAACAGAGGTGCAAGGGACTGCAAAATGTCCAGATATGGAGAAAAATTGGTTTACCTTTGAGATCGAATGAAAGTCAACAAAATTGCCTGAAAATTTAATAATGAGGGTTCAGAAGGTGAAAGTTAGGAGCAGAGTATTCTTTCAGTACCAGCTCTGGTATATATGCATCATACGCTTCGTGGAGAACCTTTGTCAAGCATCGTATGTTACTTTTGGAAGAGCATCGGCCGCTCCTGGAGTTGCTATTCCAGCTTCATCAGCAGCTGATGACGAACCAGAATCAAGAGATATTAACGTCTGTTTTCTAAGCGGAATCCTCCATATATTAAGATCATATTACCGATTATTTGAGGTAATATGACTGGTGTCCAGTGATCAGAGGCACCTACCCAGGATTTAGGTAGGTTGTCCTCTTGCTAGCTAATTGCATAGAATGTAGAATCATTGCTGGGTGATTTGATGATTGTTTTAAAAGTTAGAAGAACCAACTAAGGAAAGGGACAACTTTAATAGGATGCTCTCCACGATGCGCACACCATGTGAGGCAAGGGTCGTCATTCCCATCCTATTGTTCTTCAAGCTTAGAAGTCACCTCTTTTGCCCATTCTTCTTCGGCAAGAATATCTTGGGTATAATGAGTGATTAATGAAAATTCTTGAGATGGAGCATTCGGTCAGGAAGAATGTTTAATAACATGCGCTATTAAACATTAAACATTGTGTATTCATCAGATAGGATCATTTAATTGCAGCCGGTTTCTATAATTGGGACTGAAACATTGAAAATGCGGTACCATGAAATGGTTCCCGACACAGCTGAAGATGGATCAAGATCACTGTTATCGACAACATTCACTGACAAGCCCACGACGGAGGCCAGAAGGAAATGACTCAGCGATCTTGACTGAGCACCCTCGCCCTCAAGACACTGAACACGGTTGAAGTTGACTGTCAGACCAAGCTGAGGGCCCTGGAGCCCCACGCATCTGAGGGCCCTGGAGCAGCTGTTACTTGTACGCACATAGTCTACCACTTCCTCCCTACTTTTATAGCATCAGAGACTCTTGAATGTAAACAAAAATTGTTTAGAATTAAATATTTATTTTTCCTTCTCTTACACAAGACGGCTGTACAATGGCTCTTTTTAATCGTAAACATATTAGAGCCTTTTAAAGTTAATTTCAATATTATCGCCATGAAATTTCGTCACAAGAAGTACATGTGCATTTTGCCAATTTTATTTTCACCCCCCCCCCCAAAAAAAAAAAAAAAATATAGCTTCTCCAACTTTGAGGCTCAATAAACTAGCTTTGAGTTGATATTCGGAACATTTTCTAAATATTACCCCGAAGACCGAGTCTATAAGTTGTATTATATACATGTAGAAATAAAGATTTATTATTATTATTATTATTATTATTATTATTATTATTATTATTATTATCCTGTGTGAAAATATAGATACGATAAATGGTACACAGTACCGACAATATAGTGAATTCGACTCGTGTGTAACATCTGGTATCTTTACTCTATAGACGTTTCGCCAACAAGTGGCTTTATCAACCCAATACAGTCTTCAGATTACGTCCATTGATAAAGCCACTGGATGGCGAAACGTCTATAGAGTAAAGATACCCAGATGTTGCACATGTTTCTGGTTCATCACAGGTACAATAACGATGTTCTCAGCACAGATGCTTGACATTAGAGTTATAGATTCCATACTTGGCCGTGTCAGAATTCCAATATCACAACCGTTATCTGGCTGCAGCAGCGAAGCCTCTGTATACACTTCTGTAAAATGCTGCCGACCTTAGTTACAGCAACCTGTGGAAGATTCACTTTCTTAAAATTTATCGTAGGCAAAACTTTTGCTGGCTCACAGCCTGGAGGCTCACAGCCTGGAGGCTCACAGTCTGGAGGCTCACAGCCTGGAGGCTCACAGCCTGGAGGCTCACAGCATGGAGGCTCACAGCATGGAGACTCACAGCCTGGAGGCTCACAGCGTGGAGGCTCACAGTCTGGAGGCTCATAGCCTGGAGGCTCACAACCTGGAGGCTCACAGCCTGGAGGCTCACAGCATGGAGGCTCACAGCATGGAGACTCACAGCCTGGAGACTCATAGCCTGGAGGCTCAGCTTCAGCCTTGTCTTTCTGAGAAAGGTGTGAATTCTACGCCATATAAGGCATAGTCAGCACATAAATAAATGATGTGTGTGTGTGAGAGAGAGAGAGAGAGAGAGAGAGAGAGAGAGAGAGAGAGAGAGAGAGAGAGAGAGAGAGAGAGAATATTAACTCACACATACACGATTATTACGGTCTCCTAATATTCACAAAGAACATAATTCCATTAGACTTATCATGTCTAACAGGTGACTCCTACTGGCTGGCTAAGCACCTCACCTGTAACGTATACTCTCCTAATTTCTGGAGTAAATTCTCCAACACGCGTCATGCGTTCCCATGATGAATACACATCATACTTTCTCCACCTACGCAATTTTAACTCATCTTTTACGAGAAATCCGGTAGATGGCATTCATAATTTCTTGAAAACAATCTGATGCAATGTCAAAGTGATCTATCGCTTCCTGTACCACAAACATTGCCTCACAAACTGGCACCTTAGTGCCAAAGTACTTTCTTTCAACAATGAAATCTTACTGCAGAGAAGTGTGGGTAATGTGGACTTCCTTGCAATTGCAAAGTGGAAGTGGAACAGAATTCTTCCTCCGTAAGCCATGCGTGTCGTAAGAGGCGACTAAAATGCCGGGAGCAAGGGGCTAGTAACCCCTTCTCCTGTATATATTACTAAATGTAAAAGGGAAAACTTTCGTTTTTCATTTTGGGCCACCCCGCTTCGGTGGGAAACGGCCGACGTGTTGAAAGAAAGAAAGAAATATATATATATATATATATATATATATATATATATATATATATATATATATATATATATATATATATATATATATATATATATATATATATATATATATATATATATACATGTGTGTGTCTGTATCTGTGTTTAGGTTTGTGTTCGATCTGGGATTACCAGCTCCGTGCCTTCAGCCAGTAGACAAGAGAGATTCATAAGGGTTTCCCGGCCAGAATGCTTGAAAGGTTAGTGATAGCCACTATCTGCGACCCAATCACGAGTGTTTATGGAATATCCATGAGTTAACCAGCAGCTTGCGACCATTTCTAGCTCCTGTCCCTCCTAAGTCACTTGAAGATGTAAACATAGCCGAAAAGCTCTTCTTAGAGAGCTGTGAGAGACGTGTCACGTCACAGTCCAGCAGCCTCACTCACTCTCTCCCTCACTCACTCTCTCCCTCACTCACTCTCTCACTCTCTCCCTCACTCACTCCCTCCCTCCCTCCCTCCCTCCCTCCCTCACTCCCTCCCTCACTCCCTCCCTCCCTCCTTCCCACCCTCCCTCACTCACTTACTTCACTGTTTCTACACCAAAAAAAAAACATTACTTATTTTACTTATTTTTCTCTTCATTTAGACATTGTTATTTTGAAGACTTAGACAGTGCAACATCTGGGTAGCTTTATTTATAGACGTTTAGCCATCCAGTGGCTTTATCAATACAAGGACATAATGTGAAGAATGTCGAGCTATATATAAAATATAAGACAATCAGTCCCTCATCTTTTGTATGTAGTTCTACAGTCTTCACATTATGTCTTTGTATTGTATTAATAAAGCCACTGGAGGGCGAAACATCTACTAATAAAGACGTTGCATATGTGTCTAATCCTTCATCATGTCGGTACTGTATACCATTCACGTACAACATTATTATTGTAATAGGCAAAATTTCATCACTTAGTATAAGCATTGCATATAATTATGTTAATGGAGCTATGATATACCACTCTGAGTGTTTATATGTCGTATTAAGGCTGCTCGACATGCACTACGTACCTATAATATTTTCCATGGTTGACAAGCAGTGTCATTCTATTATTGAACTGCGTCATCTTGGGAAGTAAACTTATTCATGTATCGTTGTTTTGATAAGCTTAATGAACGAATATAGATTACAGTGGTGTGATGGAGGTTTGCACATGAGACCTTGGATTACTAGGCACCACGGCAGGTAGACAGGAGGGCAGGGAGACAGACAGGTAGACTGGAAGGCATTGAGATAGATAGGAAGGCAGGGGGGCAGGAAGGGAGACAGTTAGACTGGAGGTTAGAGACAGGTTGACAGGAGAGCAGGGAGACAGACATGTAGACAAGAAGGCAGGGAGATAGACAGGTAGACAAGAAGGGCAAGCAGACAGATAGGTAAGCAGAAAGGCAAGGAGATAAGTAGACAGGAGAGCAGGAGACAGACAGACACGATGGCAGGGAGACAGACAGGTAGACGGGAAGGCAGGGAGACACACAGTAAGACAGGAGGGAAGGAAGACAGACAGGTAGGCAGAAGGACAAGGAGACAGGTAGACAGGAGGGCAGGGAGACTGATAGGTAGACAGGAGGGCAAGGAGACAAACAGATAGACAGGAGGGCAGGAAGACAGACAGATAGGCAGGAGGGTAGGGAGACAGGTAGAAAGTAGGCCAGGTAGACAGGAGGACAGGAAGATAGGAAAACAGACAGGTAAGTAGGTAAGCAAGGAGACAGACAGTGGAACAAGGAAACAGGCAGAGAAGCAGTAGAGCAGGAAGTGACAGTCAGGCAATCAGTGGAAGAATGAGACAGGCAGACAATTAGGGGCGCGAGGAGAAAGGCAGACAGGAATATTACCCAGGCAGGCAGTCAGTGGAGACGAAAAGTTGGGTAAGGAGAGCAGGATATAATTGTGTGAGGTGGGGAACACCTGACAGTCGCTCAGTGTTGTTAGTTGTGGATACACACGTCTCTTGGTCATCACTGTTCACTCGTAATATTATAACTAGCCACGACATACTCCCATCTTATCCCTCAGTATACCTGTTTTCAAGTGTCCAGGTAAGTCTCAGTGGTCACATATATATATATATATATATATATATATATATGTGTGTGTGTGTACTCACCTAGTTGTGGTTGCAGGGGTCGAGTCATAGCTCCTGGCCCCGCCTCTTCACTGGCCGCTACTGGGTCACTCTCCCTGCTCCATGAGCTTTATCATACCTCTCCTTAAAGCTATGTATGGAACCTGCCTCCACTACATCGCTTCCCAAGCTATTCCACTTTCCGACCACTCTATGACTGAAGAAATACTTCCTAACATCCCTGTGATTCATTTGAGTCTTCAACTTCCAACTGTGTCCCCTTGTTGCTGTGTCCCATCTCTGGAACATTCTGTCTCTGTCCACCTTGTCTATTCCTCTCAGTATCTTATATGTCGTTATCATGTCTCCTCCCTATCTCTCCTGTCCTCCAGTGTCGTCAAGTCGATTTCCCTTAACCTCTCCTCGTAGGACATACCCCTTAGCTCCGGTACTAGTCTTGTTGCAAACCTTTGCACAGCTGTGTGTGTGTGTGTGTGTGTGTGTGTGTCTTTGTGTGTACTCACCTAATTGTACTCACC
Organism: Cherax destructor; assembly: GCA_009830355.1. Taxonomy (NCBI): domain Eukaryota; kingdom Metazoa; phylum Arthropoda; class Malacostraca; order Decapoda; family Parastacidae; genus Cherax; species Cherax destructor. The sequence goes on along the minus strand of WNWK01000603.1, from coordinate 125,120 downwards.
TAATTGTGGTTGCAGGGGTCGAGACTCAGCTCCTGCCCCCGCCTCTTCGCTGTCTGCTACTGGGTCTCTGCTCTCCATGTTCCATGAGCTTTATCATACCTTGTCTTAAAACTATGTATGGTTCCTGCCTCCACTATATCTTTCTCTAGTCCATTCCACTTCCTGACTACTCTGTGGCTGAAGAAATGTTTCCTGACATCCCTTTGACTCATCTGAGTCTTCAGCTTCCAGTTGCGTCCCCTTGTTTCTGTGTTCCCTCTCTGAAACAACCTGTCACTATCTACCTTGTCAATTCCCCGCAGTATTTTGTATGTCGCTATCATGTCTCCTCTGACCCTTCTTTCCTCCAGTGTTGTTAGTCCTATTTCCCTCAATCTTTCTTCATAAGACAGACCCCTGAGTTGTGGAACTAACCTTGTCGCAAACCTTTGCACTTTCTCTAGTTTCCTTACGTGCTTCACCAGGTGTGGGTTCCAGACTGGTGCTGCATATTCTAGTATGGGCCTGACGTATACGGTATACAGTGCCTTGAACGATTCCTTGTTAAGGTAACGGAACGCTAATCTAAGGTTTGCCAGACGCCCATATGCTGCCGCAGTTATCTGGTTGATGTGTGCCTCCGGAGACGTGCTTTCACTCCAAGGTCTTTCTCCTTTGCCGAGGTTTGTAGCCTTTGTCCGCCTAGCTTGTACTCTGTCAGCGGTCTTCTTTGCCCTTCTCCGATCCTCATGACTTTGCATTTGGAGGAATTGAATTCGAGAAGCCAACTGCTAGACCAGATGTCGAGCTTGTCCAGGTCTGTTTGCAGCCCTGCCTGGTCCTCTTCCGATGTGATTCTCCTCATTATTTTCACATCATCCGCGAATAGAGACACTTCTGAGTCTATCCCGTCCGTCATGTCATTTACATATACCAGGAATAACACTGGTCCTAGGACTGACCCTGCGGTACACCGCTCGTCACAGGCGCCCACTGTGATACCTCACCACGCACCATGACCCGTTGTTGCCTCCCTTTGAGGTATTCCCTGATCCATTCCAGTGCCCTTCCTGTTATACCTGCTTGTTCTTCCAACTTCTTTACTAATCTCATGTGAGGAACTGTGTCGAAGGCCTTCCTGCAGTCCAGGAAAATGCAATCAAACCACCCTTCTCTCTCCTGCCTTACCTCTGTTACTTTATCATAGAACTCTAGGAGGTTTGTTACACAGGATTTGCCTTCCCGGAATCCGTGCTGTCTGGTGTTTATTATCCTGTTCCGCTCAAGGTGTTCCACCATTCTTTTCCTGATGATTTTCTCCAGGACTTTGCACACTATACATGTAAGTGACACCGGTCTATAGTTTAGTGCCTCTTTTCTGTCTCCTTTTTTAAAAATGGGGACTACGTTGGCCTTCTTCCATACCTCAGGTAGCTGCCCAGTTTTAAGGGATGTGTTGAATATTATGGTAAGTGGCACACTCAGTACCTCAGCTCCTTCCCGAAGAACCCACGGGGAGATATTGTCCGGACCCATCGCCTTTGAGGTATCGAGGTCACTGACTAACATACCCCTGCTTCACTTCCTCCTCAGTTGTGTGTATGCCCTCTAGCACTTGGTACATCCCTTGTTGGTGACGAACCATGTCCTGTCTACCCAGCTGCCTTCCTTCCTCCATTGTGAATACTTCCTTAAACCTCAAGTTGAGCTCCTCACATACCTCTTGATCATTACTTGTGAGTTCCCCATCTTCTCTCCTCAGCCTTATCACCTGGTCCTTGACTGTTGTCTTCCTTCTGATGTGACTGTACATCAGTTTCGGGTCGGACTTAACTTTCGATGCTATGTCGTTTTCGTACTGTTTCTGGGCCTCCCTCCGTACTTGTGCATACTCGTTTCTAGCTCTTCTACTAATCTCTTTGTTTACTTGGGTTGTTTGCCTTCTGTACCGTTTCCATTCTCTGATACTCTGAGTCTTTGCCTCCCTGCACCTTTGGGTAAACCAGGGGCTCTTTCTGGCCTTCCCATTTAATCCTTTGCCTCTGGGTATAAACCGTTCCTCTGCCTCCTTGCACTTTGCCCCTACGTATTCCATCATTTCATTTATTGTCTGTCCGTCCATTTCCTTTTCCCACTGAACCTCCTGCAGGAAATTCCTCATGCCCGTGTAGTTTCCTCTTTTAAAGTCTGGTTTGTCTCTATCGGTACTGTTTCCCCTCTCCACCTGTAGCTCTACAATGTACTCAAAGCTAAGCACCATATGGTCACTGGCTCCCAGGGGGCTCTCGTGCGTTATGTCTTCAATATCTGAGCTGTTCAGGGTGAATACAAGGTCCAGTCTTGCTGGTTCATCTTCTCCTCTCTCTCTGGTCGTGTCCCTGACATGTTGGTGCATCAGGTTTTCCAGTACCACGTCCATCATCTTGGCTCTCCAAGTTTCTGGACCCCCACGTGGTTCATGGTTCTCCCAGTCGATCTCCCTGTGGTTGAAATCTCCCATGACCAGTAGCTTCGCTCTGCTCATGTGTGCTTTTCTTGCCACCTCCGCCAGGGTGTCCACCATCGCTCTGTTGTTCTCATCGTATTCTTCTCCTGGCCTCCTGCAGTTCTGTGGTGGGTTATACATCACTGCAATGATTATCTTATGCTCCCCAGACTGGATGGTACCTACTATGAAATCCCGTTCTCTACCCCCCTCCACTCCTACCATTTCCTCGAATCTCCAACGGTGCCTTACAAGCAGTGCGACCCCTCCACCCCCCCTGCTCCTCCAGTGTGTGTGTGTGCATTGCTGGCACACAGCGTACCCACTGCCCCCATCCCCCTCATCACAAACTCCACCCCCAATGCAACACCGGGTTAATAGAGATTTCAAGTTCACAGTATATGGGAAAGCTGTTAATGCTTCCTCATGCATCCATTATTGTTCATTATGTTTCTGAGAACTTACAGAGTATGTAGCCCAGAGTTTCTCGTTGACGAAATTAGGAAAATATTTGATATTCCTACGAAACTATGGTACCCTAAGGAGTTTGTAGAATCAGCATTGCTGGCACACAGCGTACCCACTGCCCCCATCCCCCTCATCACAAACTCCACCCCCAATGCAACCCCCCCACCCATAGTTCCCCACCATGTCTCCCGCTCCCCCAACCCCAACGTTCTCCCCAGACCACAGTTTTAGAAAAGAAGTTGCGGATGGAATAACAAATAAATGTGAAGAGTGTCATGAAAGAATCAAGGAGACATCCCCAGACATCATAGCACTCACAGAAACAAAACTCACTGGGATGATAACAAATGCAATCTTTCCAAACGGATATGAGATCCTCAGGAAAGATAAAGGGAGCAGAAGGGAAAGAGGAGTTGCACTGCTCATTAAAAACCGATGGGGGTTTGAGGAAATAGAAGGAATGGAGAAAATGGGCGGAAGCGACTACATAACAGGTACAATTCAGTCTGGGAGACATAAGATAGTCACTGCAGTGATGTACATCCTGCAACAGAACTGCAGGAGGCCAAGAGAAGAATATGAAGTGAGCAACAGAGCAATGGTGGACACACTAGCTGAGATGGCCAGAAGAGCTCACACGGGTAAAGCAAAGTTACTAGTTATGGATAATTTTAATTACATGGAAAATGATTGGGAAAACCTGGAGCCACATGGGGTGTCCCAAAACACGGAGAGCCAAGATGATGGATGTGGTAAGTAAATTTATTCAGGGATACACAAATACAGTTACATAGATTATCATACATAGCAGCATATGTGTAGAGAACCTAGGGTAACCCAGAAAAGTCAGACAGAGTGACTTATTTCCATTGAGGTCCTTACAGGAAAGCCTCATACATCAACATGTTAGGGACACTACTATAAAAGAGAGGTGAGGATGAACCAGCAAGACTGAACCTTGTATTCACCTTGAGTAACTCGGACATCGAGGAAAGGCCCCTAGGAGCTAGTGATCACGTGGTTCTGAGCTTTGAATACATATTAGAGTTACAAGTGGAGAGGGTAACAGGAGTATGATGGAAAAAGCCAAACTACAAAAGGGGGGACTATAAAGGCATGAAGAACTTCCTGCAAGAGGTTCAGAGAGAAAAAGAATTGGTAGAAAAATCAGTAAAAGAAATGATGGATTATGTGACAACAAAATGCAGAGGAGAGGTTTTTTTCCCAAGGGCAACAGAAATAATTGGAAGACCAGAACGAGCCCTTGGTTTACCCAAAGGTGTATGGAGGCAAAAACTAAGTGTGCTAGAGAATGGAAAAAGTACAGAAGACAAAGGACCCAGGAAAATAAAGAGATTAGTCAAAGAACCAGAAATGAGAATGCACAGATAAGGAGAGAGACCCAGCAACAGTACGAAAACGACTTAGCATCGAAAGTCAAGTCTGACCCGAAGCTGTTTATTCACATCAGGAGGGAGACAACAATCAAGGACCAGATAATTAGGCTGAGGAAGGAAGGTGGGGAGTTCACAAGAAACTACCAAGAAGTATGTGAGGAGCTCAACATGAGATTTAAGGAAGTATTTACAATGGAGACAGAAAGGAGTCCAGGAAGTCAGAATAGGGGGGTACACCTAACAAAGGATATACCAACAAGTGCTGGATGAAATACACACAATCGAGAAGGAGGTGAAGAAGCTGCTAAGTGAACTTGATACCTCAAAGGCAGTGTTACCGGACATCTCTCCTTGGGTCCTTAGAGAGGGAGCAGAGATGCTGTGTGTGCCACTAACAATTTTCAACACATCCATTGAAACTGGGCAACTACCTGAGGTATGGAAGACGGCAAATGTAGTCCTCATTTTTAAGAAAGGAGACAGACACGAGGCAATAAGCTACAGACCTGTGTCACTGACGTGTATAGTATGCAAAGTCATGGAGAAGATTATCAGGAGGAGAGTTGTGGAGCACCTTGAAGGGGACAAGATTATAAACGACAACCAGCACGGATTCAGGAAAGGAAAATCCTGTGTCACAAACCTACTGGAGTTTTATGATAAGGTAACAGAAGTAAGACACGAGTGAGAGGGATGGGTAGTTTGCATTTTCTTGGATTACAATGTTAGTGCAAAAGCCAGAGGATCAGGCACGCATAACAGGAAGGGCACTGCAATGGATCATAGAATACCTGACAGGGAGGCAACAACGAGTCATGGTACGTTACGAGGTGTGTCGTAGTTTGGTATGTTAGTCATAACTTGGGTTGATTTTCGTAGTTTGGTATAATAGTCATAACTTGGTTTGATGGTAGTAATTTATGTTAATAGTTCTTATGTTGACAGGTGTTACTAGGGTTGATAGTCTGTTGACGGCGGCTGTTATACTAGAGTGGGCGTCTGTGATGAGAAGGGTTTCACAAGGGTCAGTCCTAAGACCAGTGCTATTTTTGGTGTATGTGAATGACATGACGGAAGGAATAGACTCAGAAATGTTCATGCTTGCAAATGATGTGAAGTTAATGAGGAGAATTAAATCGGATGAGAATCAGGCAGGAGTATAAAGAGACCTGGACAGGCTGGAAGCCTGGTCCAGCAACTGGCTCCTCGAATTTAACCCCGCCAAATGCAAAGTCATGAAGATCGGGAAACGCAAAGAAGACCGCAGACAGAGTATAGGCTAGGAGACCAAAGACTACATACACACCTCACTCAAGGAAAAGGATCTTGAAGTGAGTATAATACCGAGCACAACTCCGGAAGCACACATAAACCAGATAACTGCTGCAGCATATGGGCCCCTGGCAAACCTCACAATAGCATTCCGATATATCAGTGAGGAATCGTTCAAGACTCTATACACCGCGTACGTCAGGCCCATACTGGAGTATGCAGCACCAATTTGGAACCTACACCTGGTTAAGCACGTCAAGAAATTAGAGAAAATGCAAAGGTTTGCAACTAGACTAGTTCCAGAGCTAAGGATAAAGTCCGACGAAGAAAGGTTAAGGGAAATCGGCCTAACGACACTAGAGGACAAGAGGGTTATGGAAGACATGATAACGACAAAATACTTTGACGAATTGATAAGGTGGACAGAGACAGGATGTTCCAGAGATGGGACACAGAAACAAGGGGCCACAATTGGAAGTTGAAGACTCAGATGAGTCAAAGGGATGTTAGGAAGTATTTCTTCAGTCACAGAGTGGTCAGGAAGTGGAATAATTTGGGAAGCGATGTAGTGGAGGCAGGATCCATACATAGCTTTAAGAAGAGGTATGATAAAGCTCATGGAGCAGGAAGAGTGACCCAGTAGCGGCCAGTGGAGAGGCGGGGCCAGGAGCTGTGACTCGACCCCTGCAGCCACAACTAGGTGAGTACACACACACACACAAACACACATACACACACACACACATATATGTCCTCCAAGGTTGCTCCATCAGGTGAGAAGCAGTGTCACCTTATCTCTACACTTCCTCTCAGGTCCAAACATCACAGTACTTATTGTATGTATTAATATATATATATATATATATATTTATATATATATATATATATATATATATATATATATATATATATATATATATATATATATATATATATATATATATATCAACCTACCAACAGCTTCACTTAACTTAACCTATTGTAAATAACTCCTTGTCCTTTTAACTTGCTTAAGCATCATAACTTTTGGCCAAGTGCTTTGATAAAACTGTTAATACTGCTATTAATAATACTCTGAATTACAATTTATTTGATTTAATTTATTCACTTTGTAAACAAGTTATTTACAGCTGTAACCTTCCTCGTCAAGCAGCTGCCTGGTGCCACTGTGTGTCATTACGATTTCGTGAGTCATGTCATACTCCAGGTATTTCGTACCGTTTATCTGCACTGGTCATGGGATGCGCAGTAAAACAGTCATATCTGACCGCAGTTTCAGCGGTATTATACTTATATTCACCTTGGTAACGTGTTTTTTTTTCCTCATTTCGTTTCTCTAGATCACTAATATTAAGATACATTTTCTGGTACTCCTCTCACGGATTACAAAAGTCTGTCTTAACAAATAGGCCGAAAATATCCTGTTGTTTTGCCTCTCTTGTAGGTGTATCCGTTCATCTCTTCCTTTCCTGCGTGTATGTTCACAATTATAGGACCTGAGAACAAGTGACGACGTTTCAGTCTGACTTGGACCGAAGTACGTCCGAAACGTCGACATAAGAATCACTCTCCCAAGTGCAGGCTATTTGTGTATTGTTCCAGCCACGGTATTGTGTCTTTCTAATCTTTATAAGGACATAAGAACATCAAAAAGATGGAGGACGTACTGGCTCATGTTAGGCAGGTCTAACTCACACCCTCCCACACCCACTAACGGTCCTGCCCAACCTGTTTTTAATGCTACCCAAGGTTCTCGCTTCAGTGACGCTACTGGGGATTTTGTTCCACTCATCCAGTACCTTCCTGTATATTCTCCAAACTTAATTTTTTACGAACTGAACCCATTGCTGCGAGTCCTGTCTTGCTTCAATATTGTCAACACATTATTTACAGCCCTTTCATTTATTATATCATCATTTCACGATAAAATCCCTTCGTCTTTCCTTCAGGATGATGAGGTGGGTGGCAGCAGCATCAGTTGCCTTGGTGACTCTTGTTGTGGCTACGACAGGGAAGACCTCTGTCTCCAGCTGCTTCACCGAGAAGCGGCGCATCTCCGGGGGTTTCCAGACTGATCTCTCAAGCATCAACGGCTTCGGCTTCGACCTCTACAGGCAATTCTCGTTCAAGAACACGGTCGGGAATGTCTTTTTCTCCCCCTATAGCATCTGGGCGTCCCTCGCTCTGTCCTACTTCGGGTCGGCAGGCAACACCAAGACCCAGCTGGAAGCCAAACTCGGTCTTACGGACAAAACGTCAACATTGAAGCTGTGGCGAGCGCTTGAAATGGTGTAAGTGTTTTTGTGACGTAAGTGAAGTAAACACTAGAATATTTTGAAGTTTGTCAGTGTGAGGACAAGCTAAACTTATTTACACAAATTCACACACACACACACACTTAGTAATCCCAGTTAAGGAATATGAAAAAAATTAAGGTTTCTTAGTAGAGTTAATAGAATAAACAGGAGCCTACATTTGTAAATTGAGAAAAATATAACGATAGAATATTAAAGATGAATATTGAAGAAGAAATTAAGTGGGCTTTAAAAAATAAATTAAAGAAGAAAACTTAACTCAAATATTAAAATATATGAAATGTTTCTCATTGCACATAATACTGATAACAAATGGTGTAATAATAGATGTTGTATTATAATAGATGTATTATAATAGATGTTGTATTATAATAGATGTTGTATTATAATAGATGTTATATTATAATGGATGTTGGAGACACAAGTAGGAGCTCAGCGGAGGGAGGATCGAGCCTTCATCGCTCCTTACACTGAATGAGTCAAACTGGTTTAGCGCTTCGCATCATCAATTAATAATCTAAGAATATATGTGACATAGATAAGCTTAAAGAAGCGGCCATGAAGTCATCTTAGGATTTTTGTCATTGTGTAGACCAGACTAGTACCTGTTAGTCTATTGTTTTAAATAATATTGTGGAGTTATCTCTCATTTTGCATCATACACAATATATTTCGTATCTAAGTTCGGGTACCTATGAGATAATAAGTTTTATAGTCCAAATTATAGTTCATGACCAAAATAATCTACACTTCTAGCCTTCACAGAGACTGTCTTGCAGTCAGGTACTCTATACTTGTAGCCTTCACAGAGGCTGTCTTGCAGTCAGGTACTCTAGTAACCCAGGACTCGAATGCTTTAATCTTCTTAAAACAAATGACTGTCTGATTCGCGAAATAATAATAATAATATTATAAACAGCTCTCGGAACAGAAAGAATTCAAACAGATTGTAAGCCCGTCCTAAAATTAGCAGTCCAGTGATCTAACCACTACACCATGTTGGCCTAATAAGATGCATTTCAACTTGAAATATTTCTGTACATTGGAGAGATTAGGAGAGACAAGATCTTGCCACACCCATGTTGGAGGGAGATTCGTTTCTATAAACCTGCATTAGCAGTCACAATGTTGCTCATGAGAGTCTCCCCGTGTTCAGAAATATACTATGTTGGATGCATCTTATTGACCCGGCACTATGTACTGGTTAGAACACTTACCTGCTAATTTTAAAACTGATTTGCCATGAGATTGAATTGTGTTCGAGAGTGAATTATCTGACCTTGATCGGTATTAACCTTTCCTCACATGACCTACCATGAGATTTTCTCTATTTTCCTTTCTAACTTCATGATATCCCAGAATATACTAAAACGTCATAACGTTTTCATCTGCTATTTGTGGATCTGTATTAAATTAATCAGTGTGTGAAAATATTGATATATATGCGTGTATAACCGACAAATAAAACGACATCTTAATCGCATTTTCTATATTTTTTTCCAAAAATTTACAGGGAAGAGCCTATTGCTGCGCCCTCCGTGTGAACACAAAAACCAGGTCTATCTAGCTCATAATGATACAATTTCTTTCATTCAGTCTTCCTTTTGCTGTCATATGGTTATAACTATGAGTATAATTTTTAAAGGGGTGGACCGGTAAGCCAGCGGAGGGCCTCGGTCAGATGACCAAAAGCTCCAACGGGCGGGTCGTCATCAAAGACCCGCGTCAGGAAACACTTGTCCTGTTTCCTGACGAACCTCACCTAACCTTAACGCTCAGTAATGTGATCGTCGTGCCGCAGGTATGCCCAGCGAGCAGCCAAGAATCCTCATTACAAGTTCAACATGGCCAACCGTGTATACTTCAACAACAACCTGCACCTTCGACCTTGCATTACCAACATCTTCTACAGAGAGCTGCAGAGTGTTGACTTCTCCAATGTGAGCAATCTCATGTTTACCTGGCTTTTTTCGACAATTTTTCCTTGCAAATATTTCCTCGTGAATTTTTAATTCTTTGGTCCTCATTAATCTTTTTTATTTGGTTCATTATCATCCTCTAATAAGGAGTAAATGTAACTGGCATCACTCATTTACTTGTCACTTATCTTTAATAACGAAATTTTGCATCTTTATTATAGTCAACACCAACTTTTCTTTAAGTTCTTTTGACAAAAGAATTACCAAACTCCCTACCAAGAGGACAAGAGATATTTTGAAGGCTATATAATGTTCAGAGTTACCGAACCTTCAGTAGTATAGAGATGTAACACTTTCCTTAAGTAATTATGAAGTAACTACCATTAAGGACGCAAATTATTGTATGTCTAGCTTTAAGTTATACTTTAATGCATAACAAAGTTTGTGATTTATGTGACTCTCAGTGTGTCTGCTGAGAAACACGTATTTGGGTACATAGCCAGCACTGAGATGCCTCATATACAACTTTACACACCGAGAAACACCGGCATCTGGGTATGTTCCCAGCACTATCATATAATACAACTGAGAAGAACACTGCCATATATTACTTAACTCCTATAAAGCACAATTGACTCAGCATGTACCCATTACTAAAATATTCACGCACTACTTGACAAGTGAGAAACACAAATGTCTGGGTATATACCTAATATAACTCTACTATACACTACTTAACAACTGAGAAACATTGTTGAATGTGTATGAACCCACCACTAAAATCACCTTGCACTGCTCAATATATTTGTATTTACTACCTGAGGTCACACAAATTACACTTTTCTTTAAGACATACTTCGTGAATTAACTTGTTCTTATAAAGTGACTGAAAACCTGGAGCAAGGAGCTGGTTGTTCCGTTTCTGCCTTATAAAGTGACTGAAAACCTGGAGCAAGGAGCTGGTTGTTCCGTTTCTGCCTTATAAAGTGACTGAAAACCTGGAGCAAGGAGCTGGTTGTTTCGTTTCTGCCTTATAAAGTGACTGAAAACCTGGAGCAAGGAGCTGGTTGTTCCGTTTCTGCCTTATAAAGTGACTGAAAACCTGAAGCAAGGAGCTGGTTGTTCCGTTTCTGCCTTATAAAGTGACTGAAAACCTGGAGCAAGGCGCTGGTTGTTCCGTTTCTGCCTTATAAAGTGACTGAAAACCTGGAGCAAGGAGCTGGTTGTTCCGTTTCTGCCTTATAAAGTGACTGAAAACCTGAAGCAAGGAGCTGGTTGTTCCGTTTCTGCCTTATAAAGTGACTGAAAACCTGGAGCAAGGAGCTGGTTGTTCCGTTTCTGCCTTATAAAGTGACTGAAAACCTGGAGCAAGGAGCTAGTTGTTCCGTTTCTGCCTTATAAAGTGACTGAAAACCTGGAGTAAGGAGCTGGTTGTTCCGTTTCTGCCTTATAAAGTGACTGAAAACCTGGAGCAAGGAGCTGGTTGTTCCGTTTCTGCCTTATAAAGTGACTGAAAACCTGGAGCAAGGCGCTGATTGTTCCGTTTCTGCCTTATAAAGTGACTGAAAACCTGGAGCAAGGAGCTGGTTGTTCCGTTTCTGCCAGTCAGTGGCGAGAGAAAACAAAAGCCATTTTTAATATGACTAATTGAATGAAAATAAATCGGAAGTCAAAAGGATTTAATGTTGATATTATTAATGAAAATAAATTAAAAAAAATAAAAATTTATTATTTTAAGTCTGGTATTATACCGGTTACTACATTACTGTTAACGATTGCTATCTATCTAAAACTATAAAAATTAATGTATCGTGAATATATTGATTCAGAATTAAAATAAATATATATCAGAGACAACGCTTAAACTTCAATACCGGGAACATGTTCTCAGCAACGTCACAAGACAGATAGGAAGTAAATTTTCAATTGCAAAAAACTTGTACAAAAATGAGAAAATCACTATTACCGTGGCACTCGAGTTTGAGCAAAAGTTTTGGCCTTTTCTCATCCTAATGTGAGTATATATATATATCGATTCGTTAGCGATCTGTTAAATGTCTCATTACCGGAAGACAGGAGAACCAGATGTGAGACACGTTGTTGTCTTTGATTACACATGTGTCTTGTTCGTGAACCAGTGGGTCATGTATACCATTATTATAATGATTGCAGATCCAGAAGATATATTATTACCACGTAACAAAGTACTAAATACGAGATACTCAGAGGACTTGACAGAGCAGAGACAGCTTGCTTGAACGCTGGGACCTGGGACGAAGGAGGCAGGCATACGTTATTATTATTATTATTATTATTATTATTATTATTAGTAGTAGTAGTAGTAGTAGTAGTAGTAGTAGTAGTAGTTGTAGTAATACTAGTAGTAATTTTTCAATTATCCCATAAAGTTTTGTTTTTCGCCTTATCAACTTCTGTAGACACACTGGGAGAGGAAGTGTGTCATTTGGGTGTTCGTGTACCCATATGTTACGTTTTTCATTGATCGTGTTATAATTTAGTAAGCATTTCCATCACTGTCAGGTTGTTGGAACTGCGGCTGCCATCAACGATTTCGTGTCGAGCACCACCAAGGGCCTCATCCCGCAGGTGGTCACCCCAGGCGACATGGTGGACGCACTCATGGTGCTCGTCAACGCAGCTTACTTCAAGGGCACCTGGACGCACCGGTTCCAGCTCTCCTCCACCACCAACCAGAAATTCTTCATCAGCCCCGCTCACTCCGTTGACGTGCCCATGATGAATGTCAGGACTTATCTCAGGCAAAGTATGGCGAGGTGTACCGCTTATTGTACTGCTTAATCTGTGTCTCCTTTTTTCTCTCCCTCTCACTTCCTTTCATTAATAGCAACTTAGTATAATTCGGGAATAGGACTTTGAAATATGTCCACATCACTGAACTAATTAGCAACCATACCAACACCTATTTAACGCTCTAGTTCAAAGCTCGCTTTTTTTCGTTCTTCAGCAAAGTCACCGCAGCTGGGAGCCCAGATTCTTGAGCTTCCTTATATCGGGGGCGACATCTCCATGTTGCTGCTGCTGCCAGATGAAGAAGGAGAAATAGGATTCTCCAGCATGGTGTCAGCCCTGAATGGTGGGACCTTCTTCAACTTAATCAGCACATGGAGTGGCCAAACTGTGCTCGTTGACGTCCTCCTGCCCAAGTTTAGACTTGAACAGACACTCAAAGATGAACTGAAGGAGGTAAGCAGGTGAGAGAAAGAGAGAGAGAGACAGACAAAGCCATGTATACGATGTAAATGGTTTACAAAACAGACAAGTATATATGTGTTTATCTTTCCATTGTGTCGGTATTTTATACCATTTATTTCCATATAAATAAGGTGCTTGGGTTATGGACATTTGGAAAAGTTAAAAACGAAGTAAAAATAATTAAGTTATGCTGTCAAATTATTTACTAAATATCTGTTGGTTAATTATGATCAAAAGAAGTGGCTGAGAAAGGAAGGTAGACTGAGAGAATGGGAAGCAAACTGGGGAAAAGGGAGACAGACCGGGAGAAAGGGGGACACAGACAAATTCACAAACTAACACTTTGCATACCTTCCCCACCAGAGCCTCAAGAACCTCGGCATCAATGACTTGTTCAATATCAGCTCGGCCAACCTAACGGACTTCGTAGTACACGAGGTACTCAGCGTCAGCAAGACCATCCACAAGGCCTTCGTTGAGGTGTCTGAGGAGGGCACGGAGGCGGCGGCGGCGACGGGGCAGATTGGTTACACCAGATTTGGCTATGGAAAGCCACGCAACAATTTCCTCAAGTTCCACTGCAACAGACCCTTCTTGTTCCTCATCTTCGACAACCAGATGAAGAATGTGCTCTTCATGGGCGCCTACAGGCACCCCGCGGGAGAGGGCAGGAAAGGCGGTGGTGTCTTTGAAAATCATACACAGGCACAAATACAGAAGGGAAAATAGGATAGTTCAGAATTTTATTGTGCAGATACAAGGAAATAGAGAAGACAAGAAAGTAGATATCAAATGTGTAAAAATAGAGAAATTACAGTTTTAACCAGAGCACCAGGACACACTAGGGTGGGTTTATAAGATTTTCTTAAGAGGGTTTACGATTTATAACCCACTCACTCACGAATTTATTTACTAGCTAAAATTCTACGGTACCGTGGAATTTGATCAAACCACGGTACCGTGGTTTGATCAAATTTAAGGGCATAGGGCAAAGCAAAATTTTGTTTCAAATTGCAACTCCGCTATTCATTTACGAGACCGTACGGATCTCTAGCCCAGCCTTCCCACTCAGATATAATATATATACTCTTGAATCATATTCTCGCTATAAGAATATCACAGAGTTAAATATACGAATGAAGTTACTGAGATATAGTTTGGCGTCAGGTGGAGGTGTTATGGTTGATGGTTGCCACCTTGGTTAAGATAATTTCTTATAGTTATATAATATAATAATATATTATATAATATCTTTATTTCTACGTGTACAAGGTATACAGGTCTAGCTGACATCAATGACATACTACTATATAGAAAGCCCATTATTATGCAGAGCATTTCGGGCAAATTAGGTCAATTTGGTCCCAGGATGTGATCCACACCAGTCGACTAAAACCCAGGTACCCATTTTACTGATGGATGAACATGGACAACAGGTGTCTTATGGAAACACGCCCTAACATTATCCAGCCGTACCGGGAATTCGAACTCCGGACCTCAGTGTGTGTGCTGAGTGCGCTAGCGATCAAGCTACGGTAGTTGACTGTTATGGTTGGTGGTTGCCATCTGGGTTAGATAATATCTCTTCATCCTGATGACTGTGCAACAATGAGAATGATGAAGGTAATAAATATAGATGTAATCAGCCTCTAGTTCCCTTTGAGATACTGAATCTAGAAAAAATACTAGAGGTGCCATTAGATGTGAGTTGCATAGATATTGAGACACTGACTCCAGAGGCCTACTGACAAGGGATATTATTAGTGACTGGCACTTATCACTGACTTTCCTAGGCCTCCCTGATTGTTGAATAATATGTAATGTTTGACAAGAAAGATATAAATGTGTCATAAAGAAATTTTTCCTTTCTCTTTGATGATTATTTCTTAAGATAGCAAAGTAATCCACTGTTTCGTGATGTAAAATACTACGTAGATATTATTCTATTATATATTATGAATTATGTTTTCAGCTGTTCATATCCAAGTGTTAATGTTTATATAAGTGATCAAAAACCAATGTTAGAAAACATTATATACACACAGAGGTGTATATCTCTCGGTATATATATACATAAAGAGAAGATTTTAATACCTCTTATAGGAATTTATGCATTCTTTAAATAGGTGAAATGCAGCCTTGATGACCTTCATGTCGTCGACTGGTATTAAAACTACCAAACAAGCCATTGTTACTGTCTAGTTTCTTAAACATAAAACAATGTCAACAATTTTTTAAATGTTACAGCCAAATTTCCAGCTTTTCATTTATTCTCCAATGTTATTATATTTATTACCTTTTGCAAAAAAATCTGTCTTAATAATAATATGAGTAGTGAAAAAAGGGTTGAAAGAAGTGAGAGAAGCGAACCGACAAGGGACGAGGGGCAAGAGCTTGCAGGCAGTTGTGTTGAGCACGCCTTTGTAATGCAGTGTAGGTCGGCAGGCAGGAGAAGGCAGCTAACATGGTGACTTACGTGGGGGTAGTGAGGATCACGGACGCCTGCTAGACTCTACGGGACTACACGGAAAGGTACCAGTATATGCACTACCATGGAGCGCCCTGATCTATGGAATTAGAGGTACCTTCCTATTCCTTGGATTAAACCTAGGAAGGGAAAGATATGACCGCTATGGGTTTAGGATTTTCTAATGAATATAATAATAACTATAATAAATATTTACCGAGAGTACAATAAGATTTATTATAGGAGTGGAAGCCTTTCTGTCTAGGAAGTTTACTGACTCTCAGAAACAGGGTATTGCAGAATTATTAATAATTATTAAGGAGCATATTTCTGGTCAGTTGCAAATATCAGCTTGCAAATATCAGTTGCAAATAGTGTAGGGTGAAACTACACTATTTTATGAGCTTATTTCATTAGTAATACCAAAATAAGGTATCTTCATTAAATAAGCATTCTTTTCATAATTACGTAAGAGTTCAGTTTCTAGCTCTTGTCCGTCCATGTCACTGTCAGTATAGTGAGGGATTCATCACACATGAGTAACCTCTATTTATCAGAGTGGTGAGTACATCCGTCTGGTATTCCCAGGACTCTCAGATAAAGAGTACGAATCTCGTCCACTTGAATTGCTTACATTCATTCGTAATTAATTTTCTCAGTGACAACGGGGAAAGGGAGGGGACAGGAGCTACAACCCGAACAATAAAAATTCTAATTTAAGTGGCAGTTGAGACTTTCTCCAACCCGTTCAGGTGACAGCAATTCCTACTTCATGTGACCTTATAACCCATTGTAGTGCCTTGGTAAACACATCAACCTGATGTTAACAAGGCAGTCAGACCGTGGGTTCTAATCTAGCTCACTTTAAACACACACACACATTATATATATATATATATATATATATATATATATATATATATATATATGTATGTATGTATATTTGTGTGCGTGTGTGTGTTAGGGATGTATCGGATGTGAAAATTTAGATATCCGCAGGTGCGGATGTGTATACGGATGTCTTACATATTTTGCGGATATGGATGCAAGAAATTGTGCGGATGTTGATGTGGATGTAAGAAATTGTGCGGAAGTTTCGCGGATTTCGAATGCGGATGCATATGCGGATACAGTGGACCCCCGGAAATCGAACATTTACCAAACTGCGGTAGGCCAGGATTCGACCCACGAACATTGTCCCGCCTCAAGAGGCCAAACATTGTACATGTCGCCCTACCATCTGAGCCATCGATCGTACAAACAACATAAGCCTAGCGCACTAGACTTGTTTCTTGTTTCGTGGTTTCATTACTATATAGACTGCTTGTGGAGGCGGGTATTCAAACAGGAGGAGGCTGAAATTAATCCTTGAGCATCCATCTGCCACGAGTGTCCTCGCAACATGAAACATGTCTAGTGCGCTAGGCTCATGTTGTTTATAGGATCGATGGCTCAGATGGTAGGGCGACATATACAATGTTTGGCCTCCTAAGGGGGACAGAGTTCGTGGGGTCGAATCCTGGCCTGCCGCAGCTTGATAAATGATATATATATATATATATATATATATATATATATATATATATATATATATATATATTATATATATATATATCAAATATTATCTCTCAGTTCACAACAGGATTCGAACCTGCACACTCAGTATCAAAGTACACAGTATTATGCAGTGTTGTAAAAATTATGTGTATAAAAAACGCTCCATATATAATGTCAGTTTACGGGATTTGTTTTGAAAGCGGACTCGAGGTGTGTTTACGAGTCAGTAGGAGGAGAGCGGCGGCTGGTGTAAGACGTTATAAGACGTCATGGTTTGGTGTTTGTGTTAGTTAGGGGGGGGGTTTGATTTTGAGTAGTTTAGGCCATAGGTAATTTTACTGATTTTGGTCGTCTCATGTTTACCTGTAAGGCCCTAGTGTGCTGGGGGCTGTGTAATGGAGAATACTCGTGGAGTGTTTTGCTTAGAGGCCGGCGGAAGGGACTCTGTCATAGCCACCACTCATCCACCGCCCTTACCCTCCACTGTCATCCATCACCCTCACCCACCACTGTCATCCATCACCCTCACCCACCACTGTCATCCATCACCCTCACCCACCACTGTCATCCATCACCCTCACCCACCACTGTCATCCATCACCCTCACCCACCAATGTCATTCATCACCCTCACCCACCACTGTCAACCATCACCCTCACCCACCACTGTCATCCATCACCCTCACCCACCACTGTCATCCATCACCCTCACCCACCACTGTCATCCATCACCCTCACCCACCACTGTCATCCATCACCCTCACCCACCACTGTCATCCATCACCCTCACCCACCATTTAAACTACTAGTAGCAGTGTGCTAGTGAGTAATATTTTGAAGGTGGCCTAAAATGTGTATTTGGTAAAGGGATAGTGGTTAGTGGTTAGTGATTTTTGTATGTAGTGGCCTGGTTGTATGTTGCATATGAATGTTTACTATTAATATAGTTATATTTTTATATAAATATTTAGTTTTTGTGCCCATCCTTATAATAAACATAAGTGTTAAGTGTTGACCATTAATTAATGCTTCATAATTTATGTGAAGGAACAAGCTTGGCCCTAGGTTGGTTTATGTGGTTTAATATTTTAAATGCCCCTAGACTAGGCAGGTTGTTAACCCTAGGAGCCAGGACATTTATTTAAGTTACGCAGTAAAAAGCGTAACATACTACTATCACCACTCAGCCAGATGGGTGGCGTAAGTACTGAATACTTTGATACAAAGTGTGTAGGTTAGAATCATGATATAGACTGAGAGATAATGTTGTAGACTGAGAGATAATGTTGTAGACTGAGAGATAATGCTGTAGACTGAGAGATAATGTTGTAGACTGAGAGATAATGTTGTAGACTGAGAGATAATGCTGTAGACTGAGAGATAATGCTGTAGACTGAGAGATAATGCTGTAGACTGAGAGATAATGCTATAGACTGAGAGATAATGCTGTAGACTGAGAGATAATGCTGTAGACTGAGAGATAATGCTGTAGACTGAGAGATAATGCTATAGACTGAGAGATAATGCTGTAGACTGAGAGATAATGCTATAGACTGAGAGATAATGTTGTAGACTGAGAGATAATGCTGTAGACTGAGAGATAATGCTGTAGACTGAGAGATAATGTTGTAGACTGAGAGATAATGCTGTAGACTGAGAGATAATGCTGTAGACTGAGAGATAATGTTGTAGACTGAGAGATAATGTTGTAGACTGAGAGATAATGCTGTAGACTGAGAGATAATGCTGTAGACTGAGAGATAATGCTGTAGACTGAGAGATAATGCTGTAGACTGAGAGATAATGCTGTAGACTGAGAGATAATGCTGTAGACTGAGAGATAATGCTATAGACTGAGAGATAATGTTGTAGACTGAGAGATAATGCTGTAGACTGAGAGATAATGCTGTAGACTGAGAGATAATGTTGTAGACTGAGAGATAATGCTGTAGACTGAGAGATAATGCTATAGACTGAGAGATAATGTTATTTTAAAAGTTCTCACGTTTTGTGAATTGTTAAGCATGCTTATATATATATATATATATATATATATATATATATATATATTTTTTTTTTTTTTTTTTTCAACAAGTCGGTCGTCTCCCACCGAGGCAGGGTGACCCAAAAAGAAAGAAAATCCCCAAAAAGAAAAAACTTTCATCATCATTCAACACTTTCACCACACTCATACATAATCACTGTCTTTGCAGAGGAGCTCAGATACTACAGCTGAGAAAAGTCCCTCCCAGCTGTCACTATCTCAGACTCCTCCTTTAAAGTGCAGGCATTGTACTTCCCATTTCCAGGACTCAAGTCCAACTAAATCAATTAACTGGTTTCCCTGAATCCCTTCACACAATGTTACCCTGCTCACACTCCAACAGATCGTCATGTCCCAAAACCATTCGTCTCCATTCACTCCTATCTAACACGCTCACACATGCTTGCTGGAAGTCAAGCCCCTCGCCCACAAAACCTCCTTTACCCTTCCCTCCAACCTTTTCTAGGACGACCCCTACCCCGCCTTCCTTCCCCCACAGATTTATACGCTCTCCAAGTCATTCTACTTTGATCCATTCTCTCTAAATGACCAAACCACCTCAACAACCCCTCTTCAGCCCTCTGACAAATACTTTTAGTAACTCCACACCTTCTCCTAATTTCCACATTCCGAATTTTCTGCATAATATTTACACCACACATTGCCCTTAGACAGGACATCTCCACTGCCTCCAGCCTCCTCCTCGCTGCAGCATTTGCAACCCATGCTTCACACCCATATAAGAGTGTTGGTACCACAATACTTTCGTACATTCCCTTCTTTGCCTCCATGGATAACGTTTTTGTCTCCACAGATACCTCAATGCACCACTCACCTTTTTCCTTCATCAATTCTATGGTTAACCTCATCCTTCATAAACCCATCTGCTGACACATCAACTCCCAAATATCTGAAAACATTTACTTCTTCCATAATCCCTCTCTCCAATGTGATACCCAAATTTTTTCTTTATTTAAATCGTTTGATACCCTCATCACCTTACTCTTATCTATGTTCACTTTTAACTTTCTACCTTACACACTCTCCCAAACTCGTCCACTAACCTTTGCAACTTTTCTTTAGAATCTCCCATAAGCACAGTATCATCAGCAAAAAGTAACTGTGTCAACTCCTTTTTGCATTTAATTCTCCATAATTTAATCCCACCCTCTCCCCAACACCCTAGCATTTACTTCTTTTACAACCCCATCTATAAATATATTAAACAACCATGGTGACATTACACAACCCTGTCTAAGACCTACTTTTACCGGGAAGTAATCTCCTCTCTCCTACACACCCTAACCTGAGCCTCACTATCCTCATAAAAACTCTTTACAGCATTCAGTAACTTACTACCTATTCCATACACTTGCAACATTTGCCACATTGCTCCCCTATCCACTCTATCATATGCCTTTTCTAAATCCATAAATGCAATAAAAACTTCTCTACCTTTATCTAAATACTGTTCACATATATGCTTCACTGTAAACACTTGATCTACACATCCCATACCCACTCTAAAGCCTCCTTGCTCATCTGCAATCCTACTCTCTGTCTTACCTCTAATTCTTTCAATAATATATATATAATATATATATATATATATATATATATATATATATATATATATATATATATATGTATGTATGTATACCGTGTTCTCTTCTATAGGGATTAAAGAAGACCTTAATGACCCATTAACTAATGTCATATCACATATCATTTTCTCTGTCTCATTTTAGGCATAACGTAAACAATATAAATTCCTAACAGTAACAGTTTTGTTAAACAGTAAAGAAAAACTTTACATCAGCAAATAACAGTTGTTCCGCTTAACATTTACATATATAATAAATAATTTATTTTTCTACTTATTTATTTATTTATAAAAATGAAAAATATTAACAATGCTAAAACCGTGAGTATCTGACGACGTTAGACGTGTTTGTGCTGATTGTCCTTGGCGTCCGTGTAAGGAATTATCCGTAGTGTCCGTGATCCAGTGTTGCCTTTAGTCTTGTGTCCTTTGCCCTGGGGGTGTTTTTAGTATCCTTTGTCTTGTGTCCGTTGTCTTGGGAGTGTTCTTAGTGTCCGTGGTTCGGGGGTGTTCGTAGTTTGCATCCGTCGTGGAAATGTCTTTATTCTAGTAAACGCGACGAGTGTGATTAATACTCAGGCATCAGGAAATATAATATTCACACTTACATTCAAATATCTTACAGGAGACTTAAGTATTTATATCTCCTCTGTATTCGACTGAAGCAGTCTACTGTGTAGGCAAAACGTTTCCGACATCTAGATACCATGAGTGTCGCAAACTCTGTATACCTGGAGAGGGTTTCGGGGGTCAACGCCCCCGCGGCCCGGTCTGAGACAGGTCTGTGTTTACAACCAGGGACCAGGTGTTATACACAAGGCGCTGTGTATAACACCTGGGGGCTAGAAAATAAGTTATTGCATTGAAAAAAAAGAGGAACGTAAAGGAATGAGATTTTAATTCATGAGACTGGCAGGTAGAGGGGGCTGGGTTTCTAGAATAAAGGGGTAACTTTTTCTGATCAGTGTAATAAAGGGGGCTGGGATTTAGGGAGTACCTTTCACAGACTGCGCAGCGACCGAAGCACATATTATTATATTCCTGGAGAAGCGTCAAACCCGTAAGGCGTCATACAGCGTGTTTAAATATCCATCATATTCACCAGTACTGTGTTGATTTTAAACTATTATTTTGGTACTGTATTTTGATGTTAAGATGAAGACACAAGAAGTGTATTTCTCTCAGCGTATATAAGCTGAGAGTAATTTAATCCTTATTTTAGGGATTAAATCTAGTTACACCATTCTGTTTTGTATTGGACTGATGAAGCCACTGTGTGGCGAAACGTTTCCTTAATAAAGATACCCATATGTTGCATAAGTGTCTCAATCTTCAACCTGTCGGTTTTCAAAACCATTTATCACATGAAAGTATCGGGTTTATAATTTTACTTCAGTAATAAACCATGTTTTATTTACATGGCTAAGCATATAAGTGATAAAGAGTTTACAAAACTGACAAGGTGAAGAATTAGACACTGGGGCAACATTTGTAATCTTTATTGAGGAAACGTTTCAGCACACAGTGGCTTCATCAGTCCAATACAAAAGAGAATGGTGTAAGGAGAGGAGGAGTTTGAGGTAATCAGTCCCTCAGCCTGGAATCGGTGTGTTCAGTCCATCAATCTTGTAGAAAGTAGAGCATAGGGCCGGAGAAGTGGCTTATATACTGTAGTCAGGAGAGTGGAAGCAGGAGGAGGCGGTCACACTGGAACCATCCACTAGTATCTTGTCCAAAGGTTGGACAAGTGTTGAATTCCTTGTGTCAAGATCTTAGCAACATCATAGATCTTGATACAAGGAATTCTTCAACACTTACACTGATGGATGGCTTCACTGCTACTCCGCCTCCTCCTGCGTCCACTCACCTGACTACATTATATAAACCATTTCTCTGACCATTTGCTGTAATTAATTAAAAAATGATGAACTGAATACATTGATTCCATGCTGAGGGACTGATTACCTCAAACTCCTCCTCTCTTTCTACCGTTCTTCTTTGTATTGGACTGATGAAGTCACTGTGTGGCGCAACGTTTCCTCAGTAAAGATACCCAAATATAGCACATATAAGCAAGTGGAAAATAATATCTCTTAAGTGACGTGCTTCGTGATACTTTTTTTGTATCTTAAAGTGAGCCATCCAAGTGAACTGTCTCTACGGCGTCCACTGTTAAGTTGTAATGGCATAAGTAAAATAACCCAAATAAAAACAGAAACACAGATTAATTGATCAGATCAATTAATTTTGTGTGTTTCTGTCTCCATGTGGGTTAATGAGTATTGAAGAGTGTTCATTACACTTTAGTTATCCACATAATACATTACAGAGTGAGTGTACAGAGATCTCACATGTGGTGAAGATGTCCCTAGTCTGGTGTTTGTGGTGAGTGTGTCTTTAGTCTTGTGTTTGTGGTGAGGGTGTCCCTAGAATCGGTGACCTTAGTGTTGGTGTGAGGGAGCGGCTTTATACACGTGTCTCTGGGGATAGCATCCTTAGTCATGTGTTCATTGGGAATAATGTTCTTGGTTAGTGTTTTGTAGTGAAATCGAGTTCATGAGGACGGTCCGTGTCGAGGGAGTGTTTGTGGCCTACGATAGGCACATGTACAAGCATATCCGTAGCCTGTATCATTAGAGAGGCGTACGAAGGCAAGCGTTCGTGGACGACTGCTTCAAGACATCCTCAAGACACTGTCCGTGATGGAGGATGACCATCCTTGGTCATGGGAGCGTCCGTGGTGGGTCGGTTGAACACTCCGGTAAGGATAGGGACGTGCATGAGGTCGTCCACAATAAGGAAGACGAACGGACGATCACAGACGAACTTGACTGGTCCGACCCTCGTCCCCAACAGACCTGCAACAGACGACGGGTGATGAGGAGGGAGGGGAGAGAAGGGATTGATGACTATCAATATAACTATCAGCAAAAGGGGTGACACTATTCTTCACATTGTGAATTAGGTGACTCGTAATTCACCTACTTTATGCGATTGTCTCTTTTCTTATGTGACTATCTTATCCCAGGTGAGTGGTTTTATCCCAGGTGAGCCTAGCTCCAGATGGAGTTATTTCAGGTGATCTTATCCCAGGTAACTATCATATCCCAAGTAACTCTGTCTTGTCCTAGATGACTCTGCCGAATCAAAATTAGCTCTACCTTATCCAAGATAATTGTTACCCTAGGGGACTCTCTTATCCCAGGTGACTATCATATCCCAGGTGAATGTATTTTATCCCAGGTGACTGTCATATCCCAGGTGAATGTATTTTATCCTAGGTGACTATCATATCCCAGGTGAATGTATTTTATCCCAGGTGAATGTATTTTATCCTAGGTGACTGTCATATCCCAGGTGAATGTATTTTATCCCAGGTGACTGTCATATCCCAGGTGAATGTATTTTATCCCGGGTGACTCTGGTTCCTGGGCTGGTCGAGACACACGGGCAAGTCTCCTCATACCTGCTGCCTCTGTTCACCTACGGTAAAAAAAAATTTACCTGGGCGTTAGTCACCTGTTGTGGGTCTCATCCTGGGGGATGGTCAAGTACCTGCTCTGAGGAACTCAAATGTCTCTCAAAGGACCTAAAGTCTCTCTCCGTATAGATACAACGCCACCTGGTAGGCAGGCAGCGTAATCTGTAAGCAAGTGTTTCTTCAGTAATGTCAGGAGACTTCAACTGGCACGTAGCAAGTAATCCAAAATGGAATCGACACGTCATGGCGACTCTCTCATCACAACAGAAGTCTGGCCGGCTGCTAGAATAGCGCGTCCACTCTGCGATCAGCGGACAGAGGATCGAGCATCCACCACACCTGGCCCTGAATGACCCACACGGGTTTAGCGCTTCACATATAATCTCATCACAGCAGCTGATACTAAGCGACCCTAGGAAGCTCTCGGAGGTCCCCAACAACTAGTAATAAGGATCTCACTTTGTTTTGATTGCTGTAAGGGATTCCATCCAAATCACAGAACGGGTAGGTAATCGAACCCGTGGTAAGTGAGTCCTAAGACTAATAGGCCGGTGTGCTAACCACTGCACTAGCTGGCTGCTATTGCGATTTCGTGGATTACAAACAAATATTGCAATGGTTAGTAACTGACCTCAGAGTATTGTAGCTCAAGGGGACACTGAACATAGGATTTAAAAAGACACATGAGCAAACACCAGGACATATCTATTAGAAAACGTTTCGATCCTGGGACCCTGATCACTTAAAAGTGTGATCAAGGTCCCAGGACCGAAACGATTTCTAAAAGATATGTCCTGGTGTTTGCTCAGACGTTTTTTCAAACGGACTGCGTGCGGCCAGCAGTAACAACCTGGTTGACCAAACCCTGATCCACCGAAAGGCCTATTTAAGGACTGGGCTGCGGGGGCGCTGACCCCCGGAACACCCTCCAGGCAGGTAGCAGATGTGAATCTCGGAAAGGATGGAGGATGAGCCCACGGGAGGCGAGCCTTAAGACTCACCCGTGGCACTTAACTATCTAACTAACGCCTCTATTGGATCACCGCAGAAACTTTACAGTCCGTTCTGAACCATTGTCAAGTCACAACTTGGACGAGGAATAGAGAAGGGCAGAAGACCATATTGTAGGGAGACGGAGGGACAAGGGAGTGGCAGTTTTAGCTATGTCAGGTGACCTGATGACCAGACCAGGTGACCAGGCCATGTGACCTGGTGACCAGGTAAAGATAACAGTGACAATAATTCAAAATAACAGTGACGATAGATATTTAATTTAATTTATAGATAAAACAGTTAAGCTCTAACTAAGATAAATATAAAAAATACAACTTAAAATATTTGTATCAAATTTTAAAAGTGGTTTTAAGAAATATTTAATAACTGATAATAGCCTTTAATTTAAACACCGTCGATGGGTTTCCTGTAATCACTAAATAGGTTAAGGCAATAAGTGACCTTAGATGACCTCTGACCTGTGGCAGCGGCGGCCACTGTGCCCTCCTCATTGACCCGAACTTTGGCCTGATGGATGGCTGAGTGTAACTGCAGGTCACTGCTGTTGCTGAACGAACTTAGATCAGACTGGGCGCTGAACAAGTCGACGATCCCCAGCTCTACCAGCGTCTGCAAGGTTAAGGTTCAGGTGAGGCGAGGTCAAGCAGGGGTTCATTTAGGGTCAGGTTATATACAGTGAGAGGTGTGTATCTCGCTCAGTTTTATTTAATGGAGAATGAAAAAAGTCACAAATATTTTGACTAGAACAACTGACCAGAAACCCGCACTTAGGAGAGGAAACTTATGACGAGGTTTCGGTCCCTCCTGGACCATTGACAAGTCACAAATGGGTCGAAAAATGTAGAGAAGGTCATGGAATTTCTCCCTAAACTTCAGATTTACAAGTGAAGAATAATTTCTTTTTCCCATTTAAGGTAATAAAATATTTTTTAATGTTAAATAAGTTAAGTTTTGATCCAAAAATAAAAATCTTTATATCATTGTTAATGAAAACAAATAATCTATCATTCTGAAAAATAATTTTTTGGAAAAGTATGATTTTTAAGGAAATTTGGCCTATTCGGCAAGTTTTAATCTACGGTTGAAAAGCGGCCTTAATTACCCTCGTTCAGGTAACAGGTCGTCAACCTAGCAAAGTCTGGTTAGTTATAAGTTGTTGGTTACAGTTATGGGTTATTTTCAGTTTTTTTTGTGAATATTATTAATAGTTTTGATGATAATGTTTTTATTCACATCTCTTCTATTCGACCACGTGAAGGGTAATGTGTTTGTTGTTATTGTTGATTCTCCGGTACTCTCCCGGCCCGGGTCTTTTCCAGATGGGGACCCGGCCTTGGCTCCCTGTCGTGGGAGTGTCTGAGACCTATGTCTCCCATGGGAGGAGGTACAAGTACTCCTTCATCGTCTGGGACCAACTGTCTCCAGGCCTAGCCACGTTCCCCGCCCTCACGAGGCTCGTAGGGAGAAGATAAGCCCCTTGTCTGCCATTTTCCAGGCCCCAGGGGTACCGTGGGAATGGCAGTCTTGTGAGCTGCAGATGGTATCAAACTCTGGCACCTACCCCGCCATAGAAGGGCTGGACATGGTGTCTCCCCATAATAATGTGTTGTTTACCTCCACTACAACTATCTGTAGTTTGTCACAACTACCTCTGTAGTACATCACAGCTACCTGTATAGTATGTCAAGGCTGCCACTGTAACGTCACATTACTTTGTAGAACGTGACGACTGCTTTGTAGTGCGTCACGACTGCTGCGCATCGCGTCACGAAGGGTTGTCTCCACCACAGATTACAGCACTTGTTCTCCTGAGCATGGTAATGTTACCACAACACAAACTGACTCGTACCCTGAAGTTCAGATTCCTCCTGTCTCATCTCATTTTCATTTAGAACTCTTGCAAACTGGCCATTCTGAATTTTTGAAATTTCAGTTATTTGTGTCTATCATATTAAAGCCAATTTCTTTTGATTATCAGCATTGATTTGTTAATTGTTATCTTCATCCTCAATTCTCCATCAATATACTAGGTATTAAAGCTACTTCGGGCACTTCCTGGAAGTAGTAGGCAAGACTGCTGCTAATGCTATGTTAACTTTTTTCAGTTCCTGGAAAGCTCAAGACAGAGCAAGACACAAGATGACAGGGTACCTTGTGACTTGCCCCTGATGACAAGGTACCTTGTGACTTGCCCCTGATGACAAGGTACCTTGTGACTTGCCCCTGATGACAAGGTACCTTGTGACTTGCCCCTGATGACAAGGTACCTTGTGACTTGCCCCTGATGACAAGGTACCTTGCGACTTGCCCCTGATGACAGGGTACCTTGTGACTTGCCCCTGATGACAGGGTACCTTGTGACTTGCCCCTGATGACAAGGTACCTTGTGACTTGCCCCTGATGACAGGGTACCTTGTGACTTGCCCCTGATGACAGGGTACCTTGTGACTTGCCCCTGATGACAAGGTACCTTGTGACTTGCCCCTGATGACAAGGTACCTTGTGACTTGCCCCTGATGACAGGGTACCTTGTGACTTGCTCCTCATGACAAGGTACCTTGTCATCATCCAGTTTCTAACTAAAAATGCCTCACCTGCAAACAATGACTCTTATCTTTCAAAATAAACACAAACATCAAGGTATATGTCAGATACTACACAGTGATAATATTTTCTCTTATATATCTATCATCCACACACATATATCACTAAAATTTAGAGAACAAACCTTTTTGAGAAGGTCATTGATGGAAGAGGTCATGTAAAACTTTGGAATGGTGACCTCTATATCGGCCTCCGTCATGAGGTTCCTGGCCTCCTCCAGTCTCCTCCTGCTGAGTTTCTCCACCACCATCTCTGCCAGCACCGCCTCCCCCGCCGGCAGTAGCACTAGCAGTGAGAATCCCGTCTCATACGGTAGCTCCAGCAATGAGGCCTCTAGCGGAGTACGATACGCTGCAGGGAAAAAAGGTGAAAGCTGGCTTATGTCAGGGTGCTCACTGGCTCTCATTTTCTCTCTGAGTATTTTTATTAGTATGACGGTGAAAACTAAGAGTAAGGACGGGAAAGTGTCTGGGCGCAGTAGGGTCGATTTACCTATATATTATTGTAGCATAGGGCAAGGTTTTATGTTCCAGTGTTTATATTTGTAAGGCGTACTTAGAGCATTCCTGCGATACTGATAACGTGTTGTCAACATGAAAGTTTGCCAGAGGTGTGTTTTTCAGGGTTGTAAAGCAAAGAAAAAACACGTTTTCCAGAACTGGGAGATAGCTAAGTTTCTCTTGTGGTCTCATGTGAGAGAATCGGGTTTTCTATAATGTTAAAATACAATATTTTATGCTGAGGAGGTGAGAGATGTGGTAGTGATGTGGACGTGCTGGTGGTGAATGTGATTAATAATAATAATAATAATAATAATAATAATAAAAATCTTTATTTACTACATGTACAAGGCATAGTCCTAGATGACATCAATGACATACTACTACATAGAAAGCCCCTTATGCTGAGCATTTCGGGCATATTAGGTCAATTTTGTCCCCAGGATGCGACCCACAACAGTCGACTAACACCCAGGTATCCATTTTACTGATGGGTGAACATGGACAGCAGGTGCCTTAGGAAACACGTCCTAATGTTTCCAGCTGTAACGGCGAGTATGGTGTAGTTGTAGAGGATGTGGTGACGCTGTGATGGTGTAGTTGTAGAGGATATGGTGACTCTGTAATGGTGACTGAATGGAAGGTTACTCTTTTTACATCTCTGACTCACTATTTACGGATCCTCGTCATGTATTAGCAACATACGAACATTTCTTGTTGATTGCTGCCTTAATTGTAAACAAATATTTTGAGTGATATGTAATAACAACGACTACCTGATTAACAAACCCACCTTACAGTGCATTTTGGAAAGTGTTCAGTATTATATACATCATTAACAAACCCACCCTAGAGTGCACTGCAAGAAGTGTTATGTATTAAATCTTTAGAGAAACGCTGATCATTATCTGTAATAATCGATAATTTATTCAGTAAATAATCTACTAATTTGTTTGTGATGTAAAATATCAAGTAAATTTAAATGAATTTAAAACTAGTGACAAACACATTCGCCTTTTTTTCTACTCAGTAAGAATGGAATTTTATGACACAAGGCTCTTCAAGAAAACTCACCGTACTTAAAGTTGCCGAGGGTGGTCATCATGGGCACTGGCCCCAGCGAGAGCACTGGCGTGGGGTGGAACATCCTGGGAGCCGTGTTTTCTAAGGGGAACTGGGTTTTCCAGGTTCCGCGGAAAAATACTGCATTTAGTAGAACAAATTTGACGTCAAGAAGATCTTGGGGTTCCACCAGGTTGTCTATCTCGCCCATGGTGGCCTCTCTCACGTCCGTGTTGATCTTCAGTGCTGCAGTGTCGGGCCTCGAGAAATCGAGATGGGAGAGCTCCATGAGGTAGGCCGAAAGGCATGGGTTCAGAGTCATGTTGTGAGAGAAGTAAGCCTTGTTGGTGCTCTGGAAAACTGACTTTGCGTCGCTACTTCTGCTTCTTATTTTGCTGTTCAATCTTCTATTGGAGATCTTACTGTTGATTCTTCCGCCAGAACTTTCAAACGTGGTCACAGCTCCATCGGATGATAACCTGTCGACGTTAGAGATCTCTGGATTGATATCATATACAACCAATTTACATTTTAACACAAGTATATTTCCAGATTATATGATCCTAACATACTCAGTATATTCATCATACAAACAATGTTAGATTTTTGTTTTCAGCAGATGTTGGGTACTCGCATTCGGTTGAGGAATCTCCAGTGGTTGAAGGTGGAGATCTTGGTGGTGAGACGGAGAGCTCGAGCCAGCTGGGTCTTGGTCTGGCCCTCAGCACCAAAGAAGGTGAGACAGAGGGCGCTCCACACACTGTAGGGCGACATTACTGTGTTCTCCCCTACCCTACCTTCCTGTTCCTGAGCCCTTATCACCTGCTTGAAGAGATTCAGGCCGAATTTGGTCACGCCCTTGGAGAACTCAGGATCAGGCACTTCGGGCACCTCCTGCCTGAAGCAGCTGTAAATCTCGGAGCCAGTTAGAGGCACCAGGGAAGCCAATATTCCAGCTAATATGAGAAGAAGAGTACACCGACCTGCCATCTTCACCATACCGTATTACTCTGCAAATAAAAGCTCATTATCATCCTAGTTATAGAGTACATTGATTAGAATTCTTAGCAGGCGTCCCTCTGAACGAATCTGCTGCGATCTCTTACTCATTTCTGCAACATTGTAAGCTCTTGATGATGTGTTTATTGCAACACAAAAGCCCTAGAGCTATTATTCAACTCCTGTGGTTGTTTTGCGCGCACACACACACATACACATACACACATACATACACACACACACATATATATATATAAATATATATATATATATATATATATATATATATATATATATATATATATATATATATATATATATATATATATATATATGTCGTGCCGATTAGGTAAAACTGGTCAATTAGCAAGAACTCATCTAAAATTAAGTCCTTTCTAAAATTTTCTCTTATACGTTTAAAGATATATTTTTTTCATTTATGTTAATGTAAGAATTTATAATTTTGTACCAAGAGAAACTTTGAAAATCTACCTAACCTTATTACAACAAGCGCAATTTAATTTAGACTAACCCAACTAAATATATTTTAGATACGTTAACATTAATTTAATAATAAACAAACACAATGAAATATATTTTTTTCGTTATGTTCAGAATGATTTTGGCGAAATTATTGCATACACAAATTTTCACTTGTCTTATATGGCAAGGTGAGCGTTGCTATTTAAGCCAAAATCGCAAGTTTTACCTAATCGGCACGACATATAGTATATATAAACACTAATCTTAGGTCGAAGGAGACTCGAACCTACGAACCTTGGAACAAGGTACGCAGTGCTCTATAACCTTGTTCGCAGAGCACTGCGAGTCACCTTTGACCTGAGATTAATGTTTGTGAGTATTTCTCCTTCAGAGTGCAGACACTGTACTTCCCATCTCCAGGACTCAAGTCCGGCCTGCCGGTTTCCCTGAATCCCTTCATAAATATTACCTTGCTCACACTCCAACAGCACGTCAAGTCCTAAAAACCATTTGTCTCCATTCGTTCCTAAAACACGCATGCTTGCTTGAAGTCCAAGCCCCTCGCACACAAAACCTTCTTTACCCCCTCCCTCCAACCTTTCCTAGGCCGACCCCTACCCCGCCTTCCCTCCACTACAGATTTATACAATCGAAGTCATTCTATTTTGTTCCATTCTCTCTACATGTTCGAACCACCTCAACAACCCCTCCTCAGCTCTCTGGATAATAGTTTTGGTAATCTCACACCTCCTCCTAATTTCCAAACTACGAATTCTCTGCATTATATTCACACCATCCATGCCTCACACCCATATAAGAGCGTTGGTGTAACTATACTCTCATACATTCCCCTCTTTACTTCCAATAGACAAAGTTCTTTGTCTCCATAGACTCTTCAGTGCACCACTCACCTTTTTCCCCTCGTCAGTTCTATGATTCACCTCATCTTTCATAGACCTATCTGCTGACACATCCACTCCTAAATATCTGAACACATTCACCTCCTCCATACTCTCTCCCTCCAATCTGATATCCAATTTTTCGTTACCTAATTTTTGTTATCCTCATCACCTTACTCTTTCCTATATTCACTTTTAATTATCCTCTTTTACATACCCTACCAAACTCATCAACCAACCTCTGCAACTTCTCTTCAGAATCCCCCAAAAGCACAGTGTCATCAACAAAGAGCAACTGTGACAACTCTCACTTTGTGTTAGAGTCTTTATCTTTTAACCCCACACCTCTTGCCAACACCCGAGCATTCACTTCTCTTACAACTCCATCTACAGCTTTGTCTAAGGACTAATTTTACTGAGAAATAATATATATATATATATATATATATATATATATATATATTTCATAACTCTTACAGTATTACATTTCTTTTTCTAGTCTTACTCACTCAACAAATCGCAATCACGGTTGCAAGCAAATCACTGCACGGGTGGAGGACTGGACTCATGTCAAGTGATTTCCAACCTTTCAGGTTCGTATCATTTTCATGTCCCCCGACACATCTACCAGCTCATGATCTCACAATAAAATAATCACTTCTCCAAGTGGATCTACACGATTTATAATGCAATCTTTTCTTCCGTTCTAATAAATGCTAGATCTAGTATTGACATTGTTTTGGCTTCTCTCACCGCACTCCATTATTTAACCCAATGCTAAAAAAATCGCATAATCAGTTTCTTTAATACATTAGTTAGTCTCTCATTTAACTTGTCAAATTCTTCTCTCTCTCATAATAATTTTTTTATCTTTATTTTAGATTTCTGCCAATAAAAGCTTCAGTATCATTCCTGAACTGGATTACAGTGTATGTTGCTTTTGTTTGTTAGTAATATTGACAATCTTACTTTTGTCTTCCTTGCACTGTACTGTCTTCCCTACACTGTACTGTCTTACCTACACTGTACTGTCTTCCCTACACTGTACTGTCTTCAATACACTGTACTGTCTTCCCTACACTGTACTGTCTTCACTACACTGTACTGTCTTCAATACACTGTACTGTCTTCCCTACACTGTACTGTCTTCACTGTACTGTCTTCACTACACTGTACTGTATTCACTACACTGTACTGTCTTCACTACACTGTACTGTCTTCCCTACACTGTACTGTCTTCACTACACTGTACTGTCTTCCCTACACTGTACTGTCTTCACTACACTGTACTGTCTTCCCTACACTGTACTGTCTTCCCTACACTGTACTGTCTTCACTACACTGTACTGTCTTCACTAAACTGTACTGTCTTCACTACACTGTACTGTCTTCACTACACTGTACTGTCTTCACTACACTGTACTGTCTTCACTACACTGTACTGTCTTCACTACACTGTACTGTCTTCACTACACTGTACTGTCTTCCCTACACTGTACTGTCTTCACTACACTGTACTGTCTTCCCTACACTGTACTGTCTTCACTACACTGTACTGTCTTCACTACACTGTACTGTCTTCCCTACACTGTACTGTCTTCCCTACACTGTACTGTCTTCACTACACTGTACTGTCTTCACTACACTGTACTGTCTTCACTACACTGTACTGTCTTCACTACACTGTACTGTCTTCACTACACTGTACTGTCTTCACTACACTGTACTGTCTTCCCTACACTGTACTGTCTTCAATACACTGTACTGTCTTCCCTACACTGTACTGTCTTCAATACACTGTACTGTCTTCAATACACTGTACTGTCTTCAATACACTGTACTGTCTTCAATACACTGTACTGTCTTCCCTACACTGTACTGTCTTCAATACACTGTACTGTCTTCACTACACTGTACTGTCTTCCCTACACTGTACTGTCTTCAATACACTGTACTGTCTTCCCTACACTGTACTGTCTTCATACACTGTACTGTCTTCCCTACACTGTACTGTCTTCACTTACATCTGTACTGTCTTCCCTACACTGTACTGTCTTCATACACTGTACTGTCTTCCTACACTGTACTGTCTTCACTACACTGTACTGTCTTCACTACACTGTACTGTCTTCACTAACATCATGTACTGTCTTCCTACACTGTACTGTCTTCCTACACTGTACTGTCTTCATACACTGTACTGTCTTCCCTACACTGTACTGTCTTCATACACTGTACTGTCTTCACTACACTGTACTGTCTTCACTACACTGTACTGTCTTCCTACACTGTACTGTCTTCACTACACTGTACTGTCTTCCCTACACTGTACTGTCTTCATACACTGTACTGTCTTCCTACACTGTACTGTCTTCACTACACTGTACTGTCTTCCTACACTGTACTGTCTTCAATACACTGTACTGTCTTCATACACTGTACTGTCTTCACTACACTGTACTGTCTTCATACACTGTACTGTCTTCCTACACTGTATGCTAACGTCTTCCCTACACTGTACTGTCTTCAATACACTGTACTGTCTTCACTACACTGTACTGTCTTCCCTACACTGTACTGTCTTCATACACTGTACTGTCTTCATACACTGTACTGTCTTCCCTACACTGTACTGTCTTCAATACACTGTGCTGTCTTCCCTACACTGTACTGTTTCAATACACTGTACTGCTTCTACACTCTACTGTCTTCAATACACTGTACTGTCTTCACTACACTGTACTGTCTTCCCTACACTGTACTGTCTTCAATACACTGTACTGTCTTCCCTACACTGTACTGTTTTCAATACACTGTACTGTCTTCAATACACTGTACTGTCTTCCCTACACTGTACTGTCTTCAATACACTGTACTGTCTTCCCTACTCTGTACTGTCTTCCCTACTCTGTACTGTCTTCAATACACTGTACTGTCTTCCCTACACTGTACTGTCTTCAATACACTGTACTGTCTTCTGCACTGTACTGTCTTCCCTACACTGTACTGTCTTACTACACTGTACTGTCTTATCACTGTACTGTCTTCCCTACACTGTACTGTCTTCCCTACACTGTACTGTCTTCCCTACACTGTACTGTCTTCCCTACACTGTACTGTCTTCCCTACACTGTACTGTCTTCCCTACACTGTACTGTCTTCACTACACTGTACTGTCTTCCCTACACTGTACTGTCTTCCTACACTGTCTGTCTTCACTACACTGTACTGGCTTCCCTACACTGTACTGTCTTCACTACACTGTACTGTCTTCCCTACACTGTACTGTCTTCCCTACACTGTACTGTCTTCCCTACACTGTACTGTCTTCCCTACACTGTACTGTCTTCCCTACACTGTACTGTCTTCCCTACACTGTACTGTCTTCACTACACTGTACTGTCTTCCCTACACTGTACTGTCTTCACTACACTGTACTGTCTTCCCTACACTGTACTGTCTTCACTACACTGTACTGTCTTCCCTACACTGTACTGTCTTCCCTACACTGTACTGTCTTCCCCTACACTGTACTGTCTTCCTACACTGTACTGTCTTCCCTACACTGTACTGTCTTCCCTACACTGTACTGTCTTCCCTACACTGTACTGTCTTCCCTACACTGTACTGTCTTCCCTACACTGTACTGTCTACACTACACTGTACTGTCTTCCCTACACTGTACTGTCTTCCCTACACTGTACTGTCTTCACTACACTGTACTGTCTTCCCTACACTGTACTGTCTTCACTACACTGTACTGTCTTCCCTACACTGTACTGTCTTCCCTACACTGTACTGTCTTCCCTACACTGTATTGTCTTCCCTACACTGTACTGTCTTCCCTACACTGTACTGTCTTCCCTACACTGTACTGTCTTCCCTACACTGTACTGTCTTCAATACACTGTACTGTCTTCCCTACACTGTACTGTCTTCACTACACTGTACTGTCTTCCCTACACTGTACTGTCTTCCCTACACTGTACTGTCTTCCCTACACTGTACTGTCTTCCCTACACTGTACTGTCTTCCCTACACTGTACTGTCTTCCCTACACTGTACTGTCTTCAATACACTGTACTGTCTTCACTACACTGTACTGTCTTCCCTACACTGTACCGTCTTCAATACACTGTACTGTCTTCACTACACTGTACTGTCTTCACTACACTGTACTGTCTTCCCTACACTGTACTGTCTTCAATACACTGTACTGTCTTCACTACACTGTACTGTCTTCCCTACACTGTACTGTCTTCACTACACTGTACTGTCTTCACTACACTGTACTGTCTTCACTACACTGTACTGTCTTCCCTACACTGTACTGTCTTCAATACACTGTACTGTCTTCAATACACTGTACTGTCTTCACTACACTGTACTGTCTTCACTACACTGTACTGTCTTCACTACACTGTACTGTCTTCACTACACTGTACTGTCTTCCCTACACTGTACTGTCTTCACTACACTGTACTGTCTTCCCTACACTGTACTGTCTTCACTACACTGTACTGTCTTCCCTACACTGTACTGTCTTCACTACACTGTATTTTAACCACGCTGATGACTTTAATTGTACTGTGTGTGTGTGTGTGTGTGTGCGTGCGTGTGTGATTGTGTGTGTGTGTACTCATCTAGTTGTGGTTGCAGGGGTCGATTCACAGCTCCTGGACCCGCCTCTTCACTGGTCGCTACTCGGTTACTCTACCCGCTCCATGAGCTTTATCATACCTCTCCTTAAAGCTATGTATGGATCCTGCCTCCACTACATCACTTCCTAGACTATTCCACTTCCTGACAACTCTGTGACTGAAGAAATACTTCCTAACATCCCTGTGATTCATCTGAGTCTTCAACTTCTAACTGTGTCCCCTTGTTGCTGTGTCCCACCTCTTGAACATTCTGTCTCTGTCCACCTTGTCGATTCCTCTCAGTATTTTTTTTTTGTGTGTGTGTGTGTGTGTGTGTGTGTGTGTGTAGGGACACCCCTCGCTTAAGCCATGACCTTCTTCTTTCTGTCAACAATAATGGCTGACTTATTTCATAATTACCCATCGAGTCACTGGAATATAACACATCAACACGACTGTCGTCAACGGTGAACATGAGAGCAATATTAAAAAAGACCAAAAAAACCCACAAAATACTACTCACTTATCATGACAACATTTCTTCCGCAGCCGCCAGATATTAGCGGTCACTCAGCGCTAAAGTAAATTAAAACCATCACAAAACTACGAATTCTTGACACAAATTTCACTCACGTACTACGAAAATCATTGGCAGCAACCACACAGTTACCGTCACTAACCGCAAGATCACCGTCACTAACCGCAAAATCATTGTCACTAACCGCAAAAATCATTGTCACTAACCGCAAAATCACTGTCACTAACCGCAAAATCACTGTCACTAACCGCAAGATCACCGTCACTAACTGCAAAATCACTGTCACTAACCGCAAAATTACTGTCACTAACCGCAAAATCACTGTCACTAACCATAAAATCATTGTCACTAACCACAAAATCATTGTCACTAACCATAAAATCATTGTCACTAACCATAAAATCATTGTCACTAACCACAAAATCATTGTCACTAACCATAAAATCATTGTCACTAACCACAAAATCACTGTCACTAACCACAAAATCATTGTAACTACAATAGTCATCATCCCTCGCCATAAAATTTTTAAGTCACTCACTGAAAAATCGTGGCCACTCACAACATTATTATTTTTGTTATTACAGTCAGGTGGGAAGTGCTAATCTCGTTGGGTTTATACAGTGCAAGGGCAATGAGGGTCGATCCCAAGAAAGGAAGAAGAAGTCCATTTCCTTGGATCGGGAGATGTCATCCAGGCACCTCCCTTCAAGGGTGCTTCATTTGTTGATGTTTTAATTGCAAAGGCAATTAAAACATCAACAAATTTCTCCCATTTGCCTAACAACACCCACATTAACTAATTTAAATCCAAACCAATGGTAATTAACGAGGCTGTTAGCTAGAGAGGAAAGTAATTACCCAGTGATTACACGAAAATAATCTGTGCACTCGTATGAGATACAGATTAGAACACTGGACTGGGATTATTCAATTCTCATTATACAATCACTGGTGTCATACATACCTGGAGCTGGAAGGTGTGCAAATGTTGGTGTGTGAGGCAGAGTGTCAATGCCCAGGTGTGCTTAATACCCAGGTGAGGCGCCGCCAGGTGCACAAGAAAGCAGGTGTCGTGCACAAAGGTTGAAGCCACACTAGCTAAACACCGCCCCACCAGCGGTCAACACCCTCACACACACACACACACACACACACACACACACACACACAAACACACACACACATACACACACACGCACACACACACACACACACACACACACGCACACGCGCGCACACACACACATAATAGTCTAGAGAAAGATATAGTGGAGGCAGGAACCATACATAGTTTTAAGACAAGGTATGATAAAGCTCATGGAGCAGGGAGAGCAGAGACCCAGTAGCAGACAGCGAAGAGGCGGGGCCAGGAGCTGAGTCTCGACCCCTGCAACCACAATTAGGTGAGTACAATTAGGTGAGTACAAACACACACACACACACACGCACACATACACACATACACACATACACACACACACACACACACATACACACGCACCGGAGAGAGGGAAGGAACACAAAATAAAGAGCGTCAACTGGAAGGAAAGAATTAAAAAAAAAAACAGTAAAAACAAAAAAAAACTAGGAGTAATTATGTCACCGAACTTACAGCCAGAGATAAATAAAAGTCCCATGACGTGAAAAATGCACATCTTAGAATTATCTTCGAAAACCAAAGTAAATTCTCCTTCAGGATGTACATTGTACCCGAAGTACCTGCCTTAGCCCGCAGCATCAGTATGGCGTCCCCCTGAGAAAGCACGTTCAGAGGCTAGAGAAAGTACAAAGGTTGGCACTTAACCTGGTTCCAGAACCCAGAGGTTTAAACGTTGAGGAAAGTCTTGAAGAGATGAATCTTGAAAGAGTGAAGAACCAAGGAAGACATGATTACGACGTACGAGATACACAGAGGCATGGAGATAACTGAGGTAGACTTACAAACGAGGGACACCGGGTTGAGAAGGCAGAGATGGTAGGTAAGAAGACAGATAAGCCATAGAAATGTTAGGAAATACTTTTTCAGCCTTAGGGTGGTAAGCGAGTTGAATGAGCTGGCTGAGGTGGTGGTGGTGGTGGCAACTCAATACACACATTCAAGAGTTAATATGTTAATGCCCAGTGTCATATAAATCAGTATATGCCGACCGGTTTTTAAAGTTAACACACGAGGCAGGAAGGTGAGTCTTGACTCCCTCAAACACTACTCCTTGAACACACACACACACTGTGTACGTTACACTGTACACTGTGTACGTTAGGCCCATACTGGAGTATGCAGCGCCAGTTTGGAACCCTCGCCTAGCCAAGCATGTAAGGAAACTAGAGAAAGCGCAAAGGTTTGCAACAAGACTAGTTCCGGAGCTAAGAGGTATGTCCTACGAGGAGAGGTTAAGGGAAATCGACCTGACGACACTGGAAGACAGGAGAGATAGAGGGGATATGATAACGACATATAAAATACTGAGAGGAATCGACAAGGTGGACAGAGACAGGATGTTCCAGAGATGGGACACAGCAACAAGGGGTCACAGTTGGAAGTTGAAGACTCAGATGAACCACAGGGATGTTAGGAAGTATTTCTTCAGTCACAGAGTTGTCAGGAAGTGGAATAGTCTGGGAAGTGATGTAGTGGAGGCAGGATCCAT
This sequence comes from Cherax destructor, assembly GCA_009830355.1. Classification (NCBI taxonomy): domain Eukaryota; kingdom Metazoa; phylum Arthropoda; class Malacostraca; order Decapoda; family Parastacidae; genus Cherax; species Cherax destructor. The sequence continues at coordinate 85,510 of WNWK01000603.1, read as the reverse complement.
ACATAGCTTTAAGGAGAGGTATGATAAAGCTCATGGAGCGTGTAGAGTAACCGAGTAGCGGCCAGTGAAGAGGCAGGGCCAGGAGCTGTGACTTGACCCCTGCAACCACAACTAGGTGAGTACAACTAGGTGAGTACATACAAACACGCGTGCGCACGCTCATATATACATAACAGAATTGAGACAGAGGACAGTAGAGAGAGAGAAAGGTATGTGGATTGTAAATTCTTGGATTGTACACAGTACAGCACACAAATTTGAGACTTACTGAAAGCATTACAGAACATGAAGGAGCAACCTAACTGGGCGGAAACCAAGAGATTGCCCAAAATGTCGCTTCAGAATGTGTAAGTGTGACCAGAGAGGTTCCATAGGAATTGCTGCTGGAATCGGTACTCTTCCTGGAGTGTATGAATGCGGTGCCAGTGGAAATAGAGCTTCATGTATCCCTGTTTGCTGGTGATAAGAAATTAATAAGGAGAATCAAAACAGTAGAAGATAACGAAAAATTACAAATATACATATACAGTCTGCGGAATTGGTCTGAGAAGTGGTTATTGGAGTTCAACCCAAGCAAACGCAAGGTTGTAAAAATGAGGGAAGAGCAAAGAAAACCAAAACCAAAGTCTCTGGGGACAAGAGCTACAAACCTTAGAGATGAGCATAGTGCCGAGTGTATCACATGAAGTTCACATCAACCGAATATCCTCTGCAGCACATACGCAATTAGCAAAATTAAGATCAGCTTTTAGAAATATCAGTTAAAGTTGCTTACGACACTATATAGAACATATGTCACAGACCCCTCTTGGAGGATGCAGAACCAGCATGGAACCCACACCTGATCAACTATCAAGAAATTGATGGTTGATGCAAGTTGTGGGCAATGTATGAGCTGTGAGAGACTAAAGAAGCTAAACCTGATAGCATCAGAGGACAGGAGAGACATGATAAAGGCGAACAAAATACTCATAGGAAATGATAGGAACGGAAACTGGTACACAAGGGCACAGTTAGACGTTAAGAAAAAATAGATGAGTCATAGGGATATTAGGAAGTATTTCTTCAGCTTCAGAGGGGTCGGGAAATAGAATGAACTTCATAAAAATGGTAGAAGCAGGATCTGAACACAGCTGTATGAATAGGTATGCGAGGGCTAAGAAAGCCAGGAAAGAGAGAACCCAGTAGCGGCCAGGGGAGAGGTGGGACCAGGAGCTGATAGTCAACCCCTGTAACTACAAAAAGGTGAGTACAAACAAACGCACACACACACACACAAACACTGGAAGACAGGAGGGCTAGGGGAGACATGATAACGACATACAAAATACTGCGTGGAATAGACAAGGTGGACAGAGACAGGATGTTCCAGAGAGGGGACACAGAAACAAGGGGTCACAATTGGAAGCTGAAGACTCAGATGAGTCAAAGGGATGTTAGGAAGTATTTCTTCAGCCATAGAGTAGTCAGGAAGTGGAATAGTCTAGCAAGTGATGTAGTGGAGGCAGGAATCATACATAGCTTTAAGACGAGGTATGATAAAGCTCATGGAGCAGGGAGAGAGAGGACCCAGTAGCGATCAGAGAAGAGGCGGGGCCAGGAGCTGAGTCTCGACCCCTGCAACCACAATTAGGTGAGCACAATTAGGTGAGTACACACACACACACACACACACACACACACACACACACACACACACACACACACACACACACACACACACACACTGTCGTACATACAAATGGTGAGATGTGTTCGTGCGCATCCAGCACAAAGATGCACATACATGGATCCCGTTCCAGGCAACTCTTGACCGGTTTTGGGGCAGCAAGGAACGCTATTTCCCTCTCTCTCTCTCTCTCTCTCTCTCTCTCTCTCTCTCTCTCTCTCTCTCTCTCTCTCTCTCTCTTTACACATTGATTTACAAGGTTAGGGTAAGGATTCCTAACCTTATTTACAAGCTAAGAGCTGTTAACAACATCAGCTAACTTGAAAGTCTTTTTATTGTTATGAGACAAACAAATATGGAAGAGGATGAAGTTGGAGCCATCTGTGGGCCAGCAGTTTTATTTGACCAAATGACTTTATTTCGTTGATACCATTATGCTGTACGAACATGTTCCAGACTCGATTTATCCTGGGAATAAATGATCTCCGATGAAGTGATGTTCTGGAGAAGGGTACAGTCAGAGTGAAGTTGCTGCTTGCTGCCCGTCTTGTGGCGTAGAAGCTCTCTTCTCGCTGTCCTCGGAGTGGAGCCAAGTGTACTACGTCGACAATATTGGCCTTGTACAGAACAGTAAGACCACCCACATCCCTCCTGTGTTGAAGGCTCTGCTGAAATGAAATGACAGATCTATCCAGGATGGGTCCAGGTGAGAGATGAGTCGTCTTGCTTTGTTCTCTATTCTGTCAAGAAGTCGCAGATTAGATGGGGGACAGGCAATCCAAGAAAATGGAGCATACTCAAGGTGTGAGCATACTTGTGCCTCATACAGAATCCTGCAACCTGTACTGTGAAGCAGATGCGAGATACGTCGACGTGCTGTAAGCTTCCTGGCCGCCTTGTTTGCAAGATTTACAACGTGGTTCTTCATGGTTACTTTGGAGTCAAATCTCACCCCAAGGATATCAATTTCGTCCCCGGGTACCAACACTCTCCCATTCATTCTTACCACTGCTCCAGCATTACCATCATGGTGCCTAGTGACCATCATCATTCGTGATTTCTCAGGAGCAAATGTGACCTGCCGTCATTTACACCAGATTGACATTGCTGTAAGTTGGTGATTGATGTAATTTAGAGTATCTGGCATTTCCTCTCTTGGATAAGTAAATGTCAGAGTACAGTCGTCTGCATATGCATGGAATATGCATGGAATTCTGGGACGAAGTAGACATTCCATAACAATGGCCCCATTGAGAACTATGCTTAGATTTTTAAATTGAAGGTAATCACTGAAGAGACATAGTGTAGAGCCTGCAGTTGCCAGTGCTTGCAGTTTTGCCAAGAGTCCCTGGTGCCATACTCGTTCAAAAGCCCCAGCTTTGTCCAGTGCTACCACACAGCTGACTTGGATTCTTTCGGCGTCTGGTGCCACTTAGTGGAAAGGTTTAACAACAGATCAGCAGCAGAGTAACCTTTTCTTAAGCCATATTAAAGGTCACAAATAAGTGAGTGGTGATCAAAAAATTCCGTCATCTGTCGTGGGATTATTGTCTCAAGGATCTTGCCAGTGATTGACAGGAGTGACACTGGTCTGTAGTTGCTGATTTCTGCTCTTCTGTTATTTTTGTGAACATGGACTACATTTGCCTCTTTCCACAGAGAAGGTCATTTACATTGTGTTAGGCAGTGCTGATAAATGCGAGTTAGAGGTGCTATTAGCTGGTTTGCACATCTACTCGGCATTCTTGGGCTCAACTCATCTGGGCCCACAGTCTTTTCTTGGTCCAGCGATTTAAAGAGAAGATATACCTCATCCTGCCTTTTTGTCACCACTGACAACTTTGACACAGTTCTAGCGATTAGCCAAGATTTAGAGGTGGAATAACCTTGTCGGTCCTTGACCAAGGACCACCAGGTTTTGGAACCCATTCTACTTCCTGCCAGCTTTCTTTTTGTGTTAGTCTCTCATTTAGAAATGGCACATTTTTGGACTTCTCCCATTTGCCTACAGGTTTGCCTGTGCAGTTCCTGTTAAAGGTAGTGGGATGTCTCTTATACCTTCTCCAAGCCTTGTACTTAGCAATAGCAACGAAAGCCGAACCAAGGATGATCCATAGGCTTCGTCACATATTAGCTGTGAGTTATGTGTTCTTGTCGAAAATTAAGGATGTATTCAGTGAAGGCATTCACTTGGTTGTCGACATTACCTTGGAGAAGAACATTCCAATCGGAGGTGGCAAGTTCAGAGCAAAGGACTGGTCAGTTTCCTCTTCTTCAGAGCCAGGTCGTGCTTGTAGATTCTTCACCTCGTTCTCTTGGAATCTTCAGAGTCGTAAAGACAGCCTCCTGGTCAGCTGATTCAACATAGCCAAGGGGATGGCAAGTGACTATACCTTCTGACAGGTCACTCACTATTGGATCGAGAGATGAGCTAGAGGTGTAAGTAGGGAAACCAACAAAGGTTCTCATGTTAAACACAGCAAGAAGACCATCAAAATCCATCTGTATAAGATATTGGTTGAGGTCACAAACAATTATATGTTGACATTTGTGTTGAAGCAGAAGGGAGTCACATTTTCCATCAGGAAGTTGATGGGGTCTGCATGTTGCTACTGAGGTCTGTACATTGCACATGTTAGTACAGAGGTACTAGTGTTGATGCATAGCTTGAAGAACGTCATTTCTAGGTGAATAGGGATGGCAACATCAATGGGCTGGGCATGTACACTTTTAGAGAAGCACACAGTAACACTTTCTCCTTGTCTCTTCTCATCCATGAGGTGTAGATAGCAATTCTAGCAAAATTGTGCGAAGTCCTGTCGTCCACAAATGTCTCAACAACAGCGATCATGTCGGGACGTCGAGTACTCACGAAACTGGGCGTGAACTCCCCAGCGCTGGTAATGAAACCTCTAATGTTGGCCGACAGGATACTGACAGACTGGTTAACCACTTAACCAGTGATCGCTGGTTAAAAGTAGGCCGGAGAGCAGGATCGCAGATGAACAATGAGGCTCTAGGAAGGGTAAGGGATGTGTAGACCAAGTGTTTGCAGTCAAACATAGACAGTCCCTGGTTATGCAGAGCATTTCTGGCAACTTAGGTTGTTCTTGTTCCCAGGATGCCACCCACAACAGTCGACTAACAGCCAGGTACCAACTTACTGCTAGGTGAGTAAGGGGCAGCGGGTGTAAGGAAACACGCCCAAAGTTTCACCCGTACCTGGATCGATCCTCAGTGAGTGAGCTGAGGACGTTACCAACCAAGCCACAAGCACCCATGGATAACAATCCACAATAGCCTGAAGAAAGCCAGTGTGGCTTATTTTCATTGGGTTCTTAGGTTCTCTTTACTATGAGACCAACAACAGTCGTTTATCTTCTAGGCATCTATTTACTTCTCAGAGAAAGACACAAGTGTAAGGAGACATGCCCACACGTCTCGATTGACCCCAGGATTCAAACCCGCATCATTTCGGCTGTGACAGGTTGAGTACTCGTTCATTAGTCACTTCTGGTGTCTCGTAGCACTAAGTCTGCTCCCACAGTAGTATTTTTAAAGCTTCTCTGCCATTAAGCAAGTATTGTAAGAATTTTAAATATCAAAATAAAAGGGCAATACACAAATAACCCGCACACAGAAGCTTTGGACGACGTTTCGGTCCGATTTGGACCGAAACGTCGTGGAAAGCTTTTCTTTCCTATGTGCGGGTTATTTGTGTTATTTTGTTAATTAAAAGGGCAGTGCTTTTAATATTAATAGTAAAAATTAAGCACTTTTGAAATTTATTAAAATTTACTAAAATGTTGACATATATTTAATTAAAACTTTATTAAGGCATCATAAAAAGTTTGAATGTATTTGTACATTTATTGAGTGCATCTTATTAAATAATAAAAAAACCACTAAAGGATTAAAAATATATACAATTTACAAAATGTGTTTTTATTAGCTGATTTATCTTAGCTGTCTGAATGAAGTATCTAGAAATTTGCTAATGATTTCAGCTCCTTAGGTAAAGAAAATAAATTATATTTTGTTGAAAATTAGTTGCCGAGAATATTTAAATTAGTTGCTGGGATATTTACATTAGTGCGAAGTTGCTATACTTCCTGAGTTACCTTGTCGACTTTATCAACAGAAAGCTCTTGTCATATTTCAGAATACTTCTCAATACCAAACGTCACAACTGATAGGCCTAAGGATATAATCATTCTGATTAATAGTGGAATATGAATGTCTTATGTTATATATGTGAACATAAAAGACACCAGCCTATAGTCTTCAAACCTTGATTTTTGGTGACAGTATCCTTGGGGAAATAATTTCTGTCTGAGGATCCAATGGTTTAACCCACTGATTATTAAAATTGATTTAAGGAATAGTATCCATATATGTTGCTCTAGTCAGAGGGACGATTATAAATAATCAGAGTTGAAAATAAAGAACTGCAGCTTAATACCGGTTAGCGATGCTACACTTCCTGAAGGGATACAGTTATCCAGGTCTCTGGTATACTTCCTGAAGGGATACAGTTATCCAGCTCTCTGGTATACTTCCTGAAGGGATACAGTTATCCAGCTCTCTGGTATACTTCCTGAAGGGATACAGTTATCCAGCTCTCTGGTATACTTCATGAAGGGATACAGTTATCCAGCTCTCTGGTATGCTTCCTGAAGGGAAGGGATAGTTATCCAGCTCTCTGGTATACTTCCTGAAGGGATACAGTTATCCAGGTCTCTGGTTTAAATAACGAACTATAAAACAACACTGCGTATCTTTCACTTGTGACCAGCCACAGAGTAAAGGTCATCGAGTGTTGTGCAATATTTCTGCATCTACAGAAGCTATTAGACAAGTATCACAGAGGAAAGCTTCCTGGCTTCATAACATAATGAATTACAAAACATCTTAAACAACGTACTAACAGGACTAACTACATCAAGGTCATTATAAATACTAATGTGCATGGGTTCATCAGTAATATCAATAGAAGTAATACATTTCACCTGGTTTAATTCACTTTCAGGTGCGGTGTATTACTCAGTTTATTAACATGCTCTGGTTACTACAGTGTAACCAGCATAGGTACCATTCTTGCCTGTGATTAATTGTACATGTTAGGCCCTTCAAGCCTTAGGGTTCTTGTAGGCACCCAGGAAAAGAACATTTTTGGTAAGATTGTCATAAATTATGAAGAGGAACGGATGATTACATTCAAATTTCTCGGGTCCCACAGGTCGAGCAATTCTCCAAGAGATGAGAGCAGTAGCTGCTGCTGCCTCTGTCCCTTCCTCTGATACCTCTACAAAGGCCTTGTGGATGCTTTTGCCTATGCTCAAACTGCCACTGGGGGAAAAGGCTGTCAGGTTGGCTTGACTTTGGTCAAACAGGTCAGTGATTCCCATGCCAGCTAATGTCTGTGAATAGGACCAATATGAGTTATTTTTACACAAGGTAATTAGTTGTATAACAATGTCTTTGTTTTAACGTAATCTATTGGAACGAACATCCTTTAACCAAAATTTAATCCTTATAATTAAAGAAAATTAACCTACTTCCACGATCATTAACAATGTTTACAACACATTAACATCAACAACCTAATACAACTCAAAATAATAAAAACAGATGAACATCATTAAGACAGTACAAGTGAATATACGCAGTGAGACGTCAGAACTAACAAGGGACAACATTGTGTACAGCCACAAGAAAAAACAGAAGTACTATTGGTGACTCACCAGCATCAGTTCGTCTTCGACCAGCTGCTCCAGCTTGAATTTCGGGAGGATCACTTCGACCTGCATGCGCCACATGTTGTTGAAAGCCTCGGTCAAGAGGGAGGCATTGAGACGCTCCACCATGGAATTGAAACCATTCTCTCCACTGATGAATGGTGGCAGGAGGATGTACATAGACACTGCCTCGCCTGTGTAAGGCAGCTCTAGGATGTGTGCACCGAGTTCCTCTGACACTCCTGTAGTGTGAGAAAGTATTTCAGTTTTGCGTGTTTGCTGCCCTGAACCACCTGCCAGGAAAGGACATTGGCACACACATACACACAAAAGATAGTGATGAATAAATACGTTTACCAGCACGTTAAAGACATAACTAGAGGTTAGGTTAGGTAAAATTCGTCAGGAAACAGTACAAGTGTTTCCTGACGCGGGTCTTAGTCAGATGATGACCCGCCGTTGGAGCTAATGATACGTATTTGAAGATTGTACAGAGGGAATTAGACTCTTTGCCCTCACATGAGACTATTCCACACTCCGGAAGATCACTCAGGAAGCTGTGTCGGGATGATCAACATGGCTAGAGGTGTTCCACAAGGTTACATACTGGGACCAATGCTCTCTCTTATGAATATAAGCAACATGCCTGACCAGATAAGCGTCCTGCGTATATCTATCCTATTGGATGACGCAAACTAATGAAGAGAATGAGTAAAAGAGAAGAGAGGGAAATGTTACAAAAGGACCCATACAGACTGCAGGAAGGTTCTTCAGATGGGAGGAAAAAGAATATGCAAATCTCAGAAAAGAAAAAGGACCTAGAGACACATAACATCAAGCATATCATCATATATACAATGTATTTAGAGAAACGATAGGGCAGACATTATTATTAATTAATATTATCATTATTATTATTTAATAAAAAAGCTAAACCCTCAGGTGTCATGGGTAATGGAAGGTAATTAGGTTTCAACCAAGGAAGCGGAGTGGAAGATATGAAAAAAAGACACAGACAGTATGAAAAGGGAGAGGAGTAGAAATAAGGGACACAGATAAAACAAATAACAAAATGGAGTGGCAGGTGGCAGGAAAAAGGGTTGTGCCAAAGTATCGGTATCACCACCGGTATCGGTGGACATCAACTAATATTAAAGGTATCGGTATCAGTGGATATCGGCTAATTTTAATGGTATCAGTCTTGAACTAAAATTGATTATCGGCATCAACAAAAATTTAGTATCAACCCATCCCTATTAGAAAGTACTTCTCTAGTCAGAACAGTTAGGCAGTGGAACGCTCTGGTGTGGAAGTAGTGGAAAGAGTCCAGGCAAAGTTTTACAAATAAGTGTGATAGGGCCGATGAGGCCAAGAACACTACGTGACCAAACGTAGTCGAGAGGTGGGGAGAGGCAAGAATACAAACACACTTTTTTAAAAAAATAGTACTGAAATAACACAATCTACGTCCAACGTAGTCAATCTTGACATCTTATTTAGGATTAACTAATACACAACTACAAATCACCTTTAATGCAAAGTTTTAACAAACATAATTCACAAATAACTCGCACATAGGAAAGAGAGAAACTTACGTCCATGTCGAGACGTAATGTTGTAAGCTTCTCTCTCCTATGTACGGGTTATTTGTGTATTGTTCCAGTCACGGTATTGTGTGTTTGTGTTCCTTTTAAACACAATTCAGTTTTAATCTCAACAGGAGACATAAACAGCTTACCACCCTTTATGTACAAAAAAGCTTCACACGTACTGTCACCAATTATAGCAGCATTATTCAATAAATCCATTGAATCTTCTACCTTCCCATCAATTCTCAAAATAGCTAGGGTCACCCCGATCCACAAAGGAGGTGACCAAACTGACTTGAACAATTATAGACCAATCTCAAATTTACCACTGCTTTCTAAAATCTTCGAAAAATTAATTCATAAACAGATCTATTCCTACCTCGTCTCACACAATGTACTAAACCCCTGTCAATTTGGATTCAGGACTAACAAGAGCACAAACGATGCTATAACACACATGTTAGAGTTAATATACACCGCATTTGAGAAGAAAGAAGTTCCGCTGGGAATCTTCATAGACCTACGCAAAGCATTTGATACAGTCGACCATGATTTATTGCTCACAAAATTAGCGCACTATGGTATTAGGGGCACCCTCAACTACCTAAAGTCGTACCTTAGCAACAGAAGCCAGTACGTGTACACAAATGGAGAGAACTCTTCCACACAACAAATTACAGTCGGTGTCCCTCAAGGTAGTGTCCTGGGGCCACTCCTATTCCTCATTTACATAAACGACCTACCGAATGCATCACAACTACTCAAACCCATTTTATTTGCAGATGACACAACATATGTCTTCTCTCACCCAAATCCAGTCATACTAGCCAACACAGTTAATGCCGAATTACAGAAAATATCAACATGGATGACGACAAATAAGCTTACTCTCAATACGGACACGACCTACTTCATTCAGTTTGGAAACAAAGCTACAAATGTTCCACTTAACATAACGCTAAATGGTTCACCCATCACAAGACTCACAGAGGGAAAATTCCTAGGAATCCACCTTGACAGTAGTCTTAAATTCCAAACACACATACAACAAATTTCCAAGAAAATCTCAAAGACAGTAGGTATATTATCTAAGATACGCTATTATGTGCCACAACCAGCTCTCATTGCACTATATCATTCTCTTATCTACCCTTATCTCACCTATGGAATCTGTGCATGGGGCTCAACAACATTAAATCACCTTAGACCACTCATAACCCAGCAAAAGGCTGCAGTCAGGATGATAACAAATTCCCACTCTAGACAGCACACTCCACCTATATTCAGAACCTTAAAACTACTCACCATAAAAAATATTCATACCTATTCATGTGCCTTCTACATACACAAAACTCTACATGCTAATATCAACCCTCCGCTCAAAATTCTCCTCAACAACTTTAATAGGTCCCACGACCATGACACAAGACACAGATCACTATATGACATACCCCGAGTCCATACTAACCAATGTAAAAATTCTATGCACATAAAGGGACCCAGAATCTGGAATTCATTACCAGTAAATATTAAGTTAACCTTGTCTGAAAATCAATTCAAGACTCTTCTCAAAAATCACCTACTCACTCTATACTAAATACTCATACTGTAACAAACTTTCAAACCCAATATTATTTTACTTAAGATAATCTCAATTTTATATGTCATCCTCCTTAACACTTGTTGCAATTTCATATCATCATATTGTCATTTAAAATATAGTATCATCATTTTGTTAATTTGAAATAAAATATATAACTAGAAGAAACTCAATAATTTTTTCTAGTATTGTTATTATACTAGTATAGCATCAACATACTGTAACTTGAAATAAAATATACAACTAGATTAAACTCAACCAATTTCTCTTGTATTGTAAAAAGACAAAAGTAGTTAGACTGTTGGGTTTAGTCCTGACTCTTTCTCTTCTACTTCAGCTCTTCCTCTCACCGGCTATTCTTCTTCTGTCCCCACTTCCCCCTCGCCCCTAGTGGGTCCTTACCTGGGAGTCTGAACTAACTGAACTAACTTGTATTGTCTTTTAATCAATTTCTCTAGCATTAAGTACTTAGTGAATAAGTCTTTAGAATAAACTGCCCCTAATGCCATGGCATGCCAGTGGCTCTCCTTGCATTACAGTTTTATAATTGTAACTACCAATAACAGTGTACACTTGTAACTTGCATCGAAATAAAAATATTATATTATTATTATTATTATTATTATTATTATTATTGATAAATAAGACAGTGAGGAAGCTGACCGTGTCGGAAGTTCCCCTTCTGTGTCATCATGTCAACAAAGTAGTAATCTTCTGGGGTGGCGTAGAAGAGGTTCTTGCGAGTTTGTGAAGGCTTGAACTGGTATTGCCAGGTACCCTTGAAGAAGGCAGCGTTGGCCAGAACCATCTTAGCTTGTGACACGTGAGAAGGTTCCACTAGAGATGTGATACGACCTTTCGTTGTCTCGCTGACAAAGGTGTTGATGGTGTTCGCTGCTTCTGTTGGCTGTGGAGAAGCATTGTAGGGAGTTTAGAAATTGTATAATTCAAAACAAGGTTTACATAGAATAAGATTTCTAAACTACGTGAATGAGAGTTGTCTTTCAGTATGTATTAAGTGACAGAAGGTTAATAACACTGGATAACATCAAATAACTGCTTCAATTATTTTACATAGTACATTCTATTACAATCATCACCATGGTAATCAGAAAATTGTTTAGGTGCCAATCCACAAAAAAATTCATTATCAGAATTTACCTAAGAAATATTCAGACTACGAGTTATAAGTACATTTTATGACATGATAAAAACTGATGGTACAGCGATGGAGTACACAATATATGAGCTTTAAGAGGTATATTACATGTAAATATTGCTACGTCTTTGTCAAAATTACATTATAAAACTCTCATCCAGCTCCTCAGAGCTAGGTGTGTAGACAGGATACAACAGACATTACCCTTCTGAACTACAGCACCGAGTCGCTGGAATAGAAAACTAGCTGCCCTAGGATTCCTAGTTGTCCTGACGAATCTTTTGCATATATTAGATGCACTCTTTTCCCATGGGCCAAGGGGTCTCTCAGCCTATGGGAACCGGCAGCTGACTCTCCTTCCTCCCTGGAGTATTGGAGATAGATATCGGTCAATGTGGACGCACATGTGTAGTCCTACACCACCTGCTTGCCATCTGTCTAGGCTTGCAGCCTTTTGGTTGCCATAGGATCTGCATAATTTGGGTGGCTCCCTTATTGCTGGGCTTCAGGCTGTTGGAAGGCTCCTCTTGATGATATTATTAACCTCTTCATGCCTTGCAATCTTTCTCTCGAACCTACGGCAAACAAGACCATGGTACCATATACATCTACATTCTGCGAGGATACGGGCGGCAAAGCGAAAGACAACAATAAGGAGCTCTCACTGCCAGGAGGTGAGCTCTGTCCTTCCCGACACACTCTGAAGCACTCCTGAGGTTATATTCTCCACTATCACAGTGTGACTCTTCGTAATTACGGTAATTCAAAACTGCACAAGTTATCACATCAGGTAACAGATGTGGGGATGAACGCCAAGCTTTTAGCATTGGTGGTTATAATTGTAACCTTAATTTTTAAAGAGGTGGACCGGTAAGCCAGCGGAAGGCCTCGGAAAGATGATCAAAAGCTCTAGCTGCGGGTCATCATTTGACTAAGACCCGCGTCAGGAAACACTTGTCCTGTTTCCTGACAAACCTTACCTAACCTAAGTCAAGCTTTCTCCAAGCCTCAGGATGGCGACACTCATTAAATACTACAATAAATCTTCACATAACTACCATCTTCAGTTGGTTAAACTACACAGCAAGTGCAGTTTGAGGTACAGCAGCTTGTGAAACTACACAGCAAGTGCAGTTTGAGGTACAGCAGCTAGTGAAACTATACAGCAAGTGCAGTTTGAGGTACAGCAGCTAGTGAAACTACACAGCAAGTGCAGTTTGAGGTACAGCAGCTAGTGAAACTATACAGCAAGTGCAGTTTGAGGTACAGCAGCTTGTGAAACTATACAGCAAGTGCAGTTTGAGGTACAGCAGCTAGTGAAACTACACAGCAAGTGCAGTTTGAGGTACAGCAGCTAGTGAAACTACACAGCAAGTGCAGTTTGAGGTACAGCAGCTAGTGAAACTACACAGCAAGTGCAGTTTGAGGTACAGCAGCTAGTGAAACTACACAGCAAGTGCAGTTTGAGGTACAGCAGCTAGTGAAACTACACAGCAAGTGCAGTTTGAGGTACAGCAGCTAGTGAAACTATACAGCAAGTGCAGTTTGAGGTACAGCAGCTAGTGAAACTACACAGCAAGTGCAGTTTGAGGTACAGCAGCTAGTGAAACTACACAGCAAGTGCAGTTTGAGGTACAGCAGCTTGTGAAACTATACAGCAAGTGCAGTTTGAGGTACAGCAGCTAGTGAAACTACACAGCAAGTGCAGTTTGAGGTACAGCAGCTAGTGAAACTACACAGCAAGTGCAGTTTGAGGTACAGCAGCTAGTGAAACTATACAGCAAGTGCAGTTTGAGGTACAGCAGCTAGTGAAACTACACAGCAAGTGCAGTTTGAGGTACAGCAGCTAGTGAAACTACACAGCAAGTTCAGTTTGAGGTACAGCAGCTTGTGAAACTACACAGCAAGTGCAGTTTGAGGTACAGCAGCTTGTGAAACTACACAGCAAGTGCAGTTTGAGGTACAGCAGCTAGTGAAACTACACAGCAAGCGCAGTTTGAGGTACAGCAGCTAGTGAAACTATACAGCAAGTGCAGTTTGAGGTACAGCAGCTAGTGAAACTACACAGCAAGTGCAGTTTGAGGTACAGCAGCTAGTGAAACTACACAGCAAGTGCAGTTTGAGGTACAGCAGCTAGTGAAACTACACAGCAAGTGCAGTTTGAGGTACAGCAGCTAGTGAAACTACACAGCAAGTGCAGTTTGAGGTACAGCAGCTTGTGAAACTATACAGCAAGTGCAGTTTGAGGTACAGCAGCTTGCACTTCCTTACTGCACACCTTCAGTGCTCATGTGAGTCAACATTCATAACAAATACTTTAATGTTATTCAGCGTTTTAAAAACCCAGCAATTATCATGAGCGTTTTATTTACTGTACAAATATACAAAACAATTTTCCAATAACAAAATTTAATTGTTCTCTTCCAGTGACAGTAAACTGTTTTCGTGTAATTTGATGATACGATTATGTTGAAAGAAAATATTATTGGTGATCCCAACATGAAAACTGGCAAACTAAACAAGTGTTCAACACTAGTAATGTTGCCATATATTACTAAGAACACAAGTGTTCAACACTAGTAGTGTTGCCATATATTACTAAGAACACAAGTATTCAACACTAATAATGTTGTCATATATTACTAAGCACACAAGTGTTCAACACTAGTAATGTTGCCATATATTACTAAGAACACAAGTGTTCAACACTAGTAATGTTGCCATATATTACTAAGAACACAAGTGTTCACCACTAGTAATGTTGCCATATATTACTAAGAACACATAACACATTTCTCATTTTTACTTTTTCATGCACTTAGGCGACGCACGAAAAAAAAAATCGTAAGAATTAAACAGATGTAAGATAAATTGTTTACAGTATACAATAAGTGTAGAAATACAAGACTGTAATTTACCTCAGAGAAATCAAGAATCTGGAGCTCGTTGTGGAGGATGGCATCAACACAGGGCCGCAGCGACACTGTTTTATCAAAGAATGCGCGGTTGGCAAGGTTGAAGGTGTAGTCGCTGTTGTTGGCCTGACGCATGCGGTACCTGCGGAATAATAACAATAATCAAACCGAGCAAAGAGAAAATGAAACACTGCTCCAGGTATAACACAAACAGTAACTCTGGTTTATCATAACGTAACTTGGATAAACTTCAGGAAGGCCACTGACTGGGCTATTAAGAGATTACATTTCAGCTATTCATGTTGTAATGTATGTGGTATCTAACAGTCACAACTAAGATAGCAGCAAAAATAATTTAACATTCGTTAAATGACTCACTGAATCATCATTGATGTCGACCATCTTCATCAGGTCGAAGATGGAAATCAAAATTAGAGCTTCATGGCGGCAGAGACCCTGGCCCAGACACGGGTGCACCCACATTAACCAATGTTTGTTATGATATTTAGAGTAAAGCTTCACCATTGTTATACACCGGAACGAAGACATTATCGATGTTTCGCTGTCAGTAGTCCGATGGCTACTCCCCAGCCATAAGACAGTACTTACTTAGCCCAGCCATAGTACCAGAATAACCGAATCCTAGCAATAGGGGCATTAACGAAGCTTTCTCGAGCCTGTTTTGATTGGGTTCAAACTTTCAACACTGGTGCATCTTACTGGTGCATCCTACGTAACAATGTTCGGACTGTTATTGTAGTGTATTGGTTCTAATTTGTCAGCTATATTTTTAACTTTTCAATTACGGTTTTTGTCTTGAATCGCTGAATCTCCATATGAAAAGAATGATGCCTTTCGGAATTATGCAGATTTATTAACATAGTTAACACTCAGAATTGTTGGATTCGGTGAAATAACTGAAGGTGGGCTTATGGGGGATACCTTTCTCGGATAACACAGCAACCAAAATACACCTAGTTGTTAAAAGAGTTAGAGCTAAAACAGAAAGAATGATTGCAAGGTAAATAGGAGGACTTAGGAACTTTAGAGGACGTGTAGATCAAGTGTTTACATTGATTACATTGAAGTATATGAGTGAACAATACTTAGATAAAGGTAAGGAACTGTTTGTCGCATTTATATATTTAGAAAAAAAATTCTGTGGCTGCAAAAAATGGGAATGAACCAGAGTATAGTGGTACCAACCCTTTTGTATGGTTGTGTGGTATGGGTTTTAAACATCACATCAAGGAGACAGGAGGAAACAATTGAGATGTCATTTATGCAAAGAATTCGTCGCGTAGAAATTATAAGATGGTGTGGAGTTACAAAAGGTGTAAATCAGATGGCGGAGGCTAGTTTGTTAAGGAGGTTTGGACATTTAGATAGAGAGGATGTACAAATCCGGAGGTGGAAGGTAGGGGTCATCTCAGGTCGGGAGTGTGTGACGGTTCTTGATCAAAGATTATTATTATAATCAAATAGAAGCGCTAAACCACAGGGGTTATCAGAGAGACTGGAAATAAATGCTTTTAAGAATTATATGTGTTGTAGTGTAAGCAAACCAACATTTGTGAAGGAATTCAGAAAAAAAAATGATTAGCCAGTGATGAATCCTGAAGAAAGTACTGTGTCTACACCTGGAGGAAGTACAGTGCCTACACCTTGAGGAAGTACAGTGCCCACACTTGGAGGAAGTACAGTGCCTACACCTGGAGGAAGTACTGTGTCTACACCTGGAGGAAGTACAGTGCTACACTGAGGACAGTGCCCACTTGGAGGAAGTACAGTGCCTACACCTGGAGGAAGTACAGTGTCTACACCTTTAGGAAGTACAGTGCCTACACCTGGAGGAAGAGCCTACACGGGAGATCAGTGCCTACACCTGGAGGAAGTACAGTGCCTACACCTGGAGGAAGTACATGCCACCTGAGGACAGTGCCTACACCTGGAGGAAGTACAGTGCCTACACCTGGAGGAAGTACAGTGCCTACACCTGGAGGAAGTACAGTGCCTACACCTGGAGGAAGTACAGTGCCTACACCTGGAGGAAGTACAGTGCCTACACCTGGAGGAAGTACAGTGCCTACACCTGGAGGAAGTACAGTGCCTACACCTTGAGGAAGGGAGTGGATGTGACAGTTCGGAGAGTCACTTGAACTGTAATATCTGTGCACTTCTGACAAGAAGGCTATTGAGCGAATGATTGTGAATGTTTGTTTTTTGTCACCTTAACTTGATGGGAAACGGACAGTGTAGTATAAAAATAAAGTGAGTTATTTTGTAACTAAAGCTTAAACAAAACTGCCGTCTTCCACTCAAGTACATTAAATTTGGCTACGATGGAGTACATGCAATGCAATCAGCCAAGAAAATTTAGGACACCAGAAGAGGCAAGAAATGATACAAATATTAGGTTACGTACAGGAACTCCAACGCTCTCCAGTTCTTGAGAGTGGAGACTTTGTCGGTCACCCGAAGTACTTCCTCCAGCTGACTCTGAGTGTTACCTCCCGAACCGAAGTAGGCGAGAGTCAGAGCATTCCACACGCTGTAAGGGGAGAAGAAGAAGTTCTTGCTGGTGGCGTTGTAGGGAAAAAGTCCCTTGAACAGTTCAAGCCCGAAGTCAGTGATGGATGAGAGGTCGTTACTGGCAGGAATGTCTAGGTTGTCGTTCTCGGAGAGACACTGGGGATGCACCTCAGCCACCAGGGCCAACACCACAACAAAAATCCCACTCTTCATCCTCTGAAATAAAATATATAACTGTTAGTGCACAAGGCAACACCAATACTAGTATTTGCTTTATTGACCACTAAATTTGCTACAGTTAAACAGTTTTTCCTGCAAAAGATTAAGATATTAAACAGCATCGCACTAATTCTTCATTGCGTTTTTTTAGCACCTCGGTCATCCACTTTCTTAAGCAAATTTAGCTTCAAACAATTAGAGAATTAACTAAGAGAAAATAAACAAGGAAATATCAAATATTCCCTGAAAAAGCATCCTGAGAATATAATGCAAAGACTGCTAAAGAAAAAAATTGTTGAACTACTCAAAAATCGCAAGTGACACATAGGAAAGAAAATACACATAAATAAATAATTGTTATAGAGCGGAAACTAAAGTATTTATACCAGACAGAAAAAAAATAGAACAATAATTCATTGAAAAGACTAGGGGTGGGGGAAATCCCAATTGCAAATCTAAAAGTTTTTCCATTATAGGCCAGCTGCTCCAACAAGGTTTCTATACATCTGAAAACAAAGGATATGAGAAAAATCCTAAAAAAAAGGTGAATGAATCATAATTAAGCAGTACATTGAACATCATGAGATTTGAAGAAAAGATTTTATTGCGATTATTAGCAAGCCAGGATAACCCAAGAAAAACAGACTGGCTTTTGTCCATTTAGGCACCTTTGATCCTCTTCCCCAGGATGCGACCCACAACGGTTGGCTAACACCCAAGTACCTACTTACTACTATTAGAACACGGGCATCAGGCATAAGGAAACATTCCCAGCGTTTCCACTCGTCCCAGGATCAATCTCCGGTTCAGTTGAGAACCGACGCCACTACCACTTGAGCCACGAACCACTCTTAATTTTTGTTTTCATTAAAATTAGAAACCCTGAAGATTATACATCCAATAGTTGCTAAAATCCTACAAACTTAGAAAATAAAATTTACATAATGCCTAGTGTTCTTTGGGGAAGAAGTTTAAACTCGAGATAAATCTAAAAAAATCCTAAACAATACATACACAATGAGCCCCCACTTTACAAAGGCGGCAGCAGAGGCATGACACAAAATACAGACCAGTCTGTGAGGCGCCAGAACATTGATTTAATAGAGAACCTACAAAACCCCACCCAGTGGCTTTTAGAACATGATATCTTGCCACTCATAACTACTACGTAATTATAAAAACAACCGATGAGGCTTTTAAAAAAAAAAACACCCATAATGTTGTATGGATTTTACAAAAGTATTTGATAAAGGCGATCATGAAGTGGTAGCTAATACAAGGTCAATAAGCAGAACAGAAAAAAAAACAGAGAAATGGATATTCTACTCTCGATAAGCATCAAAAACTTTGATGTTTTTCACTGGATTGTGAGAAAAATTGAGACCTAGTCTTAGTACTTCAAGTTCATATTTAGTAAGCTCTAAGGATTTAGTAAGCTGTAAGGATTGGATTTAGAAAGCTTTTAGAATTTAGAAAGCTGTTAGGATATAGTAAGCTGTAAGGATTTAGTAAGCTGTAAAGATTGGATTTAGGAAGCTTTTAGGATTTAGAAAGCTGTTAGGATATAGTAAGCTGTAAGGATTTAGTAAGCAGTAAGGATTTAGTAAGGTGTAAGGATTTCTTAAGCTGTAAGGATTTAGTAAGGTGTAAGGATTTCTTAAGCTGTAAGGATTTCTTAAGCTGTAAGGATTTAGTAAGGTGTAAGGATTTCATTATAAGCACATGTGAACAGAGGCCCACCACACAACCGGTGGTGAGAGCCGGAGTCGAGTCTCTGTAAACCACGGAATTCTTCACCAATAAATGTTAAATCTTACAGTTCTAGATTTAAAAATAAAGAATTTTTTCTCAATTTATTTGCTCTCAAAGAATCAGAAAAAAAATTATTTCTACGATTTCGTGAGTCATGATGAGGGCTTTGAGGGGACATGAGCTAGAGTTCGCCACGGCCACGCTGGCGGAAGATTCATCTGTAAACACTTTCATTTGTGGTCAGAGTGGAGCTTGTGCTAACTTTCCGTCCATCATTATTTTTAACAGAAATGTTGCGAATAAAAATAATTCCTTATCAAACTGCAAGTATTTTATATAAAATATTTTTATATCATAAGCACGAAAAGTGAAAATTGCAATTCAGCCATAATGACTTCATATATCTCATCATTATTTGCACACTTGCAAGTGCATTTTTATATAAGAAATATGTGTAAGAAATTTAATTAAGCTAAACTATGAAATTTGATCTGATAATAAAGCTTTTATTATTTTTCAGTCGCCTAGGTATTTCCTATATGCCCTAAACTTTACCATAGATTACCGTGAGTTTCATAGACTATATGACTAAGGAATAACACTGCTGGTGGCTACTAGAAATTATACCCAGAAAATAAAGAAAAAACGAAAACCAAAGAAAAATGAAGGTTGGGAAGAAGCTGAGACTAATACTACAAACCCAATACAAGAGGCACACGTCACCCCTGGCCTGCTGGTGAAAGGTCGGTCTCCCTTCACACATTGTGTGTCCGGTTTCGATTCCCGGCGAGGGTAGAAACATTGGGCGTGTTTCTTTACACCGGTTGTCTATGTTCACCCATCAGTAAAATGGGTACCTGGGTGTTAGTCGACTGGTGTGGGTCGCATCCTGAGACAAAACTGACCTAATTTGCCCGAAATTCTCAGCATAACAAGGGGCTTTCTATATAGTAGTATGTCACTGATGTCAGCTAGGACTGTATACCTTGTACATGTATAAAATAAAGATATTAATATTATATAAAAACCTGGATGAACGCATATGTGGCGAAGAAATGACTATAATAAGAGAAGACAGCACCAGCATGGAGCTCTCTCTTGAGCAAACAAGTATAGAAACTAGAGAAAGTCGAGAGGTTGGTTACCAGACTGATGGCGGAGACTTAGTTTTAATACGCACGTAGTCCAGTGTCAAGACAACTAAGAAATAATACCAGTGGTGGTATGAAGCATGTGAATGTAAACAACTGAACCTGAATCTACTCTAGAAGATTGTCAGTTACCAAAGATAATAATTATGCCTTACATAGACGAATTAATATCATGCAAGGCTATTTTATTATTATTATTATTATTATTATTATTATTATTATTATTATTATTATTATTATTATTATTATTATTATTATTATTATTATTATTATTATGTGCTTTTTAAGTAAACGATTACTTCAGATTGTTTAAATGTTGCTAAAACAAAATCAGTGGTTCACCTTGGGTTTCACTGGTATAATATTCTACCTTTCACTCAGTTAATATTACACAGATGTAATATTATAAAAAAACAGTCTTCTGGTAATGTTCCTGTGCGGTTTTAACAGAGGTTTCGTAACTAGAATTAAAAAACGATAGTTTTTGCCAAGCAAGCTGATTGAAAACTCATTGTTGCAATAATTGCAAAAATCAATCTCAACAATGAGCAATTAATATATTAAATTGATTTTACATACTGCTAACTTTATGCTGGGCCAAGATAGAATCAAGTTAAAATATATGTTGGTTTTAGCAAGGCTAGATGAAGCTGGTAAGTTAGATACTGGGCGAAATGAAAATGAAATTGAAAATATGTGAGCTTGCCAAAAAATATAATTATCACGGCATAAGAGAAAAAGACATGTTTTTAGGGCAGCTAGGCTGACTTGACTCACTCAAAGACCACACTCGTAAATCTTCATCTTCTAACCTGTGATTGTCGTTGTTCTAACTTGCGATTGTTGGTGTTCTAACTTGCGATTGTTGGTGTTCTAACTTGAGATTATTGGTGTTCTAACTTGTGATTGTTGGTGTTCTAACTTGTCATTGTTGGTGTTCTAACTTGTGATTGTTGGTGTTCTAACTTGTGATTGTTGATGTTCTAACTTTTGATTGTTGGTGTTCTAACTTTTGATTGTTGGTGTTCTAACTTTTGATTGTTGGTGTTCTAACTTGTCATTGTTGGTGTTCTAACTTGTCATTGTTGGTGTTCTAACTTGTCATTGTTGATGTTCTAACTTGTCATTGTTGGTGTTCTAACTTGTCATTGATGGTGTTCTAACTTGTCATTGTTGGTGTTCTAATTTGTCAAGCTGTTACGGCTTGAGAGCAAAACCACATGTTGATTGATCTATTTCGATGCCCTTTTGGGATCCTCTTCAGCAGAAGAAGATCCCAGAAGGGGGTCGAAATATACAGATCAATCAACCTCC
This sequence comes from Cherax destructor, assembly GCA_009830355.1. Classification (NCBI taxonomy): domain Eukaryota; kingdom Metazoa; phylum Arthropoda; class Malacostraca; order Decapoda; family Parastacidae; genus Cherax; species Cherax destructor. Next base: position 63,872 of record WNWK01000603.1, on the reverse strand, counting down.
TGTGTTTCTGTCCCCTCGTAGTTACTATTGAGCATTGGCAAGTGTTCATTATACTTTAGTTATTCAAGTAAACGAATATTAAACAGGGTGAGGTGAGGTGTAGTGTGGGCAGGTGAGGTCACTTGGTATCTCTGTGATAGTGTGAGCAGGTGAGGTCACTTGGTATCTCTGTGATAGTGTTGAAAGGTTTAATGAGAATTAGGTTAGCCAATACTTCCCAGATTGAGAATGAACCTGGGTTTCGTGTAGTGGTTTGGGTTGTGGCTCTCAAAACGTCTCGTAAGAATCCCATTAACCATTTTCTTTTTACAGAGTATTTAAACAAAAGACTGTAACTCTCTTAGCATTCACTGTAGTCCCTTTGTAAGGTATTGGAATGTTTTAAACAAAATTGTGAATGGATTAATTGCTATTTAAAAGACCCACGCGGAGTAGATAGGTTTTAAACGCAGCCAGCCAACTTAGCGAGGTTATGTTATGGTCATAAATGTCAGAAAGTCGAGTATTAGCGACGTTATTAAAGAGAATAATAATTGACTCGGTTATCGTTGAGTGAACGAGAGGTGATATCGTCTCCAGCGGAAGATAATAATATAGTCCGTACAACACCAGTCTGTAAGGACGAATATTTTTCCCCTGGAGAAAGCCGGAGAAATTTCTAGAGCAGTTAATAAACTTTACCCGTATTTAAATCTTCCACAAGATCCGTTTTAGCGTGCGCGTCGCTTGTGGTGCTTTCACGTCAGGAGGAAACCCCGAGACTTGCTCAAGTGAATGTGTTTGTTGAATGACGTGTTCAGTGTGTATGAGAGGCAGGTGTGTGGAGTGACGCTGGTGTGAGGCAGGTGTGTGGAGTGACGCTGGTGTGAGGCAGGTGTGTGGAGTGACGCTGGTGTGAGGCAGGTGTGTGGAGTGACGCTGGTGTGAGGCAGGTGTGTGGAGTGACGCTGGTGTGAGGCAGGTGTGTGGAGTGACGCTGGTGTGAGGCAGGTGTGTGGAGTGACGCTAGTGTGAGGCAGGTGTGTGGAGTGACGCTGGTGTGCGACAACACTGCCTCTCACTCATCTACTACAATATAAGAATTAATGAGATTATGTGGAATTAAATATATATATATATATATATATATATATATATATATATATATATATATATATTTTATATATATATATATATATATATATATATATATATATATGTCGTGCCGATTAGGTAAAACTGGTCAATTAGCAAGAACTCATCTAAAATTAAGTCCTTTCTAAAAATTTCTCTTATACGTTTAAAGATATAATTTTATCATTTATGTTAATGTAAAAATTTATAATTTTGTACCAAGAGAAACTTAGAAAACTTACCTAACCTTATTATAACAAGCGCAATTTAATTAAGCCTAATCCAACTAAATATATTTTAGATAAGTTTACAATAATTTAATAAAAAAACACATTGAAATATATTTTTTTCGTTAGGTTCAGAATGACTTTTGCGAAATTACTGCATACACAAATTTTCGCTTGTCTTATTCGGAAAGAAGAGCGTTGCTATTTAAGCCAAAATCGCAAGTTTTACCTATTCGGCAAAAAAAAAAATATATATATAAAGCAAGACGCACTTATATTGGTCTACTAAGCCATGGTACTAAGAACACATAAATTCTCTACAGATGTATTAAATTATGCCTGATCTAGTAAGCTTGGTGCCAAAATATGTTCTCTCAACACAAATTTGGATATAGAACTTCGATCCATTGTCCCATCCAGAGATTTAAATTTTCCTGAATATTGATTTAAGCTGACTCGACGATTTGTTTTCCTCTTGAAAGGGCAGATAACCTGCTGAAGCCACTAGGCCTCCTCACTGGCAGGTGTAGCCAGGTCACTAGGCCTCCTCACTGGCAGGTGTAGCCAGGTCACTAGGCCTCCTCACTGGCAGCTGTAACCAGGTCACTAGGCCTCCTCACTGGCAGGTGTAGCCAGGTCACTAGGCCTCCTCACTGGCAGCTGTAACCAGGTCACTAGGCCTCCTCACTGGCAGGTGTAGCCAGGTCACTAGGCCTCCTCACTGGCAGCTGTAACCAGGTCACTAGCCCTCCTCACTGGCAGGTGTAGCCAGGTCACTAGCCCTCCTCACTGGCAGGTGTAGCCAGGTCACTAGGCCTGCTCACTGGCAGGTGTAGCCAGGTCACTAGGCCTCCTCACTGGCAGGTGTAGCCAGGTCACTAGGTCTTCTCACTAGCAGCTGTAGCCAGGTCACTAGGCCTCCTCACTGGCAGGTGTAGCCAGGTCACTAGGCCTCCTCACTGGCAGGTGTAGCCAGGTCACTAGGCCTCCTCACTGGCAGGTGTAGCCAGGTCACTAGGCCTCCTCACTGGCAGGTGTAGCCAGGTCACTAGACCTGAACATGCAAAAATCTTAGGTAAAATGAACAATAACACTAAATAGTTACAAGATAACTGATTAATTAAGCAAGTGAAGTGATTGATTGATAATAGAATTTAATGAAGATAAATATAATGTGCAAGAAGTAGGGGAGAAAAGATCACCAAGAGAAGACAGACTGTAATAAAATATTGAGATGAACCTAGGAGCTAATATTAACACACAGCAAACTCTACCTAAGTAAGTGCTAAAATTACTGTAAAACTGAATGAATAAAGTGACTAATGAGCGAAGCCGAGACATCAAGAGCTTAATAGCTCTTCTGCTGTGACTGTACTCAGGTACTTCCCTCTGCTGTGACTGTACTCAGGTACTCCCCTCTGCTGTGACTGTACTCAGGTACTCCCCTCTGATGTGACTGTACTCAGGTACTCCCCTCTGCTGTGACTGTACTCAGGTACTCCCCTCTGATGTGACTGTACTCAGGTACTCCCCTCTGCTGTGACTGTACTCAGGTACTCCCCTCTTATGTGACTGTACTCAGGTACTCCCCTCTGCTGTGACTGTACTCAGGTACTCCCCTCACAACAAAAGAAGCTGTAATCATGACATACATGCGGGTTATTTGTGTATATACAATATTATGGGAGAGCGACAGGGAAAACATGGACACACGATGAATGATGAACACCCTGATGAGTCCAGTATACACCAGCATATACTTTCACAATGTAAGGTAACTGGAAAGTGGCATGAGTAAGGAAGAGAAAGATAGATGGGATTCAAAAGTAGACTTGACAAGACAAAACTCTGCTGGTCGATATGAAATTAAGAGGCTAGAAATAAACTTCCACATGATCAGACAGGTAAACACAGGAAGGTATTTATAACACTGCGCTCACACCTGTTGTAACTCAGCCAACACAACGTATTAACGACGCAGTTTACATGGAGAGTCGCTCTCTCTCTCTCCCCGTATCTCCACACCCACATGCGTCTCCACACCACATGCGTCTCCACACCACATGCGTCTCCACACCACATGCGTCTCCACACCACATGCGTCTCCACACCCACATGCGTCTCCACACCCACATGCGTCTCCACACCCACATGCGTCTCCACACCCACATGTACAACTCAAAAACATAATCTAGACGATATCAAAATATAATCTCAAAAGAGACACGTCTCCTTTCCCTCCGTCCTCCCCCTCCCCCCCCCAAAAAAAAAAAAAAATATTGACCAGCCAAGACAAGATTTTGGACTGGCAGAGTAGTAGCGATTCTTACAAATACACTCGCGATCAATGATACATGACACTGTGTTAGAAGACAGCAAATATTCAACGCATTATACAATCATTTAATTTTCCACAATTGTCTAGATGGTTTCCTCCATAAGATGTCTTGGATGTGTCATGTGTGGCATAGTGGCTGGCCGCCAATATAACAAGCGCACCCATAAACTGTGCTGAGATGCTTGAATATATTATTTTTATTATATTGAAAAACATGTGACAAACCTATGTGTTAGTCCATACACAGAATGTAGAAATACTGAATACCAGGAACACAGAATGATGTACCTTGCAGTGCTCCTCTTTCTTGGTCTTCGACTGACTCCACTACTCCTCCACCACTACTCGACCACTACTCCACCACTACTCCAAAACTCCTCCACCACTACTCGACCACTCCTCTACCACTACTCCACTCCTTGCTTGGATAACGTTGAAATGGGTTGCTCAAATGTTTTGTTAGTGGGATGGATTTGTGAAGGACCTGCCCAGTATGGGCCAACAGGCCTACTGTAGTGTTCCTCCTTTCATATGTTCTTATGCTCTACTACTACCTCTACCTCTCTACTTCCTGTTCTACTACCTGTCTTGTCCCGTCCCTGTTTGCCGGCCTATATATACTCTCTCTTCTCCTTTCTGTTAGTGTGATTTTGTAAATGGTCCAAGCCGGACCGAAACGTCGTCGTAAGTTCCCCTCTCCTATATGCGGGTTATTTATGTAATATCATCAGTATTAATATGATAAATCATACACTTGTGAAACATTTGGGAATCTTTATTCTGGAAACGTTTCGCCATCCAGTGGATTCTTTAGTCTAATGTAAAAACGATGGAAGATGAAGAAGCAACTGGCTGGCGAAACGTTTCTTGAATAAACCATTTATTCAAATCAGTCTTAATATATCGATGAGGAGGCGCCAAACCCATAGAAATCATACAGATTAGATTTAGAAGTTGCCACCGAAGTGGTTAATTTATTGCGCACTTTATATCCATGTTATGGAGGGTAGCCCAGGAGCATAAGAACACACAAAAGGCCTAGGAACTAGGCCCCAAAACAGTTTAACAAGAGAACATCTGAATAAACAAAAGGCCTAGGAACTAGGACTCAAAAAACAGGTTAACAAGAATAGATCTGGATTTATATCTACCGTTTCGGATCATACAGATCGTGGGGAATGGGACGTAATATGGTTTGAGCCAAGGAAGGGAAGAGTAGCTTTAGTTCCTTGGAAGAGGAGCCTTTCAGCAGCATCTAGGTACCCCATCTTGAAAAGCACCACAAATCATGTAAGTATCCCTCAACACTTCTTTAAATGATTACAAAGTACATTGTGTAGACAACAGCAGGGGCGGTGGCACCTGGCTTAGACTAGGCCAGACCTGACAAAACCAATTAGATTAGATTTAGATTTTGCCATCGAAGTGGCTAGTGCATTGTGCACCCCATATCCATCCTGTCCGAAAGGACCTGGCCAGATCGTAGATGATCTAGCCAGACATGGTATGACCTGTCTAGACCTTGCCAAACATAGCAGGACCAGGCTAGAGTGGGCAAAACTTAGCAGAACCTGGCCAGACTAACGATATTCCCAGCATGGAAGACAACAGTGAGTCTCGCACCCACCTGCGGGAGAGCAAGAGGGAGTGGGGGTGACCTTGAGCGACCGACATGCCTGGTGGTCGCAATATTACGTTTCTCGTGAAGCTGAACTCATGATCATGTAAACAATTCATTGTTATTACTAAAAGTTCATACATTTTTAAACGACTTATTACCACCTTGACTTGCTTAGCTCTCAAAAATTGTAGGAACGAGTCCGTGGACCCATTATGCGTCTCTAGAATCTTGTGAGTGCGTCAGAGAATGGGTGTAGGGGTGAAGGATACAGTTGTCAAGCTTAAGTAACCGTGACTCTTGGTAAGTACGAGTGGTAGAACCTTAGTGTAACCTTGGGGAATACTCGGTGTTTACCTCCCACACCACACACATGAAGCATTAAACTACAGACCAGTGTCACTGACATGTATAGTATACAAAGTCATGGAGAAGATTATCAGGAGAAAAATGGTGGAGCACCTAGAAAGGAATGAGCTTATACACGATAACCAGCACAGTTTCAGTGAAGGGAAATCCTGTGTCACAAACCAACTGGAGATTTACGACAAGGTGACAGAAGTAAGACAGGCGATAGAGGTGGGTAGACTGCATTTTCTTGGCCCGAAAAAGGCTTTCGACACAGTTAAGCACAAGATATTAGCGCAAAAGCTAGAGGAGTAGGCAGGAATAACAGGAAAGGCACTGCAATGGATCAGGGAATACCTGACAGGAAGGAAACGGCGATTGATGGTACGTGACGAGGTGTCAGTGGGCGAATGTGATGAGCGGGGTTCCACAAGGGTCAGTTCTAGGACTGGTGCTGTTTCTGGTATATGTGAATGAGAAGACGGAGGGGATAGATTCAGATGTGTCCCTGTTTTCAGATGATGTGAAGATAATGCGGAGAATTCAAGCGGATGAGAATCAGGTAGGACTACAAAGGGATCTGGACGGGCCTGGTCCAACAATTGGCTCCTGGGGTTTAACCCCACCAAGTGCAAAGTTATAAAGATTGGGGAAGGTCAAAGAAATCCGAAAACGGAGTACAGGCTAGGGGGCCAGAGGCTGCAAACCTCACTCAAGAAAAAGGATTTTGGGGTGAGTATCATACCAAGCACAGCTAAGGCGCACATCAACCAAATAACTGCTGCAGAATATGAGCGCCTGGCAAATCTAAGAATAGCGTTTCGAAACCTGAGTAAGGACTCATTCGAGACACTGTACACCGTGTACGTCAGGTCCGTAGTGGAGTATTCAGTACCAATATGGAACCCACATTTGGTCAAGCATGCCGAGAAATTAGAGAACGTGCGAAGGTTTGCAACAAGACTAGTCCCGGAACTCAGGGGTATGTCCTACGAGAAGTTGAAGGAAATCAACCTGACGACACCGGAGGACAGGAGGGATAGGGGAAACATAATGACATGCAAAATACTAAGAGGAATCGATATGGTGGATAGGGACAGAATGTTTCAGAGGTGAGATACAGCAACAAGGGGTCACAACCGGAAGTTGAAAACTCAGATGAGTCACAGGGATGTTAGAAAGTATTTCTTCAGTCATAGAGCTGTCAGTCACAGAGTTCTGGAACACTCTGGAGAGTGATGTAGTGAAGGCAGAATCCATATATAGCTTTAAAGAGAAGTACGATAAAGCTCATGGAGCAGGGAGAGAGAGAACTTAGTAGCGACCAGCCAGGAGCTTTGAATCGACCCCTGCAACCCCAAATAGGTGAGTACACACACACACACACACGAATCAGCGGACGAGTGGAAGCAAGTGTGACAAGTGGGGTTCCATAAGGATCACTACTGGGATCATCACTGTTTTTCGCGTACCTAATCGACATGCCAGATGAGATAGTCTGATAGATCTCTGTTCTGGGGTATTGTAAAAGTATTGAGAATAAAAACAGAAGAGGACAAATATAGGCTACAACTGAACCTAGACAAGCTGAAGGATTGTTAAAACAAATAATTTGGGGCGAATTCAACGGCAGCATATGAAAAGTTGTGAAAAATATTGAAGGTTACAGACGACCAAAGATTATGTACCAGCTCGAGTTACAATGACGGTAAGTCTTCGTCAGGTTAGGTTAGGTAAGATTTGTCAAGAAATAGGACAAATGCTTCCTGACGCGGGTCTTTGTCATATGATGACCCACCATTGGATTTTTTGGTCATCTGATCCAGGCCTTCCGCTGGCTTACCCATCCACCCCTTTAAAAATTAAGTCTGAGTCAAGGAGAAGTAACTCAGAGTGAACATAGGACCAAAGATATGCCTGAAGGCCACATAAACCAAATAACCTCTGCACATTTTATTTCATGACACGGTAGAGCAGTGTGCGTCATGCACTGCAGAGTGACGGACGCAGTCCTGGCGTTCACTAAATAGACTCACATACGCACACGTGCGTTTTTATGCTCAGTGAGTGGTAAATAATGGACGAATTTTGGAGAGCTTTCATGGGGAAAAACGGAACGTGCCAAGGTGAGATACTGTCACAATGAGACCCAGTGTTTAAGGAAGAGGACAGGAAGCGTTGAGCTGCACACTGGTATCCCTGACATCCATACTGTCCAAGGTAATGGATGAAGATCACCAAAATGAGAGCTACGGAGAATCTGGATAGCTTTGTTTCTCCTGATTCTCCGTAGCTTTCCTCATAATAAATGAGACACTTGTGAAACATTTGGGTATCTTTATTCTGGAAACGTTTCGCCAGCTAGTGGCTTCTTCAGTCCAATGCAGAAAAAGGTGGAAAATGAGAAGTTTAAGGTAATCAGTCCCTCAACCTGGAATCAATTTATTCAGTCCATCCGGACTGAAGACATCGACTCCAGAATAAAGATACCCAAATGTTTCACAAGTGTCTCAGCTCACACTGAGGTCCGTGGTTCAGTTCCCTGTACGGCTGGAAACATTAGGACGTGTTTCCTTAAGACACCTGCTGCCCCTGCTCACCTATCAGTAAAATAGGTACCTGGGTGTTAGTCGACTGGTGTGGGTCGCATCCTGGAGATAAAATTGACCTAATTTTGTCTCCATACTACTATATAGAAAGCATTACAAGGAGTTTTCTATATAGTAGTATGTCATTGATGTCAGCTAGGCCTGTATACCTTGTACATGTACTTGTAGAAATAAAGATTATTATTATTATTATTATTATTATTATGATTAAGGTGTCCCGTAGCTCAGTGGTAGCGCCTTCAGCTGGCATGGGGGCCAACGTTAAGCAGGTTTCTTTACACCTTTTGCCCCTCTTCACTTAGCAGTAATTAGGTACCTGGGTGTTAGTCAACTGTTGTGGGTGGCATCCTGGGGATGGTAGTATAACTCAGATAGGGCTGGGTTTTAAAAATAGCTGAGGTAGGATAACAGCTCTTAATTTCATCTATGTAAAAAATAATTATCACACATGTTGGACATATTGGTGAGATGGTCTGAAGACACCTATTGTGACTGGAGTCTTTAATTTTTTGGATTTAAATTGTATGTATATACCATAAATATATGACAATATTATGATAATATATTATATGACAATATTATATGCCATATTATATGACAATATAATAGAAACTATATACCAAGAGCATCATTTTGGTAAAAAAAAAGCGAGTACTCTCTTAACACTTGAGAGTATATTCGCGCAGCGGATCGAAAAAACTGTACGATTTCCGGAGGCATTCATGGTGAAAAACGGAAGGAACCAAGGTGATAGTGTCACAGCGAGACCAAGTTGGTCCGGAAGACAGTGGCTGGGTTGGTAGCCGGCACGGGTGAAAATGGTGGGCATGTTTCCTTACACCTGCTGTCCCTGTTCACCTAGCAGTAACTAGGTACCTGGGTGTTAGTCGACTGGTGTGGGTCGCATCTTGGGGAACAAGATTAACTTAAGTTGCCTGAAATGTTCTGCATAACCAGAGGCTTTATATATAGTATGTCAGTGATGTCAGCTATGGTCTGTATAAGTTGTGTCATGTACTTGTAGATGATTATCGTTATTATTATTACAACAGGTGTTGTTGTTTTGGATGCTGACCACCACTACCACTACCAACCCATACCACAGCACACTACAACCCCGTGTTTGCAGCACAGTGTATTACCTTACTAATACTCTACAAATCGTATTTTTCCTTCCTGAAGATAAGCGTCTCAACACGAGTGCAAAACATAGCAGTAAAGAACCCCCTCAACATTATCACAATCCTCCCCTCCCACTTCCATGCACTACCCTTCTCCCCTAAATGCCCCAGACTCATCTGCCACATCCATGAAAAAATGCATCATTCATGACTGAAACGCAGCATTATCTTTAACACCCCCTTGCTACACCGTCCATCCCGTATACAACAACCTTCACCGGCCGCCCTCACCCCACCACCATCCACCTAGTCACGTCAACTTAAATGACAACACTAAACAATTTCTCTTAGCTAACAATACATTTAGGATATCCCCCTTTCCCTGGACCATAGAGTTTTAACAAACATCCTCCCGCCAGGACCACCACCATTACTGATATATTAGTAACAGGAGAGTAAAGGCAATATATACGAACATATTAAAAACAAAAGCAACAAACTTGAGGACAGACTGACCAGAACAAAAACATAGCCACCATTATGGAGACAATATAAGAATATAAGAAAACAAGTTCAATTTAGTAGAAGATACAGAGACTGGTTAACATAGATTGCCATACAAGGAAAACCCTATAGTTATGGAAAGAAGAATTTTACATAATAGAGAAAAGGAGATGTGGCTTTCATTGTTAGAATACAATGAAGATTTGAGAAAAAGGTGAACCTGAACCACCAAGGGACTTAAACAAAACAGATATTATCACGAATAATTGTGAGGCGCAGAGTAATAGTGTCAGTAATATATGACACTCTCTCATCCATAGGTAACCTGGTCTTGAATACAAGGTCGAATATCAGGGTCACAATGAACCTCATAGGTTCGGATACTGGGAGACTTAATTACTATAAAACAAAAATGGTATCCACACTAGGGACCAGATAATTGAAGGAGGTAAGAGTAGGAGGTATCCTGAGCCAGGATACCAAGAATATTACAAGAATAAAAGGCGGAGACGAGACAATCAGGTTGGACTTGGATGTCTCCGAGGTTGATTTATAGCTCCTGGTACCACCACCTCATAGCACTTACGGACCGACTAAACTAATTCTTGACCTCCAGGAACCGACCATACTTTCTCTTGCTTCACAGTTCGGCATTTGCCTCCATCGCCTCTTTCTCTAGTGTGTTCCATTGACTCAACATACTCAGATTATCTTTTCTCGAACCCCCAGAGAGTATCTTCTACGTCCTGATCAAGCCTCCGCCCTTATGAATTCCACTAAGAGGTGAATATGAGTATGACAGAGCATGATCCGTTGAGGAGTGGATTGTAGGTAAATGGTTAAGAAAGCCGACAAGTTTATAAATTAGACACATTTGCAACACTTGGGTATCCTTATTGAGGAAACGTTTCGCCACACAGTGGCTTCATCAGTCCAATACAAAGGAGAATGATGAAGATCAGAAGGAGTTTGAGGTAATCAGTCCCTCAGCCTGGAGTCGATGTAATCAGTCTATCAGTCAAGATTGATGTAATCAAGACTCCAGGTTGAGGGACTGATTACCTCAAACTCTTTCTGATCTTCATCATTCTCCTTTGTATTGGACTGATGAAGTCACTGTGTGGCGAAACGTTTCCTCAATAAAGATACCCAAGTGTTGCATATGTGTCTAATTTATCAAGAGGAGTAGATTTTGAACCTGGGGTACACCAACAGTTGGCTTCATCACTGGTTGCTTCATGGCATCAGTAACACCCGCCTCAGCACAGGTTTTACCCTGACGAAGTAAAAACCATCACGACCCCCACGACTTTCCTGGTACAGCTCTCCTCTAGTGTTGCTGAAAATAGTAAAAAATACTAGTGTTGCATATTGCACACTTCCCTAGTTCTTTAGTATAACTGTGGTGTGTGTGTGTGTGTGTGTGTACCCGTGTGTGAGTGTAGGTGTGTGGGCGTATGTGCACAAGCGGGTACGTCACTTTCACCATTATACATCAGCTGGAAGTTGAAGGCTACCCTCATCCGCTTACGAAACCTCTCTTCTGATGTCTATCTATGGTGTTTCTAGCACCAACCTGCCTGCCTGCCTGCCTGCCACCTGCCTGTCTGCCTGCCACCTGCCTGCCTGCCTGCCCGCCCACCACGGCCCACTTGTAACTTTGTCCTTCAAGCGACGTTCAGCATAAACACTTAACGACCTCTGAGTACACATGCCGTCAATACCAAACTTTACTTAACACTTGTTGTGTGACACCTAAGAGCCCAGTTTATGGTGAAGCTGCAGCTCAAGAACCAGGATTTAGAGGTCACAATGAGTCATTGTATAAGGAGTCGTTGCCTTGTACATATAATCATCTACATTATACAGAGTGTATCATGTAGATACAACCCACAAAACCTAATGTAGATTATCATTCTCATTGCTAACATTGGTTATTTACTGGCTTACAATTTCTTCAAATAACATCTCAATCATCTTTCATTTGTAAAATACGGGTACGGCTTCAAAATTACAGATACCTTATTACAAAGAATGAAGTGATTTGTCACTGCATGTAGGGTGTCGCTGGCTGAGATTTCCTACCTTTGTTTCATAAGCTGATAGCTACTGCCCAACCTCTGTTCATATTTCGATTGTTGTTCACAGCAATAACTTTACTGAAATTAATTCATAAATGCGCACTTGACTTAGTATTAAAAACACACGCGAGGACAGAAGAGCGTCACGAGGAAGCCAGCTATGAGCCTCAACTTGTATTTGGTCACTAAGAATAATTTTCCTAATATTGTGGAAGCCTGATGGTAATGGGATACAGACGGGAAATAATATATTACCGCTGGAGTGTTGTCCTTGGGAACGCCACGACCACAGTGAAACTACTTAGTGGCTGCTGCTATGTTATAAACACTGTGTTCTGTTATATACATAACTGTGTTGTCACCACCGCTGTTGACGGCGCTGCTGAGATGTCAGGTTCACACATATATGAACTCTGTTTAAATCGTAATAAACGACTGTAAATGAATAAACAGATAGACGGGAGGATCGAACCGTGGCCCCGGTGGTGGCAGGTCCAGCTACGAGGCTTCTAATGAGAAGGATTAAAAAAAATGAACCTATGTTCATGTGTTTGTCAACAGACACACACACATACAGTGAAGAGGCGGGGCCAGGAGCTCTGACTCGACCCCTGCAACCAAAATTTGTTGGGTACAAACACACAAAAAGAAAGGAGTGGATTATTATTAGCTTCATGGGGAGCGCTAAACCAGTAGGGGTTATACAGCGCCTGTATGGTAAGGGGGATGGAAGGCATTCAGACTTAATTCAGGGAATTGGAGCACAGATCCAATTCTCTAGATCAAGAGCTCCTCACTAGCGTCAAGGAACCTCCCCTGACGGAAGAAAGGAGTGGAATATCTACAAAGGAGTGAAGCACCTGCAATGGAGCGGCCTCATACATGACAACCAGCACGGCTTCAGGGATGGAAAGTCTTCAGTATGCACCGAGAGGTTTACTTTCATCCTTATTTTAGGTAATAAAGGTATCCTTGACTACCGGTTAGCAGGTTACACGCAGCTTCAACAACCCTGCATGTGGCCTTCAGCACCAACAACCAGCACACTGACCATAAGAATAAACACTTTTCACAGGTTATAATAATAACATATGAGAAAAGTTTTCATCCTTAAGAAATTTTGTAAGACATGTTATAAACCTATCTAACAACTGTAACAACATCCCTCTGTAATTTCAATCAGTTGTAATTATTTTGTATTGCATGGTTGCGTCTGTAGGGTGATGACCAGCAGCTGAGATGGATGGCATAGTAAACACGATGCCATCGTCCCAGGCAGGTAACAAAACCTTGTTTTGTTGCTCTCCGCCCGCTGTATTGTTCATATATTTGTAACTGCCGGAAACATTCTCTGGAACAATGGTGTTTTGGCAGAGTCTGGAGCTTTCTTCCTGTCATTGTGTGAACTGCAGTTGCAACAATGTTTGTGCGATGACGAGACAGTCACCTGAAGATATGAGTCCTTTGGCGTGTGTGTGTGTAATTACCTATTCCTAGCTACTGGAGCAGAGTTATGCTCGTGGTATCTCGTGCTCAATAATTTTTTCATTGTATCATACTCAAGATTGCTTAAGGAGAATCTTTCCTACCATACCTCAAGCACCGATTTTTCAATATTTTCTTTCATCGCCGATGAAAGCAACATTGACGCAGTTGGTGCTCACACAATGGCAGGATGTAAGGTCCGAAACGCAGCCAGGGCGACACCATTGTTCTGAAGGTTCTTTCTGACAATTACAAATGTAAAAAATAATGTAGAGGTGGGAGAGTTTTTGCGACACACTCCAATAAAACTGGTGTTTTGGATGCTGGAGGTGTTTACCATGTGAACCATCTCGTTGTAGTGAAGGAGAGGGTGAGAGATGGATGCTGGATATGTTTACCATGTGAACCATCTCGTTGTAGTGAAGGAGAGGGTGAGAGATGGATGCTGGATATGTTTACCATGTGAACCATCTCGTTGTAGTGAAGGAGAGGGTGAGAGATGGATGCTGGAGGTGTTTACCATGTGAACCATCTTGTTGTAGTGAAGGAGAGAGTGAGAGATGGATGCTGGAGGTGTTTACAATGCGAGGCATCTCTTTGTAGTGAAGGAGAGAGTGAGAGATAGTGATGACGTGATATTTTCACCACAAACGATGGTGATGCCATAACTTGAACAATGCTACCAATAAGGATTACCATATGTTGCATAAGTGTCTCATTCTACAATACACTTGTACTGAGTGTGAATATGGTCAACAAGTTGGAGAGCCACTTCACTACGAAGAGTCTGGGGGTTAACACGTGAGCCAGCTGCAAAGATCCTAACACTCGCAGCTAAAAAGTGAGCTATCTCTCCAGCAGCGCTTGCACTTTCTAACATACCCGTAGCAGCCTTTTCCATGAAGGGACTGTCCCAAATTGTTAGACAGTTTCAGCTGGTCTTTTTGTCAACGTTGATAAGTTATCTCACACGCAGTTGAGAGCCATCCGCCCTGTCAGATTATATATATATATATATATATATATATATATATATATATATATATATATATATATATATATATATATATATATATATGCAAAAAGATCACAGTAAACAGGTGATATCAAAATATGCAAGACAACCACTATGAAAAATAGAGAATTCCAAGCGCTTTCGTGACTACTCACATTATCAAGGAACTATAACAGAAAACATGACAAGAAGGCTTATATAAGGGGCGAGAATACACCTCACAGTCACATCACACTAACAAAGACAACACCTCACAGTAGCGTAACATCTCACGACTCTGTGAAGAGGAACATAAGAAAGGACCTGAAACTCTTCCCAAGAATTAAGATTAGTCCAATTTATCATTAAATTCTTCCCAAATTTTATTAATTATAAATGAATCCAATTTATATAATCAAAAGAAATATTCATATTATTTTCAAAACTGCTTTTAATGAAACATGATTCTATTATATTTCTCTCAACCATGGACTTGCTTGATACAACCTTCTCAGCATTTTGAAAATCAATTGGATGGTTAAAATCTTCACATGAATAAATAGAGCATTAGAATCTTGTCCAGTTCTAATGCTATATTTATGTTGTTTTAATCTTAGTTCAAGACTTTTACCAGTTTGACCATAATAAACTTTATCGCATATTTTACAGGGAATCTTATAGACACATCCGTCAGCATTTTGGGGAATTTTTATCAAAAGTCTTTTACTGTATCAAGATTTTTAAATACAACTTTGATATTAAAATTCTTAAGAAAGGAAGGCATATCAACCAAGTTTTCATGGTAAGGAGAACCAACATATTTTTGGTTGAATAAGGTTGGTTGTCCCTTTTGGATAGTAAAAAGTATTCCTAGCTATTTTAAAAGATTTATCAATTATGTTTCTTGGGTATTTTAAATCATTAGCTATTTCATAAATTTTAGAGATTTCTTCATCTATGAACTCTGGACTACAAATACGTAAAGCTCTCAAAAACATTGAAGAAAAAACCGACACTTTAACTCTATCTTGATGTGAAGAGTAATAGTGTACATAGGAACAATTATTTGTAGGTTTTCTGTAAATTTTAAATTTAAAATCAATGTTACCCTTAATAATAAAAACATCTAGGAAGGGCAATGAGTTATTTACTTCGAATTCAACAGTAAAATTTATAGAATGAGCTAAGCTATTTAATTTAACAAGGAAATGGTTTATATCTACATTCTTAGGCATAAGGCACAAAATATCATCAACATATATAATTCCATATATAAGTTACTAAGAACAGGTGAAAGAGGATTTCCCATTGCCATACCAAACTTCTGAGTGTAAAACTCATCATTAAATACAAATTTTGCATCAACAATACAAAGTTTAATAAGTTTAATGATAGTAGGAACTGGCAATGGTAAATCATAATTAACCAATTCTTCAGATAAGAAACTTAGTAAATCATCAACTGGAACTTTTGTAAACAAGGAGGTAACATCAAAACTAACCATATTGAAATCATTTAAATCAATCAAGGTGCTTAATTTATCAACTAAATCAAAGTTGTTTTTAACATTAAAATTAATGATTTAAAATACCCAAGAAACATAATTGATAAATCTTTTAAAATAGCTAGGAATACTTTTTACAATCCAAAAAGGGACAACCAACCTTATTCAACCAAAAATATGTTGGTTCTCCCTTACCATGAAAACTTGGTTGATATGCCTTCCTTTCTTAAGAATTTTAATATCAAAGTTGTATTTACAAATCTTGATACAGTAAAAAGACTTTTGATAAAAAATTCCCCCCAAAATGCTGACGGATGTGTCTATAAGATTCCCTGTAAAATATGCGATAAAGTTTATTATGGTCAAACTGGTAAAAGTCTTGAACTAAGATTAAAACAACATAAATATAGCATTAGAACTGGACAAGATTCTAATGCTCTATTTATTCATGTGAGAGATTTTAACCATCCAATTGATTTTCAAAATGCTGAGAAGGTTGTATCAAGCAAGTCCATGGTTGAGAGGAATATAATAGAATCATGTTTCATTAAAAGCAGTTTTGAAAATAATATGAATATTTCTTTTGGATTATATAAATTGGATTCATTTATAATTAATAAAATTTGGGAAGGAGGCTGGCATCGACTTTTTCTATTATAGAGGTAAAAATCCTCATATTAGAAGCCTTATTACTGCGATCACAGCGCTGATCCTGTTGTTCGCAGGAACATGTTTTCAGTCCCCTCATCCATTCTTCTGTTTATTCAGTGATAAGTGTTCATTACAACTTGGGCTTGAAGACTATATTGCTCTGAGGGGCATGACAAGAAGTGCCATGAAAGCTGTGGGGGGTGAGGGGGTAAGACAGCAGTGCCACTACTTGTGGCGACACATATCACCATGTCACACATGTGCCACTACTAGTGGCGACACATATCACCATGTCACACATGTGCCACTACTAGTGGCGACACATATCACCATGTCACACATGTGCCACTACTAGTGGTGACACATACAACCATGTCACACATTCCACTACTAGTGGTGACACATACAACCATGTCACACATTCCACTACTAGTGGTGACACATACAACCATGTCACACATGCCACTACTAGTGGTGACACATACAACCATGTCACACATGCCACTACTAGTGGTGACACATACAACCATGTCACACATTCCACTACTAGTGGTGACACATATAACCATGTCACACATTCCACTACTAGTGGTGACACATACAACCATGTCACACATGCCACTACTAGTGGTGACACATACAACCATGTCACACATTCCACTACTAGTGGTGACACATACAACCATGTCACACATTCCACTACTAGTGGTGACACATACAACCATGTCACACATGCCACTACTAGTGGTGACACATACAACCATGTCACACATTCCACTACTAGTGGTGACACATACAACCATGTCACACATTCCACTACTAGTGGTGACACATACAACCATGTCACACATGCCACTACTAGTGGTGACACATACAACCATGTCACACATGCCACTATAAGTGGTGACATACAACCATGTCACACATTCCACTACTAGTGGTGACACATACAACCATGTCACACATGTGCAGGTTGTAGAATCATCCTAATACATCTCTAGTGGTTGAATGGTCACAGTGGTGGACCTGCTACTCTGAGGGACCATGGTTCGAACCACCGTCCATCCTTATTAATTCATTTATTTTTGCAGATTTTTCAATGCTGTATAAATCACACACACGCACACACACACACACACACATATATATATATATATATATATATATATATATATATATATATATATATATATATATATATATATATATATATATATATATATAAAATATTTTAATTGAAAGATATTTTTTCCAATATATGTAAAGTAACTTTTAAATTTTAAGTAGCAAACATCTTTTTCAAATGAAGATAATTCACTGAGTGAGTGTGATGGGTAACATTCGATGGGTGATGGGTAACAATGGTCAAGAGTGATGGGTAACACTGGTCAAGAGTGATGGGTAACACTGGTCAAGAGTGATGGGTAACACTGGTCAAGAGTGCGAGTAATGGGTAACGGTGAGTGATTTTTTTAAGTCTTTGTTATATTATATTTCTTAAGAAGTATTGAGTGAAGGCGGCGGCGCCTGTGACGTCACCACCCATGGATGTTCCCACTTTCACTTTCTCCTCTTCTGTTTCCCCATCAACGGTTAGCTACCATCTTGATGCTAGTTATGGGCTCTTGATCCAAGGAACTGCAGCTACCCCTCTCCTTCCTAGGATCAAACACAATTACCTCCCAGTCCTCGGGTTATGAAAATTTTCGTATATTTTGTGATCTTAATCCATCTGTCTGGCTGCTCGTCTGCTTCGATGCTATAAAATAATATTTCAAAATGTTGGAAAATACTTACGATTCAGTTTACGATGAGAGGGAGATAAAAATAGATAAAATATCACAGGGAAGGTAGCACTGTACACTCTTCCTCCACGACCGGAACTAAACTGATCTCCCGGCAGCGCCCACTTGTTGTATTTATAGGTAAGACAGGTTGCGGCTGTACGATCACCGCTCTGCAGGTGGCGGCCGTACAATCGCAGTGTTCATACCTTCATGTTGCAGCCACATGAATGACGAAACATCATTGGGTACACATTTTCCTGACATTCTTAGTCGGTATCAACTTTCTTCTTAAGGGAACCTTACATTATGTTCCTTGTGTTTCCTGGTGTTCTCTGTGTTCCTCCAAAAATTAACATTCCATCAGCGACTCCTAAACATAATAACTAACGCCAGGCTCTGGGATAATATATCAGGATCAGAAACCAGATTTGCTCTCTCCCCTAACAACAACAACAACCACAGTCACACTGGGACGGTCCAATAGTGGAGAATATATCATCAACAATTCTTCAGAGTGTGTCGGGAAAGAATAGAGCTCACCTACTTGCAGTGAGAGCCCATCATGCAGGTAACTTACTGTTGCCATCGCCAACTCCTCCCTTGGCACACGTCTCGACCCACAGACCATCCGCATTGGTGTTGCTCTTCGCCTTGCCGCCCCTATTCTCGCCGAATACAAGTGTGTTTGTGGCAGTGAATCGACAGACCGATTCCGGAACCATGGTTTTGTTTACAGTAGATCCCAGGGAAAAACTGCAAGACATGAAGAGGTTAATAACATCATCAACTGGATGCCCAGTAATAAGGGAGTCACGTCAACTATGCAGATCTGATAGCTTGAAGGGTGATGGTATCACCCTTCAAGCCTCGACAGACGGCAAGCAGGTGGTGTGGGACTACATATGTGCATCCACACTGACTGATACCTATCTCCAGGGGGAAAGTGTGCATCTAAGTTCCTTAAGGAGCTAGGCAAAAGACTCATTAGGGTAACTATGAATCCTAGGACGGTTAGTTTTCTATTCTAGCGACTCAGCACTGCGGCTCACATGGGTAATGCCTGCTGTATCCTGGGTACGCGCCTCAGCTTTGAGGAGGTGGATGAAAGTCTCGCAAATGTGTCAGTACTGTTACTGAATACTTGTGTAGTATACTTAGATAATCCCAGCTATGTTATAGATAGGCTCCCTGGCTAAGTGTGACGTCACGAGCCCCTCACATGTGGCATCCTTCTCACTTTCCGCTAGCCGTAGACTAGACAAGGCAGGCCTGGGCTTTCCCCTCAAGACTATCACAATATACGCCTCCTAGAACATCCGACGAGTGCATTCTTTCACATACATCTCCTTGTAATCTGTGATAAACACGTAGCAATATGTACTGGTAATGTATCCCTCAAACCTCATGTACTGTATGTCATCTTTGTACCAGCAATGTATCTTTTAAGTCTTTTGTTGTACCAGCAATGTATCTTTTAAGTCTTTTGTTGCCGTATAGGTAAATCTTGTGATTTTGACTTAAATAGCAAGGCTTTTTTTGCCTAATAAATCAAGCGAAAATTTTAGCAAAAATCATTCTGAACCAAACGAAAAAAATATATTTCATTGTGTTTGTTTATTAATTTATTGTAAACTTATCTAAAATTTTATTTAGTTGGATTAGGCTAAATTAAATTGTACTTGTTATAATAAGGTTAGGTAAGTTTTCTAAGGTTCTTTTGATACAAAATTATTAATTTTTACATTAACATAAATGAAAAAAATATATCTTCAAAAGTATTAAACGAAATTTTAGAAAGGACTTAATTTTAAATGAGTTCTTGCTAATTGACCAGCTTTACATATTCGGCACGACATATATATATATATATATATATATATATATATATATATATATATATATATATATATATATATATATATATATATATATATATATATATATATATATATATATATATATATAAGTGAATCAATGTAAAGAAATTCTCATCAAGCTGGTTGCCTAAAGTTATGTGACAAGGTGGAAAACTGGAGCCTGGGTTCGAGTCCTGCTCGTACCCGCAGTCTCTCTCTCTCTCTCTCTCAAGGTTAATGGGGTTATGCCACCAGTTTCAAGGAGCCCCAACAGATCAACAATTAAAGGCGCCTCTCACCACGCTATAACATTGTTCCAACAGTAGCAGAAGACCCTTGTAACAGGGGACAACCATGAACCTAAATTGCTGTACGAATTAGCTGACAAACTCATCAAGGAAATCAAGTACCCCAGAGCCACCAATTTTCTTTCTCCAGAGACTCGGAGTTGCCATCAAGAGAGGAAATGCCTGCAATACCCTGGAGATGGAGCCTACCTCTGGTGAGCTGGATGAAGTGTTTGAAATCCAGACTAATGAAGAACTCCTGGTAATGTCGTACATCTTCTTGGGGGAAATTAAATTGGAAAGCTTGAGAATATGGGCACTTAGACCTTTTCATCCATGCAGATGGTCATGTGTGCCAGGAGTGTCATGTATTATGTGAAGATTTTCCTCACAAGGCCACGGGTATCAAACAACGGCCGCACCATACGCCCTAAAACAAAATAAAAACAGACTTTATGAAGAATTTTGAGAGCAGAATTCCGAATCGTCGTGTGATGGACACTGCTTCACAGCCTTCTAGCGCACTCAGCTCACACACAGAGGTCCGGGGATCGATCCCCAGTACAGTGGAAACATTAGGATCAGTTTCCTTAAGACACCTGATGTCCCTGTTCACCTATCGGTAAAATAGGTACCTGGGTATTAGCTGACTGGTGTGGGTCGCATCTCGGGGACAAAATTAACCCTATTTGCCAGAGATGCTCTGCATAACAAGGGAATTTCTGTATAGTAGTATGTCACTGATGTCAGCTAGGACTGTATACATTGTACATGTACTTGTAGAAATAAAGATTATTATTATTATTATTATTATTATTATTATTATTATTATTATTATTTTATTATTATTATTATTATTTTTATTATTATTATTATTATTATTATTATTATTATTATTATTATTATTATTATTATTATTATTATTACCGGAGAAGAGGAGGAGGAGGCAGTACGGATGGAAAATCTCAAGAAAAGAGTATGGAAGGTACTGACAGTCAAGACCCGGAACATCTATGACCTAATTTTCCCAAGTGGACGTCAGGAGTGTGTGGTCACCCTCACCAGGCCACCGCCATCTTGGAATGAGGATGGACCATATCTACGTCGCACGACCACCGTCGCATTGTTGCAAGTTGTGAACGATAACGCAGGAAGGGCTGTTATGAATGATAGCGCAGGAAGGGGTATTATAGTGAACCAGAGCACAGGAAGGGGTATTGTAGTGAACCAAAGCGCAGGAAGGGGTATTGTAGTGAACCACAGCACAGGAAGAGGTATTGTAGTGAACCATAGCACAGGAAGGGGTATTGTAGTGAACCACAGCACAGGAAGGGGTATTGTAGTGAACCACAGCACAGGAAGGGGTATTATAGTGAACCACAGCACAGGAAGGGGTATTGTAGTGAACCAGAGCACAGGAAGGGGTATTGTAGTGAACCACAGCACAGGAAGGGGTATTATAGTGAACCAGAGCACAGGAAGGGGTATTGTAGTGAACCAGAGCACAGGAAGGGGTATTGTAGTGAACCACAGCACAGGAAGGGGTATTATAGTGAACCACAGCACAGGAAGGGGTATTGTAGTGAACCACAGCACAGGAAGGGGTATTGTAGTGAACCTCATCACAGAAAGGGGTATTGTAGTGAACCACAGCACAGGAAGGGGTATTGTAGTGAACCATAGCACAGGAAGGGGTATTGTAGTGAATCATAGCACAGGAAGGGGTATTATAATGAACCATAGCACAGGAAGGGGTATTGTAGTGAACCACATCACAGAAAGGGGTATTGTAGTGAACCACAGCACAGGAAGGGGTATTGTAGTGAACCACAGCACAGGAAGGGGTATTGTAGTGAACCATAGCACAGGAAGGGGTATTATAGTGAACCAGAGCACAGGAAGGGGTATTGTAGTGAACCAGAGCACAGGAAGGGGTATTGTAGTGAACCATAGCACAAAAAGGGGTATTATAGTGACCCATAGCACATGAAGAGATAAAGTAGTGAACCACAGCACAAGAAGTTGTATTGTAGTGAACAATAGCACAGGAAGGGGTATTGTAGTGAACCACAGCACAGGAAGGGGTATTGTAGTGAACCACTGCACAGGAAGGGGTATTGTAATGAACCACAACACAGGAAGGGGTATTGTAATGAACCACAGCACAGGAAGGGGTATTGTAGTGAACCACAGCACAGGAAGGGGTATTGTAGTGAACCACATCACAGGAATGGATTTTGTAGTCAACCACAGCACAGGAAGAAGTATTGTAGTGAACCATAGCACATGAAGGGGTATTGTAGGCAACCATAGCACAGGAAGGGGAATTGTAGTGAACCACAACACAGGAAGGGGTATTGTAGTGACCCACAGCACAGGAAGGGGTATTGTAGTGAACCACAGCACAGTAAGGGGTATTGTAGTGAACCACAGCAATGGAAGGGGTATTGTAGTGAACCACAGCACAGTAAGGGGTATTGTAGTGAACCACAGCAATGGAAGGGGTATTGTAGTGAACCACAGCACAGTAAGGGGTATTGTAGTGAACCACAACAATGGAAGGGGTATTGTAGTGAACCACAGCACAGTAAGGGGTATTGTAAGTAAAGTAAAGTAAAGTAAAGTAAATTTTATTTCATTGCAGATTGCAGATTACATAGGTATTGGTAATTACAATGTAAATTGAGTGCAAGGAGAGCCACTGACATGCCATGGCATTAGGGGCAGCTTAATCTAGTAACTTAAAGACTATGTACTTAATATTAGTGAAATTTATTGAGTTTATTCTAGTTAGAAATTGTTTTCAAAATTACAATATGATGAAATTTTACTGTTTAAATTATTATATGATGATATTAGATTGTTACAGGTGTTTAGATTCTCGAATGGTAATATGGAATTGAGATTATCTTAAGGAAAATAACATTGAGCAATTTTGACATTAACTTATAATATGAGTATTTAGTTTTGGGTGAGTAGGGGGTAACATAATAGTAACATATTATTAAAAATTGAGATTATCGTATAGGAAAGTAATAATGAGCATTTTCAAAGTAGTTTATAGTATGATCATTTAGTTTTGGGTGAGTAGGTGGTTTTGAGTTGAGTCTTAAATTGATTTTCAGACAAGATTATCTTAATATTTACTGGTAATGAATTCCAGATTCTGGGGCCCTTTATGTGCATAGAATTTTTACATAGGTTGATATGAACACGGGGTATATCAAAAGTGATCTGTGTCTGTGTTGTGGTCATGGGTCCTATTAAAGTTGGTGAGGAGAATTTTGAGCGGAGGGTTTATATTAGAGTGTAAAGTTTTATATATGTAGTAGGCACAAGAGTAAGTATGAATGTTCTTTACGGTGAGTAGTTTTAGACTTTTGAATATAGGTGGAGTATGCTGTCTAGAGTGGGAATTTGTTATCATTCTGACTGCGGCCTTTTGTTGTGTTATGAGTGTCTAAGGTGATTTAATGTTGTTGATCCCCATGCACAGATTCCATAGGTGAGATACGGGTAGATAAGTGAATGATATAGTGCAAGGAGAGCTGATTGAGGTACATAATAGCGTATCTTTGATAATATGCCTACTGTCTTCGAGATTTTCTTGGAAATTTGTTGTATATGTGTTTGGAATTTAAGGCTACTGTCAAGGTGGATTCCTAGGAATTTTCCCTCTGTGAGTCTTGTGATGGGTGAACCGTTGAGTGTTATGTTAAGTGGAACATTTGTGACTTTGCTTCCAAACTGTATGAAGTAGGTCTTGTCAGTATTGAGAGTAAGCTTGTTAGTCGTCATCCATGTTGATATTTTCTGTAATTCGGCATTAACAGTGTTGGCCAGTATGACTGGATTTGGGTGAGAGAAGACATAAGTTGTGTCATCTGCAAATAAAATGGGTTTGAGTAGTTGTGATGCATTCGGTAGGTCATTTATGTAAATGAGGAATAGAAGTGGCCCCAGGACACTTCCTTGAGGGACTCCGACTGTAATTTGTTGTGTGGAAGAGTTCTCTCCATTTGTGTACACGTATTGGCTTCTGTTGGTGAGGTATGACTTTAGGTAGTTGAGTGGGTGAACCACAGCACAGGAAGGGGTATCGTAGTGAACCACAGCACAGGAAGGGGTATCGTAGTGAACCACAGCACAGTAAGGGGTATTATTATAATCTATACAGTAAACATGAAACAATTTACAATATGTGGAGATGCTGTTCGTTTTTTCCTGATTTTTTTTTCGTGACGACTTTGTAAATGGTGCAAGTGTGAGCGAAACGTCGTGGTAAGGTCCTTTCTCCTCTGTGCGGGTTATAAGAACATAAGAACATAAGAAAGAAGGAACACTGCAGCAGGCCTACTGGCCCATGCGAGGCAGGTCCAAATCTCCCACCGGCTTAAGCCAATGCCCCGACCCATCCAGGTCAGGTTACATTCACTTAAGGAAGGAGCACGGCATCTGACCTAGTAGCACAAACTAGTCAGGTCCAACTCACACCCACCCGCACCCACTCATATATTTATCTAGCCTATTTTTAAAACTACACAACGTTTTAGCCTCTATAACTGTAATCGGGAGTTTGTTCCACTCATCGACAACTCTATTACCAAACCAATGCTTTCCTATATCCTTCCTGAATCTGAATTTATCCAACTTAAAGCCATTGCTGCGAGTCCTGTCAATACTAGATATTTTTAGCACGCTATTTACATCACCTTTATTTATTCCTGTTTTCCATTTATACACC
The DNA here is from genome assembly GCA_009830355.1 of Cherax destructor. Lineage (NCBI taxonomy): Eukaryota > Metazoa > Arthropoda > Malacostraca > Decapoda > Parastacidae > Cherax > Cherax destructor. The sequence goes on along the minus strand of WNWK01000603.1, from coordinate 38,605 downwards.
TCAATCATATCCCCCCTAATTCTACGCCTTTCTAGAGAGTGCAGATTCAGGGCCCTCAGTCTATCCTCATAGGGAAGATTTCTGATACATGGAATCAACTTAGTCATCCTCCTTTGTACGTTTTCCAGAGCATTTATATCCATTCTGTAATACGGTGACCAAAACTGTGCAGCATAATCTAGATGAGGCCTAACCAAGGATATATAGAGTTGAAGAACAACCTGAGGACTCCTATTATTTATGCTTCTTGATATGAAGCCAAGGATTCTGTTCGCTTTATTGCGAACACTTATGCACTGCTGTCTTGGTTTTAGATTACTGCTAACCAGAACTCCTAAATCCTTTTCGCAATCAGTAGTATAAGATCTACATTATTTAGTTTATATGTGGCATGGTTATTGTCCTGTCCAATATTTAGAACTTTGCATTTATCTATATTAAACTGCATCTGCCACTTCTCCGACCAATGCATCAGTCTATTCAAATCTTCCTGGAGTGCTCTAATGTCCTCATTTGAATGAATTGTACGGCCTATTTTGGTGTCATCGGCAATCTTGCTTATGTCGCTATTTATTCCCTCCTCTATGTCGTTTATGTAGATTGTGAACAACAAGGGGCCCAATACTGACCCCTGTGGAACACCGCTTGTGACGCTTCCCCACTCTGATTTCTCCCCATTTATGCAAACTCTCTGCTGCCTATTTGTCAACCATGCCTCTATCCAGGAAAAAATTTCTCCTCCTATTCCGTGTGCCTTAATTTTCCTCAATAGTCTCTGATGTGGGACTTTATCAAAAGCCTTACTGAAGTCCATATACACAATATCATATTCATTACCATGATCTACCTCCTCAAACACCTTAGTGAAAAAAGTTATTAAATTTGTAAGGCAGGAACGCCCTTTTGTAAAACCGTGCTGAGATTCGTTGATTAATTTATGCTTTTCAAGATGGCTACGAATTGCCTCGGCAATTATTGATTCCATAAATTTTCCCACTATGGAGGTTAGGCTTATTGGTCTATACTTTGAAGCTAAGGACCTGTCACCTGCTTTGAAAATAGGTATTACATATGCCATTTTCCACTTATCTGGCACCATGCCAGTTTGCAGTGATATGTTGAAAAGATTAGCCAACGGGTTGCTAAGCTCCTCTTTACATTGTTCCTTTGTTTTCTTTATCGCAAAGATGGGTTTTTTTCAGGATTCTTAATTATTAAACAGGTAAATTAAACATTTAGTCAAAAGTATATTTTTAGTAAACTTACTAAGGCAATGTACACTGCATGTAAAATACCAGTTTTTAATTTTTGCCTCCTACTATTGTGTTCACGTGGCTCTGTACACCTGGCTCTGCACACCTGGCTCTGTACACCTGGCTCTGTACACCTGGCTCTGTACACCTGGCTCTGTACACCTGGCTCTGTACACCTGGCTCTGTACACCTGGCTCTGTACACCTGGCTCTGCACACCTGGCTCTGTACACCTGGCTCTGTACACCTGGCTCTGTACACCTGGCTCTGTACACCTGGCTCTGTACAGAATGAAATGGAAAGGAGTCAGTTTGGGGACAGGGAAAAAAATTATGTTGAAAATGGTATAAAATACTGACGAGTTGATGATTAAAACACATGTGCAACAGTTGGGTATTTTTATTGTTGAAACGTTTCGCCCACACAGGGTCTCGAACGATATATCGTTCCAGACCCTGGAGTCGAACTCTTCTCCAGGCTGAGGGACTGACCACCTCATGTCTCCAAGGTTGATGGACTGATTACATCCTCTTCATTTCACTACTACACTCTGTATTTGACTGAAGAAGTCTACTGTGTAGGCGAAACGTTTCAACAATAAATATACCCAACTGTTGTACATGTGTCTTAATCAGAAAAAAAAATATTAAAAGCAGGAAAGAGAGATATGTAGAGTATGTGTTTGTTGACAGTAAGAAAGGAAAGCTTAAAGTCTCTAAAACCCTCTCTTCCCTCCTTTTCACTCATATATATATATATATATATATATATATATATATATATATATATATATATATATATATATATATATATATATATATATATATATATATATATATATATATATTATTATTATTTTTTTATTAACACATCGGCCGATTCCACCAAGGCAGGGTGGCCGAAAAAGAAAAAACTTTCATCATCATTCACTCCATCACTGTCTTGCCAGAAGGGTGCTTTACACTACAGTTATAAAACTGCAACATTTACACCCCTCCTTCAGAGTGCCGGCACTGTACTTCCCATCTCCAGAACTCAAGTCCGGCCTGCCGGTTTCCTGAATCCCTTCATAAATGTTACTTTGCTCACACTCCAACAGCACGTCAAGTATTAAAACCATATGCCTCCATTCACTCCTATCAAATACGCTCACACATGCTTGCTGGAAATCCAAGCCCCTCGCACACAAAACTTCCTTTACCCTCCCTCCAACCTTTCCTAGGCCGACCCCTACCCCGCCTTCCCTCCACTACAGATTTATACACTCTCGAAGTCACTCTGTCTCGTTCCATTCTCTCTACATGTCCAAACCACCTCAACAACCCCTCCTCAGCTCTCTGGACAATCGTTTTGGTAATCCCGCACCTCCTCCTAATTTCCAAACTCCGAATTCTCTGCATTATATTCACACCACACATTGACCTCAGACATGACATCTCCACTGCCTCCAGCCTTCTCCTCGTTGCAACATTCATCACCCATGCTTCACACCCATATAAGAGCGTTGGTATAACTATACTCTCATACATTCCCTCTTTCCCTTCATGGACAAGGTTCTTTGTCTCCACAGACCGAAGTGCTCCACTCACCCTTTTCCCCTCATCAATTCTATGATTCACCTCATCCTTCATAGACCCATCCGCCGACATGTCCACTCCCAAATATCTGAATACATTCACCTCCTCCATACTCTCTCCCTCCAATCTGATATCCAATCTTTCGTCACCTATTCTTTTTGTTATCCTCATCACCTTACTCTTTCCTATATTCACTTTCAATTTTCTTCTTTTACACACCCTACAAATTCATCCACCAACCTCTGCAGCTTCTCTTCAGAATCTCCCAAAAGCACAGTGTCATCAGCAAAAAGCAACTGTGACAACTCCCACTTTGTATTTGCTTCTTTATCTTTTAGCCCAACACCTCTTGCCAAGACCCTCGCATTCACTTCTCTTACAACCCCATCTATAAATATATTGAACAACCACGGTGACATCACACATCCTTGTCTAAGGCCCACTTTTACTGGGAAATAGTCCCCTTCCTATGTGTGTGTGTGTGTGTGTGTGTGTGTGTGTGTGTGTGTATGTATGTGTGTTAAATCTTTGTTGCTGTGTGACGCAGATAGCTTCACAACACCTTCATTTCTCCTGTGTATGGAAGAAGCCATCATGAAAAATGGTAATCCCCAAGTAATGGTAACTCCATCTCTGCTGTCACAAAACCTCTGATATTTTCGTAGCTGATGAACCATTAATGGAATTCTTGACGATATCCTCACCACCTTCTTGTAGTGTCTCATGTCAACCTGACGGATTTCAGTACAATGTTTGGAACTCATCTTGTGTGATGATACACCACAAGGGAACAGCTACTTTCTTTAGCATTATGTAATTATCATTAATTATCATATAGAATAGGCTATCAACACTGGAAATTGGGACATAGTATAAGGAAAAAAATCGTTCCATAGTTCACAAATACTGTCAAAATATCAAACACGAGTGATAAATTAAAAGCGTCAATAGTAAAGCTCACCCCAGACTTCATAGTTCTCACTGAGACGAAGCTGATTGAATTTGCTGAGATGATACCAGGTGCAATATTTACCAGCAAGCTATCAAGTACTGAGGAAAGAGAAAGAAACAGGGGATAAGAAGAAGTAGCATTGCTTATGAGAAACAAGTAGAGTCTTGAGATGAGAGGGATAAACGAAGGTGAGTCAAATAACTACATAGTTGGTGTAATTATGACTAAGAATCTCAAAACAGTAGTAGTGGTAATTTATAAACAATAACCAAGATAGAAACATGAATACTTCACAGCAGTTGTTGACACCATACGGAAAGCAGTAAGAAGAACCAATACAGTCACAGTAGAGTTACTGGTCATTCAATATTTTAACCATAGAAAATATAGCGGGAGAATTGGGATCCATATGAAGGACTGGTAACGTGGAGAGTTGAGATGATGGCAGCGGCGATGAAATATATTGTGACCGCATATTAGGCATACAACAACAGAGAGAATATGAACTAGCAAGAATGAACTTAATATTGACGATAAACACATCTGATGCAGATAAATTAAACTATGAGAGGCTTCTGGGTGCTAACAACCATCCAACATTTAATTTCGAATGACTTGTGGAAGCAAGTTTTGAGAGAAGAATATTAGGTGAGGGAAAGTAAGAAACCAGAGCACAGGAGAGGGAAATTTGCAGGGATGAGAGAGTTACTGAATGAAGTTCATTGGGAAAGAGAGTTAAAAGGAAAAATAATGAATGAGAGGATGGAGAACTTAGCTGCAAATTGTCTGAAGTTGCAGGAGGAATTCACCCACAGAAGATGTGGACGAAATGGTAACAACACAGCCTGTGGTTTGCCCAAAGGTTCACCAAGGTACAGAGCAGATGTGGTAAAGCAAGGAAAAAACATCGAAAGCAATGGACAGCAGAAAAAAATTGAGCAGTATAAGTCAGATATTTACCAAAATTTTTACACCGTCACACTTTGAAAAAAAGACCAAAGAAAAAGTCAGGGAAATAATTCTGAAAAAAAGGGAGAGTTCACAAGAAAATGAAGATATCACAATATATATAAAAAAGGGGTACAATAAGAGGTACTGGACCCCATACACACAACACAATAGGAGCTGAAAAACTTCTGAGTTAGCTAAATTACATAAAAAACAATGGAATGTGACAATGTGTCACCGTTGGTTTTGAGAGAGGAACCTGGAACATTGTGCAAACCCCCAGAGTAATTGACAGAGATGTGAAAGACAAGAAATATAATCAAAATAGTTAAGAAGTTAAACAGGCAACGTTTAACGACAGGGTAATCCCACTGACATGATAATCAGAAGAGTAGTGAAGAACATATGATCTCAAAGAACAACCAGCATGGCTATACAGACAAGCAAATCCTGCCTCAGACCTGCTGGAATTCCATGACAAGGTAACAGAAGTACGGCAGTAGAGAGAGGGATAGGCGGACTGTCTAACTACAAGAAGGCATATGACGGAGTCCCACACATCAGACCGTGCCCAGTACTTGAGAAGTAGGAAGGAATAATAGGGAAGGCCCAACATTGCTTCAAAGAAAATTTAATAGGAAGGAGGTAAAAAAAAAAACTGCTTTCAGGAAACACTTGTCAGAATCGGCTGCTATAACATTTAGGGTTCCACAAAGGTCGGTATTAGGACAGGTACAGCTTTTTGGTATGTGTGAATAGCATGCCAGAAGAGATGGAATCCGCTGTCAGTCATGTAACTAACTAAATGAGATTGAAAACAATGAGAAAGAAACTACCAGTAGCAATGAGAAACTGATGTTGAAGAATGAAAAAAGAGGAAAGAAAATTCGTCTCAAGAAGCAGTACACCAGAAGAGTACATTCTGAACTGTAACAGTGGGGAGACCACTGGCTGCAACAGAGGTGCCAAGTGACTCAGTTAAACACTTCCCTGACTGAAAGATCAAGTGCATGAAGAAGGACTGAGGTGGTGCAACATGTACTCAGTGCCTGAGGGAAGCAACATGTACTCAGTGCCTGAGGGAAGCAACACGAATACACATTAATGGGATCGCTTTGCTTTATAAAAGATGGTGAAGGATGCAGCTTAAAAACAAAGATACACACGAATCAGGAAGCATGGGATGGGGGAATGGTACGGTGTTGGAAACTCTTAGAAAGACTGGAAGTGAGAGAGGACGAGATAACTGTGGAAGAGGGATAATGGGATAAAATGCAAACCTCTTGAAAAGTGATGATATAATCGAAATGATCTGAGGACCGTAGAAGAAACTGAGAGAGAATAAGAGATAAAGTGAGGAATGAGACACTTGTGCG
>WNWK01000603.1:0-27500 GCA_009830355.1 Cherax destructor | reverse complement strand
ACAACCAGTTTCTTATCCGCAACACAACCAGTTCCTTATCCGCAACACAACCAGTTCCTCCTCCGCAACACAACCAGTTCTCCGCAACACAACCAGTTCTCCGAAACAACCAGTTCTTCGAAACACCAGTTCTTTCGCAACACAACCAGTTCCTCCGCAACACAACCAGTTCCTCCGCAACACAACCAGTTCCTCCGCAACACAACCAGTTCTTTCGTAACACAACCAGTTCCTCCGTAACACAACCAGTTCCTCCGTAACACAACCAGTTCCTCCGCAACACAACCAGTTCCTCCGCAACACAACCAGTTCCTCCGCAACACAACCAGTTCCTCCGCAACACAACCAGTTCCAGAGGATGTAGCCTACACTGTTATTTGCACTGAGTGACCCGTACCAGTTTAGCGCTTCACTGAACACAATACAAACATCACTGCCGGATATTTCCTCTCATCTCGCTTCACTGCCACTGCTGTTGAGGGCTCTTGATCAAAGGAAGTGGAGCTACTTTACCCTTTCTTGGACTCGTCCTGATTACCTCGCATTCCCAAGGTGCGATACATCACGATGATAATAATAATAATAACAATAATAATAATAATAATAATAATAATAATGATAATAATAATAATAATAACAATAATAATAATAATAATAATAATGATAATAATAATAATAATAATAATGATAATAATAATAATAATAATAATAATAATAATAATAATAATATTATTATTATTATTATTATTATTAATTATTATTATTCACATTTTCCATTCATCTTATATCTTAATTATATTTAGAATTGTTCTGAGGGTAATTATTATTTCATTCAGAACATTATAACTACTTGACTCACGAAATCGTAATGAGACGATTGCAAACAAACCATACCACGGGTGGGGTTCGAACCCGCGGTCAGAGAGTCTCAAAACTCCAGACCGTCGCGTAAGCCACTGGGCCAGCTAGCTTCAATAAGATTCATCCAACTGCTTTTATTTTGAGTGCATCATTCAAAATAATTATTTTACAACCTTTAATGGTTGTAAACAGTGACAGCTAATGTTGGAGTCAGCATTACAAAAAAACATCAGAGTGCTGTGTAGTGCTATTATATTCTCCGTCGCTCTGACGGACCTTTACACTTCCACATATTCATTATAAAGTTAAAGTCTGGGCGAGGAGGAGCGAAAGTAGCAGCGTCTTGACACAATCACGGAGACGATACAAGAAAGCGAGTGTTATAAGACCAGAGAGAGAGAGAGAGAGAGAGAGAGAGAGAGAGAGAGAGAGAGAGAGAGAGAGAGAGAGAGAGAGAGAGAATTTATGTTCGAATGTTGAGTTGACGAAGCTTTTGTAAACTCTTTTCTTACACCCTGCTGCCCCTGTCAAAATAGCAATAAAAGTAGGTACCTGTGTACTAGCTGACTGTTGCGGGTCGCATTATGGGAAAAATATTTAGTGTGTAAATATGAAAGAACACTACGGTGCTGCTGAAGTAAGTCAGGTGTTGTTTATAAGGTATCTGCACACTGCGCTGAGTCTAATAATATTAGGTCAAACAATGACAAGTGGAAGCCAGTAAGTAAATGGGGGATTTTTGTAATTTAAACTATAGTATTTATAATTATATTTACTAGGAATACCTCCAGTGAACAGTAGGGGCACCATGAGTACACTAATATAAAATACAATAAGTGTCAGGGGCCCAAGACTGTTCAACGGCCTCCCACCAGGCATAAGGGAAACAAACTAAAAAAAAAGACCTCTGGTTGTCTTCAAGAGGGAGCTGGACAGATACCTAAAGTCAGTACCCGATCAACCGGGCTGTGGTTCGTACGTTGGACTATGTGCGGCTAGCAGTAACAGCCTGGTTAATCAGGCCCTGTTCTACCGGGAGGCCTAGTCAAGAACTGGGCCGTGGGGGCGTTGACCCCCGGAGCATCTTCCATGTAGGTAGGAAGACCAAAACCCGCAAGGCTTATTGCCTAAGTAATGAAAGGAGTGGGAGTCATCAGGTTTAAGCCGAATAAGGGAAGGATATTGCCAGCTCCTCGCCAATATCCTCCTTAATGCCAGTGAAAGGTTTTTGATCCAAGGAACTGGCTTTATTCTCCTCTTCCTTGGATTTAATTTAAATGGCTCCCATTCTCTAGGCGCTATATGACCCCCATGTGTTTAGTGTTTTCCCTGATTAAAATATATTCGGCTTCATATCAAGAAGCATAAATAATAGAAGTCCTCAGGTTGTTCTTCAACCTTATATATCCTTGGTTAGGCCTCATCTAGATTATGCTGCTCAGTTCTGGTCACCGTATTACAGAATGGATATAAATGCACTGGAAAACGTACAAAGGAGGATGACAAAGTTGATCCCATGTGTCAGAAATCTTCCCTATAAGGATAGACTGAGGGCCCTGAATCTGCACTCTCTAGAAAGGCGTAGAATTAGGGGGGATATGATTGAAGTGTATAAATGGAAAACAGGAATAAATAAAGGGAATGTAAATAGAACATAAGAACATAAGAAAGAAGGAACTCTGCAGCAGGCCTACTGGCCCATGCGAGGCAGGTCCAAGTCTCCCACCGGCTTAAGCCAATGCCCCGACCCAGCCAGGTCAGGTTACATTCACTTAAGGAAGGAGCACGGCATCTGACCTAGTAGCACAAGCTAGCGTGCTGAAAATATCCAGCCAAGACAGGACTCGCAGCAATGGTTTCAAGTTGGAAAAGTTCAGATTCAGGAAGGATATAGGAAAGCACTGGTTTGGTAATAGAGTTGTGGATGAGTGGAACAAACTCCCGAGTACCGTCATAGATGCTAAGACGTTGTGTAGTTTTAAAAATAGGTTAGATAAATACATGAGTGGGTGTGAGTTGGACCTGACTAGCTTGTGCTACTAGGTCTTATGCCGTGCTCCTCCCTTAAGTAGAAGTGACCTGACTACGTGGGTCATTAGTCTAAGCCGGGGAGTGACATGGACCTGCATTGCATGGGTCAGCAGGCCTGCTGCAGTGTTCCTTCTTTCTTATGTCCTTATGAAACCTGGACCAAAAGCTCATTACCCTCCTGAGGACTCTGATTAATTTGATTACTTATATTCCGTAATAAAATAGAGAGGAGAGTAGAAGAGGGTAGAGGAGCCACACGTGGGAGGGAATAATATCATTGAATAAGAGAAAGTGAGACCGGTGACGTCAGGAGGAGAAGGCAGCATGGGGGCGCTGCTGCCTCGCTCAGAGTCAAGGCTCACAACCTCCGGGAGAAAGCTACTGCAGTTCCATTCACTTATTTGCTCTCTGGTTCTATATACCTTTTTAGATTATAAAACAAATAGTTTCTCGGCAATACGGACGTCGACTTCTCATGATATGACGGATATAAAAACAGCTTTGTATAAAAATGAAGGCAAGTAAATACAGATATTGAGGTAAAGTAAATGTTGACACCCACTTAGATGACAAACAGCTCCAGCTATGGGTCATGTGACTAAGACCCCCGTCAGGAAACACCTGTCCTGGTTCCTGATAAACCTTTCCTAACCTAACCTAACCCAGTGACCAGCCCAACCCACTCCAGCATCACCTGGAGAGTGATGCTTAGCTCACTGCTCACACCACCTGACTCACAGTGACTCCTAGCTCACTGCTCACACCACCTGATCCACAGTGACTCCTAGCTCACTACTCACACCACCTGGCTCACAGTGACTCCTAGCTCACTGCTCACACCACCTGACTCACAGTGACTCCTAGCTCACTGCTCACACCACCTGACTCACAGTGACTCCTAGCTCACTGCTCACACCACCTGGCTCACAGTGACGTGACTCCTAGCTCACTGCTCACACCACCTGACTCACAGTGACTCCTAGCTCACTGCTCACACCACCTGATCCACAGTGACTCCTAGCTCACTACTCACACCACCTGGCTCACAGTGACTCCTAGCTCACTGCTCACACCACCTGGCTCACAGTGACTCCTAGCTCACTGCTCACACCACCTGATCCACAGTGACTCCTAGCTCACTGCTCACACCACCTGACACACAGTGACTCCTAGCTCACTGCTCATAACATCTGACTCACAGCCAGCCGAAACCTGTTTCTGTGTTAGTCATCTGTTGTGGGTCACATCCCCCCAAAAAAGGCAAAGGAAAGGCGCTAGAAACTATAACTCTGCTAGAAGTTATATCCTGGAAAAAAAAATCAAATGTGTAAAAAAATTGAAAGAATTGCAGGACGTATTAAAATGTTGGATATATATTATATAATAACCGCAGTATATCTATGAAAAATAATTAAAAATAAATATATATCCAAGGTAAGAAGCTTATATTCTCGACTAGGCCTAATAATAACATATAAAACAAATATCCATATATTCAGTCTTAGGTTTTCCGTACTAATGAGCATTTGTTTTTATATGTATATTTAGTCAGGCTTATTTTGCGCTGTGTATGTCCTAGATGAGGCTTATGACTTACCAAATTCAATTACAACTTTGGGTTGTCAACTAGTAATTCTCAGAGCAATAACACGAAAAGAAATTCAATTTAACTTTATTAACTTGAGACGAAGGGAGACTAACATTAGTCAGTTTATCTATGATCCATCTATCATGCAAGAGGAGCCACATCTATCATGCAAGGGGAGCCACATCTATCATGCAAGAGGAGCCACATCTATCATGCAAGGGGAGCCACATCTATCATGCAAGGGGAGCCACATCTATCACGCAAGAGGAACCATATCTATCATGCAAGGGGAGCCACATCTATCATGCAAGAGGAGCCACATCTATCATGCAAGAGGAGCCACATCTATCATGCAAGGGGAGCCACATCTATCATGCAAGAGGAGCCACATCTATCATGCAAGGGGAGCCACATCTATCATGCAAGGGGAGCCACATCTATCACGCAAGAGGAACCACATCTATCATGCAAGGGGAGCCACATCTATCATGCAAGGGGAGCCACATCTATCATGCAAGGGGAGCCACATCTATCACGCAAGAGGAACCACATCTATCATGCAAGGGGAGCCACATCTATCATGCAAGGGGAGCCACATCTATCATGCAAGGGGAGCCACATCTATCACGCAAGAGGAACCACATCTATCATGCAAGGGGAGCCACATCTATCATGCAAGGGGAGCCACATCTATCATGCAAGGGGAGCCACATCTATCATGCAAGAGGAACCACATCTATCATGCAAGAGGAGCCACATCTGTCATGCAAGGGGAGCCACATCTATCATGCAAGGGGAGCCCCATCTATCATGCATGGGGAGCCACATCTATCATGCAAGGGGAGCCACATCTATCATGCAAGAGGAGCTACATCTATCACGCAAGGGAAGACACATCTATCATGCATGCAAGGGGAGCCACATCTGTCATGCAAGGGGAGCCACATCTATCATGCAAGGGAACCGCATCTATCATGCAAGGGGAGCTACATCTATCATGAAAGGGGAGCCACATCTATCATGCAAGGGGAACCACATCTATCATGCAAGGGGAGCCACATCTATCATGCAAGGGGAGCCACATCTATCATGCAAGGGGAGCCACATCTATCATGCAAGGGAAACCACATGTTTATCGCACATTCAACCGAATCAACAGACTCTTGGATGTAAGTATTGACTATTGTACATGAATGGTATACAATACCGACAAATGAAAATTAGACACATGTGCAACATCTGGGTATCTTTATTGTAGACGTTTCGCCCACCAGTGGCTTTATCAATACAGATTCTAGGACATAACTTGAAGACAGTAGAACTATATACAAAAGATGAAGTAATCAGTCCCTCGGTCTTGTTGTTGGTGTGAAGAGCACCGTAGTTGAAGAGATTCTGGAGCAGAGGCAAGGATGCTGGCGCTTATATAGGCGTCAGTGGATAGGGACGAGTAGCAGACGAGGGCATAGTCACTGGTAGGCGGGATTCCCACAGTGGAAGTAGGTCATACCGAAGAGATGGGTTAGTGGTAGTAATAGTTGCAGTAGCCGTGAAGAAGGTTATGTAGATGTCCTCTGAACCAAGATTGTCAGACACTGCAACATCATGGAATCTTGGCTCAGAGGACATCTACATGACCTTCACGGCTACTGCTACTACCACTAACCCAACTCTTGGGTATTTTATGATAGTTCTTCAAGGAGCACAGTCTGCAAGACGCTCAACCAATGATACCAAGAATACTTTAATCTTTAAAATATGGATTAAAGTTTCATCCTATATACATGAGAGATACAAATCTCTCTTCGTATTTATCATTGTTTTTGGTAAGGAATTTCTTCCTCAGTAACCTGTTTTACTACATACCAGCGCTTGCCTCTTTCCACTCCCTGACCATAGTCTCTGGACCCATTATGTACCTCTGTAATTTGTAAATACCTTTGTACCTTGTCATGATTGTGACCAGATCTACCTGAGTTCATTACCTTTGTAACTTGCTCAGCTATCAAAACTTTGGGGTCCAGTCCCTGGACCCATTATGTGCCTCTGTAATCTTTTGACTACCGCCCACAGGATGGGTATGGGGTGCATAATAAAGATATTAACCTCAACTAACCATAGAGACGACAACACTACGGAGTAAGTCATCTTATGACTAAGACCACATCAGATTTATTTCCCTGGGGAATAAATCAACTACGACCTACTTAACCTCATCCTCGAATTTCCTGCCTAAACAGACGTTATATTCTAGAGAGGATGACGTTACCACCGGAGTTGGCGACTGAGTGAATATAGGATATTATACCTTCTTGGATGAAGCAGATAAACTTCTGGTTGAAATTTGACTCTCCAATTGTCATGAAAATTCATATGGTTAATGTTACAGGTGCATAACTTACCCGTGTAAATATTCAACACTTGCCTCACCAGCGTTAATACCGTCTAGATTTATACTACTGTAAATATGTTTTTTTCTACATTAAATCAGTTATTTCTCTTTCCAATTTCGTGTCACGAATCACGTGATATTGTTGTTATCCTGGTGAAACTCTCTTTACTGTAACGATTTGCATATTGATAATATAAGTACTCAAGTGAAGCTTTTAGGATTACTTTTAGCAACAATACTGTGTTCAGTGTTGGTTCAGACTAAGTGCTTGATTGTAGTGCTCCAGTTGTCTTCCTTGAGTGCTTGATTGTAGTGCTCCAGTAGTCTTCCTTGAGTGCTTGATTGTAGTGCACCAGTTGTCTTCCTTGAGTGCTTGATTGTAGTGCTCCAGTTGTCTTCCTTGAGTGCTTGATTGTAGTGCACCAGTTGTCTTCCTTGAGTGCTTGATTGTAGTGCACCAGTTGTCTTCCTTGAGTGCTTGATTGTAGTGCTCCAGTTGTCTTCCTTGAGTGCTTGATTGTAGTGCACCAGTTGTCTTCCTTGAGTGCTTGATTGTAGTGCACCAGTTGTCTTCCTTGAGTGCTTGATTGTAGTGCACCAGTTGTCTTCCTTGAGTGCTTGATTGTAGTGCACCAGTTGTCTTCCTTGAGTGCTTGATTGTAGTGCTCCAGTTGTCTTCCTTGAGTGCTTGATTGTAGTGCTCCAGTTGTCTTCCTTGAGTGCTTGATTGTAGTGCTCCAGTAGTCTTCCTTGAGTGCTTGATTGTAGTGCTCCAGTTGTCTTCCTTGAGTGCTTGATTGTAGTGCACCAGTTGTCTTCCTTGAGTGCTTGATTGTAGTGCACCAGTTGTCTTCCTTGAGTGCTTGATTGTAGTGCACCAGTTGTCTTCCTTGAGTGCTTGATTGTACTGCACCAGTTGTCTTCCTTGAGTGCTTGATTGTAGTGCACCAGTTGTCTTCCTTGAGTGCTTGATTGTAGTGCTCCAGTTGTCTTCCTTGAGTGCTTGATTGTAGTGCACCAGTTGTCTTCCTTGAGTGCTTGATTGTAGTGCTCCAGTTGTCTTCCTTGAGTGCTTGATTGTAGTGCACCAGTTGTCTTCCTTGAGTGCTTGATTGTAGTGCACCAGTTGTCTTCCTTGAGTGCTTGATTGTAGTGCACCAGTTGTCTTCCTTGAGTGCTTGATTGTAGTGCACCAGTTGTCTTCCTTGAGTGCTTGATTGTAGTGCACCAGTTGTCTTCCTTGAGTGCTTGATTGTAGTGCACCAGTTGTCTTCCTTGAGTGCTTGATTGTAGTGCACCAGTTGTCTTCCTTGAGTGCTTGATTGTAGTGCTCCAGTTGTCTTCCTTAAGTGCTTCAACAACCCCAGACCGGGACATTTACTTTAAGAAATTCTGTTATCAATAAAACATTTTTACATTTTTACAAATTAATAAAGATTTTTTTGAGTTGCTGTTGCATTCATTATTACTGATGATCACTGATGATCACTGATGATCAATGATGATCAATGATGGTTAATGATGATCAATGACGGTCACTTTAGTTAACTTACAGTACGCAAGAATTTGTGTGTGTGTGTGTGTGTGTGTGTGTGTGTGTGTACTCACCTAGTTGTGGTTGCAGGGGTCGAGTCATAGCTCCTGGCTCCTGGTGTGTGTGTGTGTGTGTGTGTGTGTGTGTGTGTACTCACCTATATGTACTTGCCTATGGGTTACAGAGGTCGATTCACAGCTCCTGGCCCCGCCTCTTCGTTGATCGCTAATAGGTCCACTGTATCCTGGATCCAAGAGTTTTATCGTACCTCTTCTTAAAGCTATGTATGCATCCTGCATACACTTTCTGTCAACTCTAAGGCTGAAGAAATGAATGCTTCCTAACATCCCTATGACTTATCTGAGTTTTTAACTTCTAGTTGTGCCCTCTTGTTCCTGTGTCCCATCTCGGAAACATTCTGGTCCTGACAACCTTGTCAATTTCTCTCAGTATTTCATACGTCTTTATCATATCCTCTCCCCTAACTCTCCTGCCCTACACTGTTATAAGGTTTTGAGTTACTTTAACCTTTCCTCATCACACACCTTCGGGACTAATCTTATTGCAAACTTCTGCTTTTCTCCAATTTCTTGACGTGTTTGACCAAGTGTGGGCCCCATACTGGTGCTGCATACTCCAATATAGGCCTGACGTACACGGTGTACAATGTCGTGAGTGACTCCTTACTCAGGTGTCGAAACACTATTCTTAGGTTTGCCAGGCGCCCATATGCTGCAGCCGTTACTTGGTTAATGTGAGCCTCAGATATGCTCCATATGATACTCACTCCAAGATCCTTCTGCTTGTGTAAGGTTTGCAGTCATTGACCCTCGAACCTGTACTCCGTCTACGGTCTTCTTTGTCCTTCCTCAAGCTTCATAACTTTTTACTTCGTGGAGTTAAATTCCAGGAGCCATTTGTTGAACCAGGCTTGTAGCCTGTCCAGATCCCTTTGTAACCTTTCCTTGTTTCCGTCCGCTTGTATTTTCCTCATTAGTTTCACGTCGACTGCGAACAGGGACACCTCTGACACTATCCTTTCAGTCATGTCATTCACGTATACAAAAAACCAGCACCGGCCCTAGAACTGACCCTTGTGGAACCCCACTTTTCACATGCACCCCTTCCGACACCTCGTTACGTACCATCACTCGTTGTTTCCTTAATGTCATGTATTCCCTGATCCACCGTATTGCTTTTCCTGTTATTCCTGCCTTCTCCTCTAGCTCTTGTACCAGTCTCTTGTGTTGTACTGTGTCAAAAGCTTTCTCACAATCTAAGAATAAGCGATCTACCCATCCCTCTTCCGTCTTCCGTTACCTTGTAGTCGAGCTTCAGTGACTGTGACACAGGATTTTTCCATCCCTGAAGCCGTGTTGGTTGTCATGTATGAACTCACTGCTTTCTAGGTGCTCCACTCTGTGTGTGTGTGTGTGTGTGTGTGTGTATGCTCCCCTAATTGCTCACCTAATTGTATTTGCAGGTGTCGATTCATAGTTCCTGGCCCCGCGTCTTCACTGGTCGCTACTAGGTCCACTCGCCCTGCTCCATGAGCTTTATCATACCTCTTCTTAAAGCTATGTATGGATCCTGCCTCCACTACATCACTCTCCAGACTGTTCCACTTCCTGACAACTCTATGACTGAATAAGTACTTCCTAACATCCCTGTGATTCATCTGAGTTTACAACTTCCAGTTGTGACCCTTTGTTGCTGTGTTACATCTCTAGAACATCCTGTCTCTATCCACCTTGTCGATTCCTCTCAGTATTTTATATGTTGTTATCATATCCCCCCTATCTCTCCTGTCCTCCAGTGTCGTCAGGTCGCTTTCCCTTAACCTCTTCTCACAGAACATACCCCTTAGCTCCAGGACTAGTCTCGTTGCAAAGTTTTGCAATATGGACCTGACGTGCATGGTGTACAGGGTCCTGAACAATTCTTAACTGAGATGTTGGAATGTTATTCTCAGGTTTGGTAGGCGCCCATATGCTGGAGCAGTTATTTGGTTGATGTGCGACTCAGAAGATGTGCTCGGTATTATACTCACCCCAATATCCTTTACTTTGAGTGAGGTTTGTAGTCTTTGGGCCCCTAGACTGTACTCTGTTTGCGGTTTTTTTCCCTTCCCCAATCTTTATGACTTTGCACTTAGTGGGGTTGAACTCCAGGAGCCAGTTTCCGGATCAGGCTTGCAGCCTGTCCAGATTCCTTTGTAGTCCTGCCTGGTCCTCCTCCGACTGAATTTTCCTCATTAACTTCGCATCGTCTGCAAACAGGGACACTTCTGAATCTATTCCTTCCATCATGTCGTTCACATATACCAGAAACAGCACTGGTCCTAGGACTGACTCCTGTGAAACCCCGCTCGTTACAGGCGCCCCCTCTGACACCTCATCACGTACCATGACTCGCTGATGTCTTTCCGTCATGTATTCTCTGATCCATTGCAGTGCCTTCCTTGTTATACCTGCCTGGTCCTCCAGCTTTTGTATTAATCTCTTGTGTGGAACTGTGTCAAACGACTTCTTACAGTCCAAAAAAATGCAATCTACCCAACCCTCTCTCTCTTGTTTTACTGCTGTCACCCTGTCATAGAACTCAAGTAGGTTTGTGACACAGGATTTTCCGTCCCTGAATCCGTGCTGGTTGTCGTTGATAAACTCATTACTTTCTAGGTGCTCCACCACTCTTTTCCTGATATATATAATCTTCTCCATGACTTTGCAGGCTATATATGTCAGTGACACTGGTCTGTAGTTTAATGCTGCGTGTCTGTATCCTTTTTTAAAAACTGGGACTACCTCCATACCTCAGGTAGTCGCCCTGTTTCGATAGATATGTTTACGATTGTTGTTAGTGGTACACATAGCGCCTCTGCTCCCTCTCTCAGGACCCATGGGGGATGTTGTCAGGCCCCATCGCCTTTGAAGTATCTAGCTCGCTTAGCAGCCTCTTCACCTCCTCAGTTGTGATGTATCGGATATGCGTATCCGAAATCCGCGGAATATCCGCACAATTTCTTGCATTCGCATCCGCATCCGCAAAATAAATAAGTAAGACATCCTCATACACATCCGCATCCGTGGATATCTAAATTTTCACATCCGATAGATCTCTAGTTGTTTGTATGATGTCCAGCACTTGATGGTGTACCCCACCTCTCCGTCTTTCTGGAGTCCCTTCTGTTTCCTCTGTGAATACCTCTTTGAAGCTCATGTGTGTGTGTGTGTGTGTGTGTGTGTGTGTTTCAAGCTAGTGTTGAGCTAGTGTTGGCTGGATCCCACTCATTATTCAGCGGTGGGAAGCAAGCAATGTACACTCCCTTGCTCTGGTAATCAGTACCTGTCAAGACTCCGGAAGGTGAGGTTGTCTACCTCTTGTCTCAGTTCTTATAACATAATAGTAAATCATTAATGTATCATTACGTATATAATATTAGATCAGTTATTTTAAATATGACATATGCATTAATGAAAACATTATTAGAAAATTATTTTTTTATAAATAAGACCACTCGACAATACGAGGGTGTTTAAGGCGGCGTTCAAAAATAAACGAAACCCAAGGAGAATGCATATATTATTGTATGCTAATGTTGTTTATTTTGTTCTGGTGATCCAAATGTATAAAAATAGTAATTTCACGTTAAAACTCATGTAATAATTGATTCTCAGTACTTATCAAAAATTGGTCTAATCTGATTTTTAAGGAGGTGACTTTTAAGAATGCGAGAAAAATATGATGTAGATGGCTTGATAAACCCGCAAGTTGAAGAATGAGAAGCTTGTGAAACATTTGGGAAGCTTTACTTTGGAGATGATCCTCCAGCCAGTGGATTTTCTCAGTCTAATACAGAGAAGAAAGGTGGAAAATGAGGAAGAGTTTGAGGTAATCAGTCCCTCAGTCAGGAGTCGATGTGTTCAGTCTGTCATGATTGATGGACTGAACACATCGACTCCAGACTGAGGGACTGATCACCTCAAACTCTTTCGTCTCTGTAGTGGACTGAAGAAGCCACTGACTGGAGAAACGTTTCCTCAATAAAGATTCCCAAATGTTGGACAAGTGTCTCATAAGATGTTTTTCTGAGTCAGCAGATCACCAGAATAAAGCCATAAATAATAATAACATCAAGTGTCATGTTCTTACCGGGGATACCTTTACCTTTGACATACCTTTGAAGAGTGTCGAGAGTTTATCTACTCTCTGAGCCCGGCCATGGGCCAGGCTCGTCTGGTGCTTGCCTGGTCAACCAGGCTGTTGCTGCTGGAGGCCCGCTGCCCCACATATCCATCACAGCCTGGTTGATCTGGCACCCGATGCAGATACTTGTCCAGTTTCCTCTTGAAGGCTTCTACACTGGTTCCAACACAACCACGAAACATACACAACCATTATCATTATCATGGTAGAAGAACTTTCTCAGTCCCAAAATACAACACAGCTCATTACAACACTGGTTGTGTTCACTCACTGGTTGTGTTCACTCACTGGATGTGTTCACTCACTGGTTGTGTTCACTCACTGGTTGTGTTCACTCACTGGATGTGTTCACTCACTGGATGTGTTCACTCACTGGTTGTGTTCACTCACTGGATGTGTTCACTCACTGGATGTGTTCACTTACTGGTTGTGTTCACTCACTGGTTGTGTTCACTCACTGGATGTGTTCACTCACTGGATGTGTTCACTCACTGGTTGTGTTCACTCACTTGATGTGTTCACTCACTGGATGTGTTCACTTACTGGATGTGTTCACTCACTGGATGTGTTCACTCACTGGATGTGTTCACTCACTAGATGTGTTCACTCACTGGATGTGTTCACTCACTAGATGTGTTCACTCACTGGATGTGTTCACTCACTGGATGTGTTCACTCACTAGATGTGTTCACTCACTGGATGTGTTCACTCACTGGATGTGTTCACTCACTTGATGTGTTCACTCACTGGATGTGTTCACTCACTGGATGTGTTCACTCACTGGATGTGTTCACTCACTAGATGTGTTCACTCACTGGATGTGTTCACTCACTGGATGTGTTCACTCACTGGATGTGTTCACTCACTGGATGTGTTCACTCACTGAATGTGTTCACTCACTAGATGTGTTCACTCACTGGATGTGTTCACTCACTGGTTGTATTCACTCACTAGATGTGTTCACTCACTAGATGTGTTCACTTACTGGATGTGTTCACTCACTGGATGTGTTCACTCACTGGATGTGTTCACTCACTAGATGTGTTCACTCACTAGATGTGTTCACTTACTGGATGTGTTCACTCACTGGCCGTGTTCACTCACTGATCGTGTTCACTCACTGGATGTGTTCACTCACTGGATGTGTTCACTCACTGGATGTGTTCACTCACTGGATGTGTTCACTCACTGGATGTGTTCACTCACTGGATGTGTTCACTCACTGGATGTGTTCACTCACTGGATGTGTTCACTTACTGGATGTGTTCACTCACTGGATGTGTTCACTCACTGGATGTGTTCACTTACTGGATGTGTTCACTCACTAGATGTGTTCACTCACTAGTCGTGTTCACTCACTGGATGTGTTCACTCACTAGTCGTGTTCACTCACTAGTCGTGTTCACTCACTGGATGTGTTCACTCACTGGATGTGTTCACTCACTAGTCGTGTTCACTCACTGGATGTGTTCACTCACTGGATGTGTTCACTCACTGGATGTGTTCACTCACTGGATGTGTTCACTCACTGGATGTGTTCACTTACTGGATGTGTTCACTCACTAGATGTGTTCACTCACTAGTCGTGTTCACTCACTGGATGTGTTCACTCACTAGTCGTGTTCACTCACTAGTCGTGTTCACTCACTGGATGTGTTCACTCACTGGATGTGTTCACTCACTAGTCGTGTTCACTCACTGGATGTGTTCACTCACTGGATGTGTTCACTCACTGGATGTGTTCACTCACTGGATGTGTTCACTCACTGGATGTGTTCACTCACTGGATGTGTTCACTCACTGGATGTGTTCACTCACTGGATGTGTTCACTTACTGGATGTGTTCACTCACTAGATGTGTTCACTCACTAGTCGTGTTCACTCACTGGATGTGTTCACTCACTAGTCGTGTTCACTCACTGGATATGTTCACTCAATGTATTATTCTTACGTTCACTCTCTGGATTAGTAGGTGAAGCTACTCACTACCTGGAGGGTATTTTGGGGTGTCAAAGCCCCCGCGGCCTAGTCCTTGATCAGGACCTGATCAACCAGGCTGTTACTGCTGGCCACACGTTGTCCAACGTACCAACCACAGTCCGGCTGATCGAGTACTTACTTTAGGTATCTGTCCAGCTGCCTCTTGAAGGCAGCCAGGGGTCTATTGGTAAGTCCCCTTATGCCTGGCGGGAGGCTGTTGAACAGTCTTGGGCCCCAGACACTTATTGTGTTTTCTCTTAGTGTATTAATGACGCTCCAACTTTATTATTGGGGATATGTTGCACCGTCTGCCCAGTCTTTTGCTGTCGTAGGGAGTGATTTCTGTGTGCAGATTTGGGACTAGACCCTCTAGGATTTTCCAGGTGTAGATTATTATGTAGCTCTTTCGCCTGCGCTCCAGTGAGTACAGGTCATGTGACTCCAAGCGCTCCCAGTAATTAAGGTGTTTGATGGAACTTAATGTATGTGCACTAAAGTTCATTGTTGTAAAACAGCATAAAATACATGTTACTGACCCTTCGTTCATATAGAGTATAAGGGAGCTTAACAACTGATCCCTTGCTGATAATAAGGGAGATTAACAACTGATCCCTTGCTGATAATAAGGGAGATTAACAACTGATCCCTTGCTGATAATAAGGGAGATTAACAACTGATCCCTTGCTGATAATAAGGGAGATTAACAACTGATCCCTTGCTGATTATAAGGGAGATTAACAACTGATCCCTTGCTGATAATAAGGGAGATTAACAACTGATCCCTTGCTGATAATCATATCATCATTCAAGAGGCGTTGTATCCGGGCCGGGGAGACGATGATCTATTGAATAGACAATAGGCAGACATGAGGAGAGAGTTCACAACTCACAGCAGCCAAACTTATATCTAAAATACTATTTTTTTTAATCATTACAGCTACGCCATGTTCGTGTTGGGCGTGAGGAGAGTGGTGTTAGTGTGGTTGGTGTGGTGGTGTGGAGCCTCGCGGGGCGGCCAGCCTAGTGTCGTCTTGGTCGAGTCGTCACACGAGAATTTTTTCGTAGTGAATAACATGAGATTCGCTAAAAATGATGCCTTCTTTATTTCTTCCACCAACAGCGCCTGTGAGTGATCCGTGGTTTAGTACTGAACACGCATGCAGCTACACAGTGTGGAGGCAGGAACCATACATAGTTTTAAGACGAGGTTTGATAAAGCTCAGGGAGCAGGGAGAGAGAGGACCTAGTAGCAATCAGTGAAGAGGCGGGGCCAGGAGCTATGAATCGACCCCTGCAACCACAAATAGGTGAGTACATTCACTGGATTCTGCAGAGAGCATTAGTAGAAGAAAAGTTGTTTGGGTAGAGGAAAAAGTAATGTCCCCAAGGATCAGTATTTATTACTCTTAATGTATGAGAGTGATCTGTCAGGAAGGATAATTTTGTCAAGGTTTTCAGACGACAAAGAGCTGATGAGAAGGATTTTGTATTTTGCATTGTGAAATCGAAATGTGCAGAGTTATAAACAATTAAGACTGGGGAATAGAAATTAGCCATAGTGTTCCGACTAGGTGTTAGACAACTGCAGGAGGCCAGAAAGAATAAGGCCTGGGTGTAGCCATTACACTCAGTCTATTCCCTAAAACAAACTAAAATAGGATAACATCTGCAACACAGGCATGGTTATGCCTGTAGTGCACACATAAGCCAATTTTCATGTAGCAAGCACGAACATGGAGACCCTCGTCTAGTTAAGTACAGAGAGAAGCTTGAGAAAGCTCAAAGATTTACCACTGGACTGGTTCCGGACCTGAAATACTTACGAAGACAACCCTAACTAGGTTTTTTTTCTTGTCACTTGAGAGATAAATACTCAGGGATTATGTCAGGGTAGATATGAACAAGTTGTTTTATACAAAATGGTCCAGAAAGAGAAGATAAAAAGTGTCAATAATTCACAAAGGGACATGAAATATAATGAACTTGAGAATTAGTAGAGGGAAACTCTAATTATGGATTGCAAAGAAGGTACGATTGCACACAAAAATTTATTTAGAAATACAATACACTAGTCAACAGGATGTTAAGAGACAACCCAGAAGACGAACCTCAACCCTCGCAAGCACAACTTAGTACATATAGTGGCAGGAGCCGTACACAGCTTTGAGAATTGTTACGATAGTACTCACAAAATTAGGAGGGAGTGAACCTAACAGCAGGTAGCTGGGTAGGAAGGAAAGGAAGGGGAAGAAAGGAGTTAAAGATCGACCCTTGAAACTGTAAATAAGCGAAGTAGTTGGGCTAACCGTGCACAACTGAAAGCTACAGGGTTCGATAATCACACAGTACTTAAGCCGGCTAATTTTAGAGTAGGTAGCACTGGCTTGGAGCCTGCACCTAGTTAGGAGCAAAAAAAAAAAGCTTGACAGTAAAAAAAAAAATCCATACCACGGGGGGATACAACCCGCGATACTCTCTGACCGCGGGTTCTATCCCCACCCGTGGTGTGGTTTGTTTGCAATCGTATCATTACGATTTTGTGAGTCAAGCTTGACAGTATTTAATACATTGTCACATGACTGGTTCCAGAACTAAGGGAACATCAGTTTTGAAGAAAGAACAAAGAGATAAACTTCATATTACTGGAAGAACGCAAGAGAAGAGGAGAGTCTTTATGTACGAACTAATTAACGACATTAAGAAAGTGAACAAATATCATTATATTAATAGTTTTTATTAGCGTCAAGTTGATTCATTAGACACTGAGGAGACAGTTGAAAGGGAGCTGTGACCCTTCTGGCACTACGCTCATACCCAGGGAGCTCTGGCACTACGCTCATACCCAGGGAGCTCTGGCACTACGCTCATACCCAGGGAGCTGTGACCCTTCTGGCACTACGCTCATACCCAGGAGCTGTGACCCTTCTGGCACTACGCTCATACCCAGGGAGCTGTGACCCTTCTGGCACTACGCTCATACCCAGGGAGCTGTGACCCTTCTGGCACTACGCTCATACCCAGAGAGCTGTGGCCATTCTGGCACTACGCTCATACCCAGGGGGCTGTGACCCTTCTGGCACTACGCTCATACCCAGGTAGCTGTGACCCTTCTGGCACTACGCTCATCTCCAGGGAGCTGTGGCTCTTCTGGCACTACGCTCATACCCAGGGAGTTGTGACCCTTCTAGCACTACGCTCATACCCAGGGAGCTGTGACCCTTCTGGCACTACGCTCATACCCAGGGAGCTGTGACCCTTCTGGCACTACGCTCATACCCAGGGAGCTGTGACCCTTCTGGCATTACGCTCATACCCAGGGAGCTGTGACCCTTCTGGCACTACGCTCATACCCAGGGAGCTGTGACCCTTCTAGCACTACGCTC
This sequence comes from Cherax destructor, assembly GCA_009830355.1. Taxonomy (NCBI): domain Eukaryota; kingdom Metazoa; phylum Arthropoda; class Malacostraca; order Decapoda; family Parastacidae; genus Cherax; species Cherax destructor. The sequence goes on along the minus strand of WNWK01000603.1, from coordinate 9,525 downwards.
ATCTCCAGGGAGCTGTGGTCCTTCTGGCACTACGCTCATACCCAGGGAGTTGTGACCCTTCTAGCACTACGCTCATACCCAGGGAGCTGTGACCCTTCTGCCACTATGCTCATATCCAAAGAGCTGTGGCCCTTCTGCCACTACGCTCATACCCAGGGAGCTGTGGCCCTTCTGGCACTACACTCATACCCAGGGAGCTGTGGCTCTTCTGGCACTACGCTCATACCCAGGGAAGCTTTGGCCCTTCTGGCACTACACTCATACCCAGGGAGCTGTGGCCCTTCTGGCACTACACTAATACCCAGGGAGCTGTGGTTATTCTGGCACTACGCTCATACCCAGGGAAGCTGTGGCCCTTCTGGCACTATGCTCATACCCAAGGAAGCTGTGGTCCTTCTGGCACAACGCTCATACCCAGGGAGCTGTGGCCCTTCTGGCACTACGCTCATACCCAGGGAAGCTGTGGCCCTTCTTACACTACACTCATACCAAGGAAGCTGTGGACCTTCTGATACTACGCTCATACCCAGGGAGCTGTGACCCTTCTGGCACTACACTCATACCCATTGAGCTGTGGCCCTTCTGGCACTACACTCATACCCAGGGAGCTGTGGCTCTTCCGGCACTACGCTCATACCCAGGGAGCTGTGGTCCTTCTGGCACTACGCTCATACCCAGGGAGCTGTGACCCTTCTGGCACTACGCTCATACCCAGGGAGCTGTGACCCTTCTGGCACTACGCTCATAGCCAGGGAGCTGTGACCCTTCTGGCACTACGCTCATACCCAGGGAGCTGTGACCCTTCTGGCACTACGCTCATAGCCAGGGTTACGTTTCTATTCAGTGGTTAACTTAATTTCATCATATTACTAATTCAGTGTTGGTAACTTTTTTTTATTGCTACCAGCCCGAAGTGTACTTATCTCTGATCAACTAGGCTATTAGTTCTCTCACGTTATATCTCGAAACAACAAATCTAAGTTCCTGAAGAAATTAGGCAAGAGACTCCTCATGTGAAACTAAGGATCCCAGAGCTGCTAGTTTTCTGTTTCAGGATCTCAGCGTTGCAGTTAAGAGGGGTAATGCCTGTCAATTCCTAGATCAGGAGCTAGATGATAGTAGCATCAGCTCTGGGCAAAGCTGGATGAGAGAAGTGGGTGGTAGCAACTGTGGCTGTGGGCGGAGGTGGCGACAAGGAGACCTAAACAACCCCCCTACCTAGTGAATGCTCAGGTGGCCAGTTAAAATATTCACCTGAAAACACGGTTTTCCTACTTTGACCTGGAGTCGTAAGCATGTGCAGGTGCTCAAGTGCTCAGGTGCTCAGGTGAGCTCACTTTTGCATTCCCATTGCTGGGGACCACGAGGCCTATGGTTCGCCTAGCAGAAAGTAGGTATCTGGGTGTTAGTCGACTGGTGTGGGTCGCATTCTGGGGCACAAGATTGAAGGACCCCAATGGAAATAAGACAGACAGTCCTCGATGATGCACTGACTTTCTTGGGTTATCCTGGGTGCTTAACCCTCTGGGTTAAAAATCCGAACAAAATCTTATCTTACCTCTCCTTGTGTCTACGCGAGTTTGCAACCATCTGCAGTAATATTGTGGCTAGGAGAGCTTTCGTTTTCATATTTGTACCTATGTCCTATAAATACAAATAATTCTTTCCCTAGTAAATACGCAGTTGTATAACTGGTTATACACATCTCCTTCTTGCCAGTCTTTGTAAACAGTTCTTCGTAAAAAACAATTGTAAACAACTCTTTCTAAGAATATATTCTGGTTCATCAGGCAGCTGCAAGATACAGTGTTTGGTGAAGGAAAAGTGCGCAGCTTGGTTCCTGAAGATGAAGAATAATAAGAGTGTGTGTATGCTCTCTTATAGCAGCCCTGTCAACCTCACCCTCTCAGTGAGTGAAGGCTCCACCCTCTTCTTCAAGCAAGGTGAGAGAGAGAGAGAGAGAGAGAGAGAGAGAGAGAGAGAGAGAGAGAGAGAGAGAGAGAGAGAGAGAGAGAGAGAGGGAAGGAGGGAGGACACCCAAAAAACGGTTTCTAAACCACAAGACCTCTTTAAGGGGGGGAGGCTCCTTTTCGTGGTGAAGAGGCTATTGGCCTGAGGAATTGCACCTTTTGGTGGTCTTCCTCAGATCGAACCTAATTACCCCACAATTCCCTCTTCCCTATCCCATCCGTCCTTTCCCTTTCCTCCTCCTCTCCCCATCTCTTCCCTATCTCCTTCCTGTTTTCAACCTTTGGGGTTCTCCCCTCAGGCATTCTAGTTCCTAGGTAGGGGGAAGGGTACCGTGGTCCATCCCATTTCCATTGAGGTCCTTGGTGGTGGTGCAGTTTGCCATAGGAATCTGGATCAACTGGGGATGTCCCGATCCCTCTCCGGTCTCCCGGGGAAAGGCTTTTGGTAACTTTCGAGTGACGGGTTTATCTCTGGAGGCTGTCTGTCGGATTCCGGGAGGTGGTGGCCAAAGGAGGTATGCTTTGTGGCGGGTATCCGACCACCCTCTTCTCTTGTCCACCGAGGTGGCTCGGTAGATGTGAGGTTGCTATCCCGGATTGCTGGTTTACTGGCATGAAGGGTAGGGTATGGCACGGGTTCCATTCCGCATCTGCACTCCTGGCGGTGCTGAGGTCCTCTTGGACGTGGAGGGGGATTTATGGCCCTTTCATTCCCCCCCTTTTTTTTATTCTTTTTTTTCCTTTTTTTTCTAAAAAACAAAAGGAAGAAGTGACATGACCGTGGAGTCCCAAATTCATGAAACTATTCCTCCTGGGCCCCTTTCTTATACCACACTCTGTTCTGACCCTACCTCGTTATTTGACCATTCTTCGGAGCTTTCTAATCTCCCTGTACCATCTGCTGGTGCCGTTTCGTTATTCACTCCAGGTACAGAGGCTCCGCCTGACTCCTTTGATATATCCGACCTCCACACATCTTTGACCATGCTTCTGGCTTCTTCCTCCACGGTGCAACGATCGCCCGCCCATCTCAAGTCGCACCACCTCTGGTCCCACACCGAAACGACCAAGACCATTAACTGATGACACTGCTTCAATTACTTCTCTCTCTGCACAGAAAAGACCGGCACAACACTCACTCCCCTTACATGCTATGTTTTAAAGTACACAATGGACTAAGTTTTTTACTCTGCAACCGACATCTCCTACTGACTACCTTTCAGATCATAGTATCAGTAAGGCGCTCCTATGCCATGTTGGTCGAAATATTTCGTTTCATGCTCTCAAGAGCGGTGCACGCACCGTCACGGTACAAAATGCTAGCCAAGCCCACGATCTTTCTCTCCTTACCACCATAGACGCTGTTCCTGTAGCAATTCAAAAACACCATTCCCTCAAGTCTTGTATTGGTACTGTCATTCTACCTCATACCATTGTTCAGCGTAATTTCCAGGCATGTGGTGACGACATTCTGGAACAGCTTGAGCTCTAAGACCTCCCGATTCTCAAAGTAGACACATATGTACTACCTGCCTGTGGGCGGAGACACTACCCCTGCAATGTAGCTCGCTTAACTTTTGACTGTCGTGAGCTTCCGTTCTCGGTTTATATTGCGTGACACCGTCTCCAAGCCCGAGAGTTGACCCCTACACCTCAACAGTGCAGAAATTGCTGACTCTTTGACAAAATGCCCAGTCTGTGGTGCTGACGACCATACAAATACATCCTGCAGCCTGAATCCCTCTTGCCTTAATTGTAATGAGGCTCACCGGCTTATTCTCGCCGTTGCCAAGTTTACCTAAAAGAACGAGAAATTCGTTGTATCAAAGAGAAAGAAGGTTTCACATTGCCATGGCAGTTTCTCATCTCCGCCTCCAGGGAAGACTTGTACTACCTCATAATAATAATACAATAAAATATTGAGTATTTAAGTATTAGGTTAAGTCTGCCCGAAATGCCCCGGCATGATAGTGGCTTTCTTTGTACCAATCAAATTATGATATGTAAACACACATTGTAACCTATGCTTTGTTTTCTTATTCTAGAGTTACTAAGAGATCTCCAACCTCGGTAGTACCTACTTCCACTGTCTCTAGTGTCACAACTTCCTCAGTCACCTCTAACTCTTTTGCAGTCCTCGCCTCCAAGGTCACTACCTCGACACCTAATATTGTCCTTGAATCTTCATCTTCTCGCTTGCATGCTTTTATGTCTACAAGACCTCGCACAACTATACTTTACCCCTTCGCCTTTCTACTTCTCCGAAGTCTAAGCCATCCCCAAAGTTCAAATCTCCTTTTACCCCTTCTTCACATATCCTTTCCAAACACCTTTCCAGTCTCTGTACCTAGTTCTTTACCTCTTACTAGTTCTGATACGAGTGTAGAGATTCATCCTTTCCCTTGTACAGTCCCCTCCTCTCCTGTTCCCTCCCAAGTTAACTCTACCCTCTCATCCCCCCCTTCTTTGGTATCTTGCATCACCTCTCCGATCTTTACTCATCCCCCCCCCTTCTACCTCTGATGCACTACACGCAGCTTCCTTCTCCTCTGAAACACTTGAAGTTATCTCCGAATATATTGAGGAGACAAAACCATTGATGGACACTGATCCACTTCCCATCGCTCCTCCTCACTCGTCTAAACCATCTGCACAACTCTTTTCTTCGCAGCATTTCAGTCCTTCGCTGCTTACTCGTTTTCCACTACCTCCACACGTAGACTTTAATACCCCTACTAGTCCGTAGACACCTACTGCTTAATATTACCGGTATACTTCTAGCAAATCATGACTTATTTGCAGTGGAATATATGAGGCCTCAGGGGTAGTCGCGGTGAGATTTAGGTGTTTTTCTCCCATTTTTTTTCCTGTTTGTGTCTGTTTACAAGAACCTAAATTACGCTCTGCTGTTATCCATCCCGTCTCAGGCTGTTTTATTGCATTCTTCGGATCCTTATCCCGATGAAACTTTTAATGAAAGTGCACTTCTTGTACGCACCGGTATACCATACCATCAGATCTTCGTTCATACTTCGCTGCATTACACAGCAGCCCACATCTACTTGAACAAGTGGTATACAGTATGTTCTTTGTATCTCTCCCCTTCTCGAGCATTATATATCCCAGATGTTGCGTTTCTTGTTTCTTCCTTACCGCCACCTATTCTGTTACTACGTGATTTTAATGCTCATCATTTCCTCTGGGGGTCTCACTGTGACTCTCGTGGCCATCAGTTAGAGGCTCTTCTCACTTCTCTTCCCCTCCATGTTTTAAATACTGGTACTCCTACCCATTTTGACCCTCGCACTCAATCTGCCTTGCATTGATCCCCCAGTTCGCTCCCCGTCAACTACGCTTGACTTTACCTGGTCTGTGCTCCCAGATTTGCATGACAGCGATCACTTTCCTATCCACCTTATTTCCCATTCATATTCTTACCCTCCTCGAAGCCCACGTTGGCAATTTGAACGAGCGAATTGGGACCTGTACTCGCGCTGGGAGCTAAACACATTGGGAGCTAAACCATGAATGTGGTTTAATTCCCAATGTGACGCCTTAAACCACTAGGCCACAGATGCCTCATAACGTTAGGTAGCCTGCTTGCAAGCCATATTTCTTCCTAACGCCAGGCATACCAATGAGCATCAAACATTGTATCCAGCTATTTCATTCTCCTTCTGTTGGCTGAGACATTTCTGTGTATAATCTTTCAATTATTTCCGCGAGGTGCATTGAGTATAGCATCGCTGGCGAGGCCAGAACACACAGGAGAAGAATGCAATAAGTGGACACCATGCTTGAGGCTCACTAGTGTACCCGGAGTTAGGAAGAAACGTGTCTTGCAAGCACTAAAAGCAACCATCGCACAATCATCAGCACAAGAGATGAAGCGTGAAATATTTCTTATAGTAACCCTAGACTCACAAAATTCATCACTACAAATCAGTTACTTTACGCTGAATCCAACACAGCAGAAGAGTATCGCAAATCCGTTACAAGAAAATACCTACATGTATATTACAGTGCTTTTTCTCATTTACAGACTCGGTACCAGGAATGTACTCGTGGGGATCAGACGGTCTGATGTACCTGGTGGATAATGTGATGAGGAACAACTCAGAAGCCAGGTCATACTGCGCCTATATACCTGGTCACCGCCTCGCAATTCTAAAGACACTTCAGCAGTTAGACATATACAAGAATCTTCCTCTCCAGTTTGGTGAGTAGTTATGTACTTCCCTCAGCTTGAACGTTAATTAGTTACCTACTTTCACCAGCCTGAACACTGAGTAGATACCTACTGCCCCCAGCCTCGACACTGAGTAGATACCTAATGCCCCCGAGCCTGAACACTGAATAGCTACCTATTGACCCTAGGCTAAGCACTGAACAGTTTCCTGCTGCCCTTGTTTATGTCAGAAATACGTGTGTCAGCGGAAATGACAGTGTTGCATGGCATCAGGATAAAGCTTAAGTGGATGGAGGCAAACATACTTGGGCGCACATTAAGTTTATTACGATGTTACGACCTTGCTGGCGAAGTGGTGATGGGCTGAGAGCCAAGATAAACCCAGGGTAGTATAGACAACAAGGCAGATATGTGGCAAAAATGATAACAGGATCTCGTGCTGAGTGCTGAACTATGCCTAGTACCGTGAGTTACCAGCAGAGGTCAGAGCAGACTTGGGGCTATGACAGTGTATATTAAAGCTGAAAGCTGCCAGGAGCAAGTTTATATTCGCTTGGCTATACACAAACATTTCATCCTTATACGGAAATTCTTTAGCAAAGGCAAATAAATGATTCACTTCTACATGGTCTTGGCTCAGGCTTATTTGTAAAAAAAAAAAGGAATACAATAACCAATGTCAAAAAGAAAAACTACCAACTGCAGAGACAGAAGAGGGAAAAAACAACTAGTGGGGTAAAATAAACGTACTATTGAGAACGAAGAAAAAGTTCTTGATTTGGAGACAGTTGATGATGAACCAGACAATCAGCATCACCTTCATCTGACCTATGAGGATAAACGTTATCTTTACAGGAGGCCTCCTGGAGGTGGTGTATGTGAAGCACTGCCCTCACGTCACAGGAATGCTGGTTCTTTCACACACACACCTGTTAATATTTCAGAGCACTAACACTTCTAGTGTGAGATGACTGAAGCAATGAGTAATATTGCCCTGCCCTTCAACATAGATCATTCAAAATGTAATACTGTTACAAAATGCGACATTTACTAAGTGAAGATATCTTCAGAGATTACTAGGTCAACTTACTGATCATCATCTAGTATTTAGCCTATTTCTCGTTTTGTCAATGTATCCTAGTCCAGTTAGAGCTTTTTGGATTACAAGTGGATGAACAATCTGCTACACAAATCTTGGAGCATAAATTATGGTACTCATATATCTTACTTATTCTGTACTTTACATATGGTGCTATGGGCACTTCAGACAATGTATAATACTCTTATAAATAAATATCATCTGGTACTTTACTATGATGAGGTGTACTCATAAGTACTAGAGTAATATAGGTGTGTAAGTATGTGTGTGTATACGTTGCTGGGTATATACTAGATAATGCTCAGTAATGCTCGGTAAGACTCGACTCGACTTAGAATGTGACTGACACCAACAGTTCGTTAGATCAGCTAATTTCTGGACCATCAAAACAATCAAACAGCTTGCTTGAACAGTACGACGACCCATTCGCCAAACAGCAGTAATACTGGAAGCAGCAGAGAACAGCACAGCTTCAGGCAAAGAACAAGGAGACAAAAGCGACCCTAACTGAGGGACCATCAGCAAATCCTCCCTGAATAAGCTAAATTCCCTTATTACTGAAACTGAGTTCAGCAATTCCAAATTCCAGACTACGACAGTGCCAAGATGCCGGAACAATGTAGGTAGGAAGTAGAACTCGGGACCAGAGATAATAGTGTCTCTCGTTATACAGCTTTTTTTAAAACGTCAAATAAATAATGCTCTGTGAACAGAGTTACGAGGTGTATGTCCCAGTTCACCAAGGAGAACATACTCTACAGAAAAACAGTCTAAATAACACGAGCTGAGGAGAACAGCATTCTCCCAGAGAGAGAAAGAGACGAGATGTTTCCTCGAGAGAGAGAGAGAGAGAGAGAGAGAGAGAGAGAGAGAGAGAGAGAGAGAGAGAGAGAGAGGCATGAATATGCACAGGTTACAAAGAAGGATGTTACTCATGCCAGCTCTACCTGGAGCTCATTACCTTTGTAACTTGTCATGATTGTGACCAGCTCTACCTGGAGCTCATTACCTTTGTAACTTGTCATGATTGTGACCAGCTCTACCTGGAGCTCATTACCTTTGTAACTTGTCATGATTGTGACCAGCTCTACCTGGAGCTCATTACCTTTGTAACTTGTCATGATTGTGACCAGCTCTACCTGGAGCTCATTACCTTTGTAACTTGTCATGATTGTGACCAGATCTAGTTCATTACCGCTGTAACTTGTTCAGCTATCAAAGCTTTGGAGTCCAGTCTCTGGACCAATTATGTACCTCTGTAATCTTTTGACTACCGCCCACAGGATGGGTATGGGGTGCATGATAAAGATATTAAACTAACTAAATACTGCATGACATAGAACTCCCGCACAAAGTGAAGCCAAGACAATACAGACATGACTAAAAATACTACGTTTAGCAAAATAACAATTGTAGGAGTTTTGTTCAACAGCAGAAGCAGCAGCAGCAGCAGCCAGCAGCAGCAGCCAGCAGCAGCAGCAGCCAGCAGCAGCAGCAGCAGCAGCAGCAGCAGCAGTAGTAACACGGAACTGAGTCAGGGCATCCCAATCCCAGTCTCAGAATTCATCATGGGCTTCACACCTCTCTTACTTTATGTCAGGCCAACCCAGCAGGTGTTGACTGGTAGATTCACTTGCTGGGAGTCAAGTAACTCCCAGTCACTTGCTGGTTGTTAAGTAACTCCCAGTCACTTGCTGGAAGTCAAGTAACTCCCAGTCACTTGCTGGTTGTTAAGTAACTCCCAGTCACTTGCTGGGAGTCAAGTAACTCCCAGTCACTTGCTGGTTGTTAAGTAACTCCCAGTCACTTGTTGGGAGTCAAGTAACTCCCAGTCACTTGCTGGTTGTTAAGTAACTCCCAGTCACTTGCTGGGAGTCAAGAAACTCCCAGTCACTTGCTGGTTGTTAAGTAACTCCCAGTCACTTGCTGGGAGTCAAGTAACTCCCAGTCACTTGCTGGTTGTTAAGTAACTCCCAGTCACTTCCTGGGAGTCAAGTAACTCCCAGTCACTTGCTGGTTGTTAAGTAACTCCCAGTCACTTGCTGGGAGTCAAGTAACTCCCAGTCACTTGCTGGTTGTTAAGTAACTCCCAGTCACTTCCTGGGAGTCAAGTAACTCCCAGTCACTTGCTGGTTGTTAAGTAACTCCCAGTCACTTGCTGGGAGTCAAGTAACTCCCAGTCACTTGCTGGTTGTTAAGTAACTCCCAGTCACTTTCTGGGTTTTAAGTAACTCCAAGTCACTTTCTGGGTGTTAAGTAACTCCCAG
>WNWK01000602.1:410000-428748 GCA_009830355.1 Cherax destructor | reverse complement strand
CGCCAGGTAATACTTTCAACAATATATTTGTTTATGAGTATTTTCAATGATGGGGTTTATGGTATGAACTATGTGTGTGCTGTGTTATTTGTGACTGCAGCAGCAGAGTTGTGCTCATGGCATCATATATTCCTCTTCTCTCTTTTTAGTCTTCCATATATTTTTGTAAAAGTTTCCATTGGTTGTAGTGAAAACTATCAGCTTTTGGATACTCATTACACCAACCTCTACTCAACTGCTTTACTTCCAGACACTGCATCACCACTTATGGCTTTATAAATATAATGATAATTTTTTGGTTTTCACATTTTTTCTTTCTTCTAAGTAATTGTTTATAATGTAAGAATGCTTCATATAGTCGACTTCAAATTTTGAGTGCTGGTGTATTAGAACTAAGGAAAAATTAATGAAGGATATTATGTGCAGATTCCTCTAGTCAGTGTTATGTAGACCATTTTTGGTTTTGAATTTCTGTGATGACTTGAGTTTTCTTTTGATCTGCTTGAAGTTTTCAACAACAGAGTATCCTACTTGGAAGAAGCTGCTATTCTTACTGGAGCTGTAGCTGCCAATTTATTTTCATTTTTAAAATGGTGTTGTATTTTTCAAATAAAATATCTTAACTTTTTCTGTAACAGATTTACACATTAATGGCTGGATGCATCTTGGCGAGAAGGAATATGTCTTATAAATTTGACTGACTGGAAGAACTCACAAGCCTAACAGGAAAACTGAGCACTTTATGGGTTTACACACATATCTTAAGTGAGGAAGATATGTGTTTAAGCACATGAAAGCACTCAGGTTTTTCATATTTTCACTGTGGTATTTTATATTTTTTATTATTTTTTATTAAATACATCGGCCGATTCCTACCAAGCGCAGGGTGGCCCAAAAAGAAAAACTTTCATCATCATTCACTCCATCACTGTCTTGATAGAGGGGTCCTTTACACTACAGTGTTATAAAATCCGTACCATTAACACCCTCCTTCAGAGTGCATTTACTGTACTTCCCATCTCCATACTCAAGTCCGCCTGCCAGTTTCCCTGAATCCCTTCATAAATGTTACTTTGCTCAACATAATTTGAATTATTGCAATAACCAAAGAATGTCTATTTGACCATCTTTCCAAATTTGTAATTATTCAGATGTATCAGTGTTTAACCCTTTCAGGGTCGGGTGTCAGACAGACAGCTTGAAAGCCAGGGTTGGTGCCGTGCATTTGTACAGGCTGAAAGCCAGAGTCGGGGCCGTACTTGTACAGCTTGAAAGCTAATGTTGGTGCCATACTTGAACAACTTATGAGCCAGGGTTGGTGCCATACTGAACAGCTTACGAGCCAGGGTCGCGCCGTACTTGAACGTGTAAATTCTAGCACCTTCAAATCTAGCAAGAGAAAGCTGTAGGCCTACATAAGAAAGAATGCATCTGCATCTTCCTCTGATCTGCCAAACTGCTGCTACCTCTCTGATCTGCCAAATTGTTGCTACCTTCCTCTTGATCTGCCAAACTGTTGTTACCTTCCTCTTGATCTGCCAAGCTGTTACTACCTTCCTCTTGATCTGCCAAACTGTTGTTACCTTCCTCTTGATCTGCCAAACTGTTGTTACCTTCCTCTTGATCTGCCAAACTGTTGTTACCTTCCTCTTGATCTTCCAAACTGTTGTTACCTTCCTCTTGATCTGCCAAACTGTTGTTACCTTTCTCTTGATCTGCCAAACTGTTGTTACCTTCCTCTTGATCTGCCAAACTGTTGCTACCTTCCTCTTGATCTGACAAACTGTTGTTGCCTTCCTCTTGATCTGCCAAACTGTTGTTACTTTCCTCTTGATATGCCAAACTGTTGTTACCTTCCTCTTGATCTGCCAAACTGTTGCTACCTTCCTGTTGATCTGCCAAACTGTTGTTACGTTCCTCTTGATCTGCCAAACTGTTGTTACCTTGTTCTTGATCTGCCAAACTGTTGTTACCTTCCTCTTGATCTGCCAAACTGTTTCTACCTTCCTCTTGACCTGCCAAACTGTTGTTACCTTCCTCTTGATCTGCCAAACTGTTGTTAGCTTCATCTTGATCTGCCAAACTGTTGTTTCCTTCTTCTTGATCTGCCAAACTGTTGCTACCTTCCTCTTGATCTGCCAAACTGTTGTTACCTTCCTCTTGATCTGCCAAACTGTTGCTACCTTCTTCTTGATCTGCCAAACTGTTGCTACCTTCCTCTTGATTCGACAAACTCTTGCTACTACATTATCAAGGAACTATAGTTCATTGATAATGTGAGAAATCACGAAAGCGCTTGGAATTTCATTATTGTTTTCAGAGTGGTTGTTGTGTATATTGTGATCAAGAAATATTAGTTTTTGTCATTGCATTCACCACGCTTAATATTTATGCATAAAACAATATCTAAGACTTCAAAATATAATATACGTGACTGAAACTTAGATTCGTGATCAGCTCATCAAAGTTTGCAACAATTAATTTGGTGTCTGAACCAGATCAAAAGTAAATTTGGCTGGTTAGTGATAACTAGAATTAAGGAACGGAATTAGCAGACGAGTCTAGGAGAGGTGAATCGTGTAATAAATGGGGAAAAATGGGAATGTTTTCATAGGATATACAATGAGGATGTACCATAGTTGGTGCAGGCCCTTCTGGATGGGTGTCAGGCATGGTCTGTGGAAGCTGCAGCCAGAAGGATGCTGGAGGCAGTGTTGCAGCTAGGAGGATGCTGGAGGCAGTGTTGCAGCTAGGAGGATGCTGGAGGCAGTGTTACAGAGAGGAGGATGCTGGAGGCAGTGTTGCAGCCAGGAGGATGCTGGAGGCAGTGTTGCAGCTAGGAGGATGCTGGAGGCAGTGTTGCAGCTAGGAGGATGCTGGAGGCAGTGTTGCAGCTAGGAGGATTCTGGAGGCAGTGTTGCAGCTAGGAGGATGCTGGAGGCAGTGTTGCAGCTAGGAGGATGCTGGAGGCAGTGTTACAGAGAGGAGGATGCTGAAGGGAGTGTTGCAGAGAGGAGGATGCTGGAGGCAGTGTTACAGCCAGGAGGATGCTGGAGGCAGTGTTACAGCCAGGAGGATGCTGGAGCCAGTGTTGCAGCTAGGAGGATGCTGGAGGCAGTGTTACAGAGAGGAGGATGCTGGAGGCAGTGTTACAGCCAGGAGGATGCTGGAGGCAGTGTTGCAGCTAGGAGGATGCTGGAGGCAGTGTTGCAGCTAGAGGATGCTGGAGGCAGTGTTGCAGAGAGGAGGATGCTGGAGGCAGTGTTGCAGCTAGGAGGATGCTGGAGGCAGTGTTGCAGCTAGGAGGATGCTGGAGGCAGTGTTACTGAGAGGAGGATGCTGGAGGCAGTGTTGCAGCTAGGAGGATGCTGGAGGCAGTGTTGCAGAGAGGAGGATGCTGGAGGCAGTGTTACAGACAGGAGGATGCTGGAGGCAGTGTTACAGCCAGGAGGATGCTGGAGGCAGTGTTGCAGCTAGGAGGATGCTGGAGGCAGTGTTGCAGCTAGGAGGATGCTGGAGGCAGTGTTGCAGAGAGGAGGATGCTGGAGGCAGTGTTGCAGCTAGGAGGATGCTGGAGGCAGTGTTGCAGCTAGGAGGATGCTGGAGGCAGTGTTACTGAGAGGAGGATGCTGGAGGCAGTGTTGCAGCTAGGAGGATGCTGGAGGCAGTGTTGCAGAGAGGAGGATGCTGGAGGCAGTGTTACAGAGATGAGGATGCTGGAGGCAGTGTTACAGCCAGGAGGATGCTGGAGGCAGTGTTGCAGCTAGGAGGATGCTGGAGGCAGTGTTGCAGCTAGGAGGATGATGGAGGCAGTGTTGCAGCTAGGAGGATGATGGAGGCAGTGTTACAGAGAGGAGGATGCTGGAGGCAGTGTTGCAGCTAGGAGGATGCTGGAGGAAGTGTTGCAGCTAGGAGGATGCTGGAGGCAGTGTTGCAGCTAGGAGGATGATGGAGGCAGTGTTACAGAGAGGAGGATGCTGGAGGCAGTGTTGCAGCTAGGAGGATGCTGGAGGAAGTGTTGCAGCTAGGAGGATGCTGGAGGCAGTGTTGCAGAGAGGAGAATGCTGGAGGCAGTGTTACAGCCAGGAGGATGCTGGAGGCAGTGTTACAGCCAGGAGAATGCTGGAGGCAGTGTTACAGCCAGAAGGATGCTGGAGGCAGTGTTACAGCCAGAAGGATGCTGGAGGCAGTGGAGATATCGTGTCCAAGATCAATATACGGTGAGAACCAAAGAATAAGGAATGAACAAGTAATTAAAAGCAGTGGAAGAAAGACGAGGATGTACATATCTTGGGTGTACGGAAGGTGTAGGGGATGTCATGGGTGTAAAAATTAAAGTTGTGGGAAACTGAACATCTAGGAAACAATTGTGAATCTGCTGGATCGAAGTGAATAAAGGCAAGTGATTTCTGGGATTTGACGTGCTGTCAGAGTGTGAGCAAGGTAACGTCTGTGAGGTGATTCATGAGGCCAATTAACCGAACTTGGGTTTTTGGATGTGGGAAGTACAGTGGTGGTGGTGCGTGCACTGTGGAAGATGGATGCTAATGTCGTGGTCCACTGGGTTATTGGTTCGTGATGTTCATGTGTGTCTAGAAAGACAGCCAGGGAGTGAGTGATGGTAAATAGTTTTTCTTCTTTGAGTGCCTCACACACACACGCACACACACTTAGAAATAAAATAATAATAATAATAATAATAATAATAATAATAATAATAATAATAATAATAATAATAATAATAATAATAATAATAATAATAATAATAATAATAATAATAATAATAATAATAATAATAATAAAATAATAATAATCATAAAGGTCAATATTATTTTAGCTATCCGGATAAACGCATATTATTATGTAAGTTTTCCAGCACTGAGTGGATGTTATGTCATTAAAACATCTTATTTATGGCCTATGGGAAAAAAAAACGCTTTGCTGTTAACAAAAGATAAAGAACTCAGCCTAAGGTAACCTAGCTTATATTTCGATTCAAATTCTAGACTAGGTTAAGTTTTTTTTGAGTCACCCCCCTAACCCCCCATAAAAAATCGCTATATACCTAAAAAATATAACTATCTACATAACAATGCATACTTAATTTCCAAGAATCCGCATAATAATAAAAAAACTTTATGTATATAATTTGATCACAAGAAAGCAATGCTTGTTGCTAAAATTCAATTATTATTATTATATTGTGTAAACTATGAATTATTATTTAGCTCTACCGATTAGTGGAAGTAAATATTGGCCAATAATAATAATAATAATCATAATAATAATAATATTATTATTATTATTAGTATATAAAATAATAATAATAATAATAATAATAATAATAATAATAATATTATTATTATTATTATTATTATAAAGAAGAACAAGATGCAAAAGAAGAATTATTATTATATTTCAAAAAGAAGCGCTAAACCCACTAGAGTCATACAGCGCTGAGAAGAAAAGGAGGAAGTTCACTAGTAAATAATAATAATAATAATATAATAATAATAATAATAATAATAATAATAATAATAATAATAATAATAGTCCTGATTACGGTGAGTGGGGTCCCGCCTCGTGTCATCAGCTGCACCACGAGACGTCAAGGTGAACCTCCGCTCGCATTTTGCTGCGTAATAATATGCGAATTGTGGACGAAATCGGGTGGCGAATTGTGTGTGGTGGTGTGATGCAGCCTGAGGAAGGTCCCTGGAGACCCTGGAAGAGGTAAGTAGGTGTAGATTTGCATAGGAAACGTGTTTAATGAGTGAGGTAACTTGTGATCCAGGCGTTGACTCAGAAACCGCCCTTTTGTTTTTCAACGGCGTGGTATATGTACTCCGATAAATGTGTATTTCTCCTTTTATATACACTTGGTGGGTGTGTTTACTGTTGTATATACACTTGAGAGGTACAGTTCTCAGCGTGTATACATCTAAAAGGGGTGTATTTGTGCGTATGTGGACCTTCAACGGTGTTGTATATACTCCGATAAATGTGTACACCTGGTAAGCTTCAAGGTGTGTGTGTATATACTTCGATAAATGTGTATTTCTCCTTTTATATACACTTGACGGTTGTGTATACTGGTATATTTACAACTGAGAGGGTGTATTTGTATGTATGTACACCTGGTAGGCTTCTTCAAGGGGTCGCCATAAAGCTATTTCCTCTTATTTCCCGGTGAAGGGCTCCTGATCCTGGGAATTAGAGCTGCCTTGCTCTTCCTCGGATCAAACTGTATTTCCTCTTATTTCCTGGTGAATGGCTCTTGCTCCTGGGAATTAGAGCAGCCATGCTCTTCCTCTGATCAGACTATTTTTCGGTGAAGGGCTCTTGATTCTGAGAATTAGAGCTGTCATTCGCTTCCTCAGATCAAAACGGAATTGCACATATTACCTGGTATTGTATGAATTTTGCGGGTTTAGCGCTTCCCGGTGAACTTAATGTTAATCGTCTATAAATCTAAAAAAAATGAAAATAGCTAAAAATAAGACTAGAAATAAAGGAATGGAGGCCTAATGGCCTATGCTAGGTAGGTCTAACTCAAATCCATTCATAAACCCGCCCGACTTCTATTCTATTTTTTTATATGAAGCCAATAATTTATATAAAGTTTTATTGCAAACACTTAAGCACTGTTGTCTTGGCTTTGATTTTCTGCTAACCAGAACTCTTAGATATTTTCCGCAGTCACTTTGACTAAGATCTACAATATTTAGCTTATAAATATCATAGTTATTTAATTTTACTAGGATTAGAACCTTGCACTTGCCTTCACTGAACTGCATCTACCACTCCTCCGACCACAACATCAGCCTAGCCAGGCCTCCTAGTGTCCACATCACAAAATATTTGACGGCCTGTTTTAGTGTCATTGGCAAACTTACTTATGTCGCTATTTATTCCATCATTAATGTCGTTTATGTAAATTGTAAACAAGGGTCCCAAACGCTGACCCCTGTGACACACCACTTATAACAGATCCCCATTCCGATTTCCCCCCCTTTAATTAATGCAAACTTTATATTGCTTGTCGGTCAGCCATGCCTCGACCCAGGATATAATTTCTCCTAGTCTATGTTTCACTACTTTCTTAATTAGTTCCCTGTTTGAAACTTTATCAGATGTCTTACGGAAGTCCATATACACAAGATCGTATACCTTATCTTGGTCTACCGCCTCGAATACCTTAGTGAAAAAGGTTAGTAAATTTGTAAGGCCAGAACTCTCCTTTGGAAAACAGTGCTGTTATTCGTGATCAAATTAGTATTTCTTTTGATGTGGCTTCGAATTGCCTCAGCATTTACCATCAACTTACCCAGCATTGAGGCTAGGCTGATTGGTCTATAATTTGAAACTAAGGATCTATCTTCCCCTTTGTCAATGGCTTTCACATTTGCCATTTATCCGGTAAAATGCCTGTTTGTAGTGATACGTTGGGGAGACTAACTAAAGGTTGGCTAAGTTCTTCATAGCATTCTTTTAGACCCCTTTAAAACAGTTCATCGGGGCTTGTTGACTTGTTTGGCTTCAATCTATCTAATTGCTTAAGGACTATGTCACTAGTGACTTTGATATTAAATAATTTATTTTGGTCCTGACCTGTATAATTATTGATTTCAGGGATTTCGTTTGTATCTGTCGTAAAAGTGGGAAGAATATGTGTTAAAAATGTACACATTTCTCTGTCACTGACAATAAGCTGACCTGAGTTATATTGAAGTGGGCGTATCTTTTGCCTACACACACACACGAAGCTCTTGAAGCAAGGAGAGAGTACACCTAGTAGCGATCAGCGAAGAGGCAGGGCCAGGAGCTGTGAATCGATCCCTGAAACAACAAATAGATGAGTACACACACACACACACACACACACACACACACACACTTCACACCTCTCAAAAAAAGCACTTACCTGCCAGTTGAAAATTAAATCTTTTCTTGGGGTAGCGAGAGGAACATTTGTCAGGGTGAGGTAGGGGAGACAACACACTTGCCCTCACTAACATTGTGACCTGCGCCCACCCTTCTATCCTTACTCGTAAACTCTTTCTCCACCCACCAAATTTAGCCAAGACTATAAATTCCTAAAGACTATTTTCTTGTTAATTATCTCTCAAAGTAGCGGGAGAGTTACAGCTACTAAGCATGTGTGTGTGTGTGTGTGTGTGTGTGTGTGTGTGTGTGTGTGTGTGTGTGTTTGTGTGTGTGTACTCACCTAGTTGTGGTTGCATGGGTCGATACATAGCTCCTGGCCCCGCCTCTTCGCTGGCCGCTACTGGGTCACTCTCCCTGCGCCATGAGCTTTATCATACCTCTTCTTAAATCTATGTATGGAACCTGCCTCCACTACATCGCTTCCCAAGCTATTCCACTTCCCGACCACTCTGTGACTGAAGAAATACTTCCTAACATCCCTGTGATTCATCTGAGTCTTCAACTTCCAACTGTATCCCCTTGTTGTTGTGTCCCATCTCTGGAACATTCTGTCTCTGTCAACCTTGTCAATTCCTCTCAGTATTTTATATGTCGTTATCATGGACTTCCAGCAAGCATGTGTGAGCGTGTTAGATAGGAGTGAATGGAGACGAATGGTTTTTGGGACCTGACGAGCTGTTGGAGTGTGAGCAGGGTAACATTTTGTGAAGGGATTCAGGGAAACCAGTTAATTGATTTAGTTGGACTTGAGTCCTGGAAATGGGAAGTACAATGCCTGCACTTTAAAGGAGGGGTCAGGGATAGTGACAGCTGGGAGGGACTTATTCTCAGCTGTCGTATCTGAGCGCCTCTGCAAAGACAGCATATTAGGGGCTTTTGGTATGTACATCTCATTAATAACTAAGTAATAACTATGTAATAACTATGTATAACTATGTCTACCATATATAATTGTACAATGTCTCAATAAAGTATTATTATTATTATTATTATTATTATTATTATTATTATGAGTGAGGTGAAAGTGTTGAATGATGATGAAAGTATTTTCTTTTTGGGGATTTTCTTTCTTTTTGGGTCACCCTGCCTCGGTGGGAGACGGCCGACTTGTTGAATATATATATATATATATATATATATATATATATATATATATATATATATATATATATATATATATATATATATATATATATATTCTCTTATACATTTAAAGAAATATTTTCTCACTTATGTTAACATAAAAATTAATGATTTTGTACCAAAAGAACCTTAGGAAACTTACCTAACCTAATTACAGCAAGCACAATTTAATTTAGCCTAATCCAACTAAATATATTTTAGATAAGTTTACAATAATTTAATAATAAACAAACACAATGAAATATATTTTTTTTTCGTTAGGTTCAAATTGATTTTTGCGAAATTACCGCATACACAAATTTTCGCTTGCCTTGTTCGGCAAGAAGAGCGTTGGTATTTAAGCCAAAATAGCAAGTTTTACCTATTAGGCACGATATATATATATATATATATATATATATATATATATATATATATATATATATATATATATATATATATATATACATATATATACATATATATATTCCTAAGGTACTAAATTGGGTGTGAAAGGGAAAATAAAGATGAGAGTCTGAAGTAGAATAGACACTCTTTCACTTTCAGAACATTAAACAAGTTGGGTGACCAGGTAAGGACGTCATACCTCATACTAGTGCCACACCTCTGAGCCCTGACAACCTCCTTCCCTCTCCCTCCCGCACTCCTTCTGAAGAAAATGAATTGTATAGTAATGTCAGCTACTTGATAATGGAGACTGATAACTTGGTTTCGTACGGGGGGCTCTCTAGCGACAACAGTAATGAAGAAATACACAAGTAGAACCTTTTATTTTAGGGCAGCTTTACGCTCTATGTACAGCTTTACGTAGAGCGAAACGTCACAGAAGCTTTCCTGCGTGTTTCCATCATTACAGTTAGGAGTATAGAGACGCAAACATGTGTAAAATGACACGCGAGTGAACACTAGGATATGTATCTATAACCAAGGTTTATACTAATACAAACAGGTGGTATTGTGTGTAGGATCATTCAGCATTCTTGACTGTATCCAGGATCGCCTCTTACTGCTCTAAGTGAGAGGGGATGGATTTGAGTGGGATTTGCACATGAGTTACCAGGGTTATCAAAGTGAATATGATAATGGTATGCAATACTGGCAAGTTGATAAGACACTTATGCAATAGTTAGGTATCTTCGAAACGTTTCGCCTACACAGGGTTATCAAAGCTTATTCATAAGAACATAAGAACATAAGAATGGAGGAACACTGCAGAAGGCCTACTGGCCCATACAAGGCAGGTCCTTATCAAAACCACCACTACCTAAGAATTTATTCCCGTACTCACGACACAAATCAAGCCCAGCCCCTCCCACTCATATATTTGTCCAATCTCTTTTTTAAGCCACCCAAGGTCCTAGCCTCTATCACAGTACTCGGAAGATTGTTCCACGCATCTACAACTCTGTTCGAAAACCAGTACTTGCCTATGTCCTTTCTAAATCTAAATTTATCCAATTTAAATCCGTTATTTCTGGTTCTTACTTGGTTCGATATCCTCAGTATTTTATTAATATCTCCTTTGTTTATGCCCATCATCCACTTGTACACCTCGATGATATCTCCCCTCATTCTACGTCTCTCCAGAGAGTGGAGATTCAATGCTCTAAGTCTATCTTCATACGGGAGATTTCTTATACTGTAAATCATTTTAGTCATTCTTCTTTGTATGTTCTCCAATGAATCTATATCCATCCTGTAGTAAGGAGACCAAAACTGAGCTGCATAATCCAAATGAGGTCTCACTAGTGATGTGTAGAGCTGTAAAATAACTTTTGGACTTCTGTTGCTTATACTTCTTGAAATAAATCCTAGTAATCTGTTAGCCTTATTGCGCACACTTAGGCACTGTTGTCTTGGCTTTAGATTCCTGCTTACCATGACTCCTAAGTCTTTTCACATTCTGTATGATCAAGCTCTACTTCACCTAGTTTATAAATTCGAGGGATATTTTCATTACCAAGGACTAGTACCTTACACTTGTCCACATTGAACTTCATCTGCCACTTTTGAGACCAAGACATTAATTTGTCCAAATCCTCCTGGAGTTCACTTGTATCCTCCTCAGAATGAATCATACGCCTATTTTTGTATCATCAGCAAATTTACTCATGTCACTTGCAATTCCTTCATCAAGGTCATTTATGTAAATTATGAACAACAATGGGCCTAAAACTGATCCTTGTGGAACGCCACTAGTGACTAATCCCCATTCAGATTTGACCCCATTAATGGAAACTCTCTGCTTTCTATTGGTAAGCCATGCCTCTATCCATGCTAGAACTTTACCTCCTACACCATGAGCTGCCACCTTTCTTAAGAGTCTCTTGTGAGGTACTCTATCGAAGGCCTTACTGAAATCCAAGTAAACTATATCATATTCTTTATCACTGTCTACTGCCTCAAATGTTTTATTGAAAAACGTCAGTAAATTTGTTAGGCAGGAACGACCTCTCGTGAACCCATGCTGAGATTCATTAATCAAATTATGTTCTTCAAGGTGACTTCTAATAATATCAGCTATAATTGATTCTAATAATTTGCCTACTATAGATGTGAGGCTTATTGGACGGTAATTTGATGGAATTGACTTATCCCCTGATTTGAATATAGGAACTACATTAGCTATCTTCCACATCTCTGGCACAATACCAGTTAGGATGGACGTATTAAACACATTTGTTAATGGCTGACTAAGTTCCATCTTGCATTCTTTAAGTACCCTGAAAACAACTCGTCGGGTCCCGGGGACTTATTTTGCTTCAGTTTATCTATCTGTTTGATAACCATGTCCCTCGTGACAGTAATATTTGTTAACTTGAATTCTTCAGGAACTGAATAATTGTTAATTTCTGAATCTCATTTACGTCTTCTTGTGTAAAGACTGACAAAAAATAGTCATTAAATAGAGAACACATTTCCAGTTCGTTATCCGTCAGCTGTCCATTCCCAATTTTCAGAGGTCCTACCTTTTCCCTCACCTTCGTCCTATACACTTGAAAGAACCCTTTTGGATTAGTCTTTGATTCATTAGCAACCTTAATCTCATAGTCACGTTTAGCCTTTCTAATCCCTTTTTTTACTTCTCTTTTCAACTGAACATATTGGTCAATAAGGTTAACATCTCCTCTTTTGATGCGCCTATAAATTCCTCTTTTCTCCCCTAATAGATGTTTTAGCCTCCTGTTAATCCATTTGGGATCGTTATTATTTGACCTAAATTCTCCTTAGGTAGCACTGAAAATGGGCTGACCAAATATTTTTGTTAGTGGGTTTTGGGTTTGAGTAAGATCTGCCTAGTACGGGCCAAAGGCCTGCTGCAGTGTTCCTCCTTATGTTCAATAGTTCCAGCTGGCTGGGGTAGTTACTCAGTCCTCAAAAAAGGTGTTACCTGCCAAGTAGCGCCATGTCGGTAGAGGTGGCGGTAATTGTCGGGTGCAGAGAAACATCAGTCAGCAGTGACGGTGGTTTCCGACAAACTGGTGACTCTCAAGGGAGGATATCAGTCCCCCATTCCCCACCACCCGCCTCCTGACACTGCAACACCTGACGGTTCCCCGGAGATACCTACGCCAGCCCCCTAAATTCCACCGGCAGTGGAACTCAGCGCTCCTGAAGTAGGCAAGGGCGTTGATGTGGCCCACAACACCACTTTCCTTCAACCCCCCCTCTGCTTGATGGCCGCCCTGGGCCGCCCCGCGCCCTCTCTCAGCCTATATTTCCGAACATGACACGGAAATTATACGGGCAGGGGGGCAGGATGCCATCCTGGGGGAGTCCTCCAGACCAGCGGCCACTAAGGGGTCGTTACGACCTTCAGGTAGGTGGTCATTACGCTGATATATACAGCATCACCTGGTAGCCAGCGACGTTCCTAGCTAGCAGTGTTCCTAGCCACCGATGATACTAGCCAGCGACGTTCCTAGTCAGCGATGTTACTAGCTAGCAATGCTCCTAGCCAGCGATGTTACTAGCTAGCAATGTTCCTAGCCAGCGATGTTACTAGCCAGCAATGTTCCTAGCCAGCAATGTCACTAGCTAGCAATGTTACTAGCCAGCGATACATAACAGTTTCTATTGTATTTGTGGATACATAACAGTGTGGTAGTTGAGCTCCAGCTTCTGGTTCGATCCCCCTTGGTTGTAAGCGTCCCACTCCGTGAACACCTGCGCGCTACCTACCGACACTACTATCACTACTGATTTTTTTAATGCTAATACAATTTAATTTTGTCAGGTTATAACCAACATGGAAACAAAATTTCTTTTTTATATATTTCGACCTCAAACTAAGGCCCTCTTCAGCTGATCCTCGAGGTCAAAAAATTTGGCTTTAGTGCACCAAATGACTTTCTTTTTTATTATTAGAAAAATAGGCACAAATGCAGTATGATGCGATATTTACTGACTACGATGTTTGTGACTTGATAAAGCCCACTGTGTGGACGAAACGTAGTCAATAAAGGCTGGCGTTACACTGCATTTGTTTATTTTTCCATTGTGTAGGCATTTTATACCATTTATCTACATTATTATTATTATTATTATTATTATTATTATTAATTATTATTATTATTAATTATTATTATTATTTTATAATAATAATAATGTGAAAAATAATTCTTCCTCCGTAAGCTATGCGTCGTAAGAGGCGATTAAAATGCCGGGAGCAGGGGGCTAGTAACCCCTTTTGTATAAATTACTAAATTTAAAAAAAGAAACTTTCGTTTTTCTTTCTAGGTCACCCTGCCTCGGTGGGATACGGCCGGTTCGTTGAATAATAATAATAATAATAATAATAATAATAATAATAATAATGAGGCTTGATTCACACCTTATAGTAAGGGATGCTGCACTATAGGTCCACTGGTTATTATCGACAGAAATCTTAGAACTATGTACCTAGATTATTTGATTTGTCATTACTAGGCTTCAGTGATTGCGACTCCACACTACTAACGAAAGAACCTTACTTCCAGAATATGTGTGTGTATGTTATGTGTGAACTCTATGTGACTTCATTAAAGCTGTACATGGCGAAACATGATAAAGCTTCACAGAACAAAATATGATTGATAAAGCTCTACATAACAAAAATGACTTAATAAAGCTCTACACAGAGCAAAACATGACTTGATAACGCTCTACAGAATAAAACATGACTTAATAAAGCTCTACTGAGCAAAGGATGACTTTATAAACCTCCACACGGAAAAATCTCTACACTGAGCGAAACATCGGCCTAATGCCAAAAAAAAAAATTCTGCAACTTGTCACGGATTTCACACTCGTCGGCAATACAACGTTTCGTCCACTCCTCACCAACTTTCACCCACCCTTCGTTTTCCCCTCATCCATCACTCTCTCCCCACCAGAAAATCATGACCCCCCCCCCCCGTCTACAATCCCCATGAGATGGACAATAATAGTTGTTCAAATTATGAAAAGAATTCAAGTGTATTTCACATAGATATTACTGACACTGAAACAATGGTTCTATATATAGGTTGAAACAGAGGTATGATAAGTTCCCTTCATAGCTTGAAGAAGAGGTATGATATGGCTGTCGAAGCCAAGAGTGAACATAATAGCGGCCAACAGAGAGGCGAGGCCAGGAGCTGTGACTCGACTCCTACAACCACAAAGCACACACACACAAAGACAGACACAGACAGACAGACACACACACGCAGCGAGTCATGGTACGTGGCGAGGTGTCAGAGTGGGCGCCGGTGACGAGTGGGGTTCCACAGGGGTCAGTCCTAGGACCGGTGCTGTTTTTGGTATTTGTGAACGACATGACGGAAGGAATAGACTCCGAAGTGTCACTGTTTGCAGATGATGTGAAGTTGATGAGAAGAATTCAATCGGACGAGGACCAGGCAGAACTACAAAGGGATGTGGACAGACTGCAAGCCTGGAGTTCAACCCCACCAAGTGCAAAGTCATGAAGATTGGGAAGGGCAAAGAAGACCGCAGACGGAGTACAGTCTAGGGGGGCCAGAGACTATAAACCTCAATCAAGGAAAAAAATCTTAGGGTGAGTATAACACCAGGCACATCTCCTGAGGCGCACATCAACCAAATAACTGCTGCAGCATATGGGCGCCTAGCAAACCTAAGAACAGCATTCCGACATCTTAATAAAGAATCGTTGAGGACCCTGTACACTGTGCACGTTAGGCCCATACTGGAGTATGCAGCACCAGTTTGGAATCCACGTCTAGCCAAGCACGTAAAGAAGCTAGAGAAAGTGCAAAGGTTTGCAACAAGACTAGTCCCGGAGCTAAGGGGTATGTCCTACGAGGAGAGGTTAAGGGAAATCGATCCCCTTCCCTCCACCCTTTTCGAGGACGACCCCTACCCCGCCTTCCTTCCCCTACAGATTTATACGCTCTCCAAGTCATTCTACTTTGATCCATTCTCTCGAAATGACCAAACCTCCGCAACAACCCCTCTTCAGCCCTCTGACTAATACTTTTAGTAACTATATATATAATATATATATATATATATATATATATATATATATATATATATATATATATATATATATATATATATATATATATATATATAAAATACAATGATACGTAACTATTTGAAATGTAAATCAAAATGCTGACAAATTTAGCCACATTATTTAGCTCTCTCGGTCTAATAAACAATATTAATGAAGTAGATACATCATTCTAGATGGGAATTATGTTCTCCAACCTAATATGTTGGATGTGTCGGGTCAGACAAAACACCTGGACAGCTGCAACTAATGTCCAGGACTATGGGGTGTAATAAGTCTTGGCTGTAATGCATTTCTGGGTGCACTCTACTAGCCTAGCACTTAAGGGGGACCTTAAAGACGTGTATGAGTGAAAAAAGATGGGTTTGATTAGTACCTGAGGTATTAAAAGCAATTTCTTGGGTGGCTTTGGGTTGGATTTCAGTGGGGCTTGTACTTGAGTTAATGGAGGTATCAAAGCTTATTCCATGGGTAACATTGGGACTTGTACTTGATTTAATGGGGTTAACATAGCTTATTTATCCCGTAGGTAACATTGATAATGGGTTGGGCCAATGTTCTTGTTAGTGGGTTTGGGTTTGAGAAAGACCTGCCAAGTGTGGGCCAGTAGGCCTGCTGCAGTGTTCCTCCATTCGTATGTTCTTATGTTTCAGTCTATCTTGGACCGCTGACCGGTCGCAGCTGGTCCAAGAAACGAACCAGCTGTATCAGCTGCGGAATTGTGACTGTTCCCTTTGCTGTTTTTCTAGTGGGTCAGAATGAGTGAAACACAGGTTGAAGAGCGACATTTCGCTCTACGTGGAGCTTTATCAGGTGTTTCGCTCTCTGTAGAGCTTTATCATGTTATGAAGTTTCGCTCTCTTTGGATATTTATCAGGTCATGTTTCGCTCTGTAGAGCTCTTATGTTTTGCTTTATGTGGAGCTCTATCGTTTCGTTCTGTAGAGCTTTATCAAGCCACGTTTCACTGTGTGGAGCTTTCTCAAGCCATGTTTCAATCTATGTAGAACTTGATCACATGTTTCGCTCTGTATATAGCTTTATAGTCATGTTTCGCTCTGTGTAGACTTTATAGTCACGTTTCGCTCTGTGTAGAGCTTTATTAAGCCATCAGACACGCGTTTCAAAACAGATGAGACTACGTTTCGCTTTGTGTAGAGCTCCGCAGAGCTTGATAGAGGGAAGATACGTTGCATAGGGACGCAAAAGATCACAATTGACCCACAGTTCAAAATAAGCGACGTTTCGATCCTTTCTGAACCGTTATCAAGTCACTTTCAAGAAAGAAGGGGGAGGGGAGGAGGGTGCCAAGAGGATGGCAATGGCTCTTAATCCAAGCAACTGGAGCTACACTTGTGCAGATCCAGCCTTTATTATCTCCCAGTCCAGGACGGAATATGACACATGCGGGTTTAGCACTTCCCCTTGAATATAATAATAATAATAATAATAATAATAATAATAATGAGAAGAATAAGAAGGCACTATTGAGAGAGAAAATGGAATTATTATTATTATTTTTATTATTATTATTATTATTATAGTAGTAGTAGTAGTAGTAATACTAGCAGTAGTAGTAATATATTATTATTATTGATTATTGTTATTATTTATCATTATTATTAGTAGTAGTAGTAGTAGTAATACTAGCAGCAGTAGTAATATATTATTATTATTATTGATTATTATTATTTATCATTATTATTACTATTATTATAAATGGGGAAGCATTAGGGCCGCAAGGGCCATGCAGCTCCTTGGAAATGGGAGGGATAGGGTAAGTAGTCAGGTGTGATTCGAGGAAAACTAAGGCTGGCTCCATTTCCTCGAACCAAGAACCTTTCACCAGCATCAAGGCACCCCAGGAAGGTCACTAACTAAACTGATAATCATAATAATAATTGATGATAAGTCTTCAGTGTCAACCACCACCATAGACACCAACACTACTACCACCACATCCCTAATACTATAACCACCATTGCAAAACAGTGCCACCAACATTACTACCACTATCGCCAAGCACCACTACCATCACCACCATCACAAACCACCACCCCACCAACACTACCACTACACCACCATTACCATCACCACCACCACAAACCACCACACCAACATTATCACCACCATCACTACCACCCTCACAAACCACAGCCTACAATACCACTACCAACTTCATCACAACCTCTACTACCACCATCATCACCCAACACCCCTACAATCCCCCATCAGTTACAATACCCCTACAATCCACCATCAGTCACAATCTCTCATCACCCCCTTCCCCTCCACCAACTACTGTTAACATCTACCATTACCACCATTACTCACAGCCACCCAACAACCACCACCACTACCTACAACCACCCAACAACCATCACCATTACCCAGAACCACCCAACAACCACGACCACTACCTGCAGCCACCCAACAACCACGACCACTATCCACAACCACCCAACAACCACCACCACTACCCACAGCCACCCAGCAACCACCACGACTACCCACAACCACCCAACAACCACCACCATCCACAACCACCCAACAACTACCACCACCACCACTACTCACAACCACCATTACCAACACTGCCCACAACCACCCGACAGCCACCACTACTACCAACAACCACCACCACCGCCACTACCCACAACCATCACCACCACTACCAACAACCACACAACCACCACCACCACCACCACTACCCTCTACGGTACTAGTCTCTAATTATGTGTAATTATAACTAGATATAAACTAGCGGCTGCTTAATAGATATGCAATCGCTTGAGAGCCCTTTTGTGGCCGCCATAAATGAACATTTTATTTATGATCATAAGGGTAATAATATTTGTCTGGCGGGATGGTGTTCGTCCTGGGGATAACACAACACTGGTGGATCATAGGGCAAGAAGTGGTGTTCGTCCTGGGAATAATACAGTAGGCTTGGTGGATAGGGAGATGCTGAGTTTTGTTAATCCTGAGGATAAAAGTCTCTTGTGGATGGTAGATCGTCTTGGGGATAAAAGAAGTGGTAGATTGTCCTGGGGATTAGACGAATACTGGATCGTAGATCGTCTTGGGGATAAAAGACGAATCGCCAGGATCGTAGATCGTTCTGGGATAAAAGAAGTGC
>WNWK01000602.1:327500-405000 GCA_009830355.1 Cherax destructor | reverse complement strand
AGATAGTGGCCATAGGGCTGCCCACATACTTTACATTTGCTTTGATCATCACCTGTGTCTGTCAAAGTGCCAAAATTACTTGTAATGGAGCCTAAGCCTGGCCACTAGAACATCAGTCAGTCTATTCACATTGCAAGTTGCACCATAAACCTACTTATGTACGCTCTTGTTATCACAGTGAGTGATAGATCTACCCAGGCCTCTAACTGCATTCGTATACAATTCAGTTCCATCATTTACTTCTCTCCTAATATTATTCCTAACGCTAGACACAGACACGCCAAAGTTATATTCTACTTTTTCTCTCAGGGTACTTTCTTGGGCTGACTTATCAACTTTATCATGAGGGAGCAATCCATTGTGTGACGGAATCCATAAAAATTGTACATTAATTCTTTTTTTCCCCCTCGGATTTTTGAGTATGTATTTATATCTGACGTCAGTGAGCATGTTGCTAGAGTCATTATGTTAGTAGTGTGAGTGAAGAGAAGGTTGTAGAGTAACTGTTGTAAGAAAACAAACCACGTAACGGGTGGTGTTTAAACCACAGTCCTACAGCTCCAGGCTAGTATAACCTCGTTTTTCGCCTGTTAGAATTCATTCAGGAAAAAAAAAGAACTATAATCTAATCCCATCAGAGTTTAAAGTTACAGCTAAGACAGAGAGGAGAGTAGATTTAGCAATACTAAATCGACTTTCAAATAATTGTGCCCCATCCCCCTATGTTGCAGTTGGCTTTGTGTTTACATATAGTATTTATCGGTGTCGGTTAGTAACCTGCCGTATTACGCATGACCGAAACATTGTCTCCTACAGCCTATCATATACCCTTTTTTTCCTAAATTTTTAAGCGTGGCTTCATACTTTGGTAATGCAAATATTTTCAATATTTTTAAATTTTACAGTGTTACGTTTATTTTCATAATGATGTTGATTCAGTTGTTACCGAGACCTTGGTTATTATATATATATATATTATATATATATATATATATTATATATATATATATATATATATATAATATATATATTATTATATATATATATATATATATATTATATATATATATATATAATATATATATATATATATATATATATATATATATATATATATATATATATATATATATATATATATATATATATATATATATATACATATATATATATATATATATATATATATATATATATATATATATATATATATATATATATATATATATATATGAAATGCGAAATATGACGGATGTCCTTACATAATCTATCTTAGGTTTTCCTCTCTAATTTTGCCACCGTTTCTCTCCCTCTGTCTCTATATATATATATTATTTTTTATCCATCAGAAGGCGGAGATGTGATGATGTTTACACATGTGGCCCAGGAGGCGGTGTGTGTGGTGTGTACTCACCTAGTTGTTGTGGTTGCAGGGGTCGATTCATAGCTCCTGGCCCCGCCTCTTCACTGTCCGCTACTGTGTGTGTGTGTGTGTGTGTGCGTGCATGCGTGTGTGTGTGTGTGTGTGTGTTCGTGTGTGTGTGTGAGTGTGTGCAGAAAATTGTTGGTTTGAAAGTAGAGAACTGCTGGACACACACTATCAACTCCATTCATGTAGGTGGACGATCATTGGCGACAGGAAATTAGATTCTCTATAATGCATTGTGGACTCGCACCGCTGTTTGCTGGCGCTGCGAGGCTGCTGGAGCCTCGGGGAAGCGATTATGTCGTGGGTGTCGTTGTTGTAGTGGTAGTCGTTTAGTAGTGGCTGTAGTAGTAGTTGTTATAGAGGTGGTTGTTGTAGTGGTGGTTGTTGTAATGGGGGTTCTTGTAGTGGTGGTCGTTGTAGTGGTATTGTTGTAGTGGTAGTCGTTGTAGTGGTGGTGGTTGCCGTAGTGGTGTATATATACGTACAGAGATAGACTAGTCTCGGTGTATATACACTAAGAGAAATACATATACAAATATATATGACTACAGTGTTCTTATACAATGGTTTAAATTTCACGCATCTGTGCTTAGAGTTCGGATTAATGTATTGTATAAATTATTAGATTTATTTTATACATGTATGCCTGCGAGCCAATTTAATGTGGTGTATAAGATCACAAATAATTTATTTTTCACTGAGCGGCTCTACTATGTTGTGCAGGAGATTATTAGCAGTGTTCCTTGAGACTGTCTTAAGAATACTTGATTCCACTGTCTTAAGAATATGGTGTTCCACTGAGTTAAGAATATGGTGTTCCACTGAGTTAAGAATACTTGATTCCACTGTGAGAATCTGGAAAACTTGTTCAAAACGTTAACTGCATCTTTGTTATGATGAGAATATCTAGAGAACATTTTGAATATGTATCAATCGTCTTGAGAACATCTTGTTCATCTTGAGAACATATGGAAAACATTGAAAACATCTTGAAACTTTTTGAGAGCATCTAGATGACTTCTTAAAAAAATTGAGAACTAGAAAACATTGAAAACTTCTTGGAACTTTTTTCAGAACTTCTAGAAAACATCTTGAAATATTTGAGAACATCTGGAAAACATTGAAAATATCTTGAAACTTTTTTGGATAACTAGAAAACGCTGAAAACATCTTAAAAAAATTGAGAACATCTTTTTCATCTCGAGATCATCTGGAGGGCAAGGAAGGCCAGATGATTGATGTGTTTCTCATCATTAGGCTTGTGTTGTCCCCTCAACACAGTCTGACGTAGTCACTCTCCTAACCACAGTCGCTGCAACAAAATCTTTTCCTTCCAAGCCAAAATTTTGTCAAGATTTATTCCCTTTGGATATTTTTTCCCCTTTTGCATTTCCAAAAAGCCTCCATTTTTACCAGCCAGGAGGCATTGACTTGCAAACACAACACGGTAATGCCATTCTGAATATTGGAGTTGTAGCTGCGCCCGGGGTTGTTTGTGGTGACATCTGTAGAAGTCATGGCAATTCTCCTCTAAGGACCAGCACTTGTGGCACCCACCGCTGGAGTTATGTTATGTTCCTCTATGGAGGTGATGATGGGAGGCCGGGTGCTGTTTGGAGGAGGAGGAAGGTGCCATCAGGGCCAGCAAGGTGCTGTAAAGATGGTGTACAGGTGGTACTTGATTGGCTTTCGTCTAAAGACGGTGGAAAGTGTTGGAGTAGGTCTTGTTCCACCTGTGTTATGATACAGGATCTCTCTCTCTCTCTCTCTCCACAGGGTTTTACAAGGTTAGGTTTAAGGTTCCTAACTTTATTTACAATCTAAGAGCTGTTACCTACACCAGCTCATTTGAAAGCCTTTTTATTGCTATGAGACATATAGACAGGGAACAGGATGAAGTTGGAGCCATCTGCTCAGCTGAATTTTATTTCGTTGATGTCGTTATGCTCTCTCTCTCTCTCTCTCTCTCTCTCTCTCTCTCTCTCTCTCTCTCCTCTTTTCTCTCTCTCTCTTTCCTCTAATAATTTACAGAATAATATGACCGTAGGTGACCACTACCGCAACTTCTCCTGGTGTTTAGAATAATTTAAGATAATTTCCTTACATTATAA
This sequence comes from Cherax destructor, assembly GCA_009830355.1. NCBI lineage: Eukaryota > Metazoa > Arthropoda > Malacostraca > Decapoda > Parastacidae > Cherax > Cherax destructor. Next base: position 401,460 of record WNWK01000602.1, on the reverse strand, counting down.
TTTGTCATTTTCAACCATTTTGTACAGCGACCCCAGCAGGATTATTATTATTATTATTAGTGGTATTATTATTATTATTATTCCTCGCATCAAACATTAAATTGTCATTTTATTTCGTTACTGAGAGAACACCCAGTGTCTCTCTCTCTCTCTCTCTCTCTCTCTCTCTCTCTCTCTCTTATCTATCTCTCTCTCAAACTCTATCTTCTTCTGATCGTTACTAACCTTCCTCGTGGTGAAGGCTCGATCCTCCGTCTAAGCACGTGACGGATATGCTACCTAACTGCTCTCGCCCCTGTAAATGTTTCAATCTGATCCAACCTTGTAGATTATCTTAGATGAAGGTAGTGTGCAGCTGGGAAAGTTAGGTTGTTTGGCTGGGTTTAAGAATCGCTAGGTTAAGTTAGAATGGGTTTAAAACTCACAGGGGTTAAGTTAGGTTAGGTTTAAGGGTCACTGGGTTAAGTTTGGCTGGGTTTAAGGGTTGTTATGTTAAGTTAGGATGGGATTAAAGGTCACTGGTTGGGTTTAAGGGTCGCGCTAGGTTAGGTTAGGTTTCAGGGGTCACTAGGTTAAGTTTGGTTGGGTTTAATGTTTAAAAGTCACTGGTTTAAGGGTCACTAGGCTAAGTTAGGTTGAGTTAAATGTTTACTGAATTAGGTTAGGATAGATTCAAGGTTTATTGGATTAAATTAATTTGGTTTAAGAGTCGCTGGATTAAGTTAGGTAAGCTGGGATTTGGTGGCAAAGGGATTAGTTAGGGAGGGGTGGAACAAGTAGTTACGGGGAAAAGGTAGTTAGTGGGGAATAGGTAGAAAGGGGAATTAGGGAGCGGGGAAGACGGGAGGGGTGGGTGTAGGTGAGTTAACCTGGTAGGGGTGAGGCAAGACTGGCTCCTCCCTCTCTCTTGTACCCCAACCTTCATGATGACTCAAGGTCGTTATGGCCGACGTCAGCATTTTTATCCCATGTATTACCGACCATCCGTGCAATTCACCCCTTCCCCTCCTCCCCCTCGTTCTCATCCCCTTCTCACAAATCCCCTTCCTTACCCTCCCCCGCCATCCCTTCTACTACCCCTACTCCACGACTGACCCCAACCCACCCCTCCTTTCTCATGTTAGTTACCATTTTGTTAAAGACACTTGTCGATAAGAAACTTGCCCTGTTCGATGTTTGTATATGTAGTGTGCGTGTATATATGTAGTGTGCGTGTATATATGTAGTGTGCGTGTATATATGCATATACAGGTACATGTATGGCTCCTCTGATACATAAACATAATGTTCAGTAATGCAGTTTATTCTGCTAAGCTTAACTTGTATCAGCTTACATTGAGTGAGAGGTGTTCATTGTGGTTGATTGTGTTGCACGGTGTTTCACGGTGTTGCACGGTGTTGCGGCGGCTGGTAGCCAGGCTAGCGCCATTACGTATTCTCAGGCATACTATAAGTGCGTTCTTACATGTATATACGTATGCAGTAAATATGTATACGGTATTTTCGTCATCTCTTATGTATACAATAGATAATTATACAATATTTGGTCATCTTTTATGTATACAGTAGATATACATTATTTTTGTCATCTCTTATGTACACAGTATTTTATCATTTCTTATGAATAATTTTTGTTGTCACTGGTTTGGGATGATGGAGATATCTTGATGCAAAATTATATATTTGCTGTGTGTGTGATAGTCTGTGCTGAGAGATGGTGACTGTCAAGTGATAGTAACTGCAGCTCTGCTGGAAGGACAGTAACTGCAGCTCTGCTGGCAGGATAGAAACTGCAGCTCTGCTGGCAGGATAGTAACTGCAGCTCTGCTGGCAGGATAGTAACTGCAGCTCTGCTGGAAGGATAGTAACTGCAGCTCTGCTGGAAGGATAGTAACTGCAGCTCTGCTGGAAGGATAGTAACTGCAGCTCTGCTGGAAGGACAGTAACTGCAGCTCTGCTGGAAGGATAGTAACTGCAGCTCTGCTGGAAGGACAGTAACTGCAGCTCTACTGGAAGGATAGTAACTGCAGCTCTGCTGGAAGGACAGTAGCTGCAGTTCTGCTGGAAGGATAGTAACTGCAGCTCTGCTGGAAGGATAGTAACTGCAGCTCTGCTGGAAGGACAGTAACTGCAGCTCTGCTGGAAGGACAGTAACTGCAGCTGCTAGAAGGATAGTAACTCCAGCTCTGCTGGAAGGACAGTAACTGCAGCTCTGCTGGAAAGACAGTAACTGCAGCTCTGCTGGAAGGACAGTAACTGCAGCTCTGCTGGAAGGATAGTAACTGCAACTCTGTTGGAAGGATAGTAACTGCAGCTCTGCTGGAAGGACAGTAACTGCAGCTCTGCTGGAAGGACAGTAACTGCAACTCTGATGGAATGATAGTAACTGCAGCTCTGCTGGAAGGACAGTAACTGCAGCTCTACTGGAAGGATAGTAACTGCAGCTCTGCTGGAAGGACAGTAGCTGCAGTTCTGCTGGAAGGACAGTAACTGCAGCTCTACTGGAAGGATAGTAACTGCAGCTCTGCTGGAAGGACAGTAACTGCAGCTCTACTGGAAGGATAGTAACTGCAGCTCTGCTGGAAGGACAGTAGCTGCAGTTCTGCTGGAAGGATAGTAACTGCAGCTCTGCTGGAAGGATAGTAACTGCAGCTCTGCTGGAAGGACAGTAACTGCAGCTCTGCTGGAAGGACAGTAACTGCAGCTCTACTGGAAGGATAGTAACTGCAGCTCTGCTGGAAGGACAGTAACTGCAGCTCTGCTGGAAGGACAGTAACTGCAACTCTGCTGGAATGATAGTAACTGCAGCTCTGCTGGAAGGACAGTAACTGCAGCTCTGCTGGAAGGATAGTAACTGCAGCTCTGCTGGAAGGATAGTAACTGCAGCTCTGCTGGAAGGATTGTAACTGCAGCTCTACTGGAAGGATAGTAACTGCAGCTCTGCTGGCAGGATAGTAACTGCAGCTCTGCTGGAAGGACAGTAACTGCAGCTCTACTGGAAGGATAGTAACTGCAGCTCTACTGGAAGGATAGTAACTGCAGCTCTGCTGGAAGGATAGTAACTGCAGCTCTGCTGGAAGGATAGTAACTGCAGCTCTACTGGAAGGACAGTAACTGCAGCTCTACTGGAAGGATAGTAACTGCAGCTCTGCTGGAAGGATAGTAACTGCAGCTCTGCTGGAAGGACAGTAACTGCAGCTCTGCTGGAAGGATAGTAACTGCAGCTCTGCTGGAAGGACAGTAACTGCAGCTCTGCTGGATGGATAGTAACTGCAGCTCTGCTGGAAGGATAGTAACTGCAGCTCTGCTGGAAGGACAGTAACTGCAGCTCTGCTGGAAGGACAGTAACTGCAGCTCTACTGGAAGGATAGTAACTGCAGCTCTGCTGGCAGGATAGTAACTGCAGCTCTGCTGGAAGGATAGTAACTACAGCTCTGCTGGAAGGATAGTAACTGCAGCTCTGCTGGAAGGACAGTAACTGCAGCTCTGCTGGAAGGATAGTAACTGCAGCTCTGCTGGAAGGACAGTAACTGCAGCTCTGCTGGAAGGACAGTAACTGCAGCTCTGCTGGAAGGATAGTAACTGCAGCTCTGCTGGAAGGACAGTAACTGCAGCTCTGCTGGAAGGATAGTAACTGCAGCTCTGCTGGAAGGATAGTAACTGCAGCTCTGCTGGAAGGATAGTAACTGCAGCTCTGCTGGAAGGATAGTAACTGCAGCTCTGCTGGAAGGACAGTAACTGCAGCTCTGCTGGAAGGACAGTAACTGCAGCTCTGCTGGAAGGATAGTAACTGCAGCTCTGCTGGAAGGACAGTAACTGCAGCTTTGCTGGAAGGACAGTAACTGCAGCTCTGCTGGAAGGACAGTAACTGCAGCTCTGCTGGAAGGATAGTAACTGCAGCTCTGCTGGAAGGATAGTAACTGCAGCTCTGGGAAGGACAGTAACTGCAGCTCTGCTGGAAGGACAGTAACTGCAGCTCTGCTGGAAGGATAGTAACTGCAGCTCTGCTGGAAGGATAGTAACTGCAGCTCTGCTGGAAGGACAGTAACTGCAGCTCTGCTGGAAGGACAGTAACTACAGCTCTGCTGGAAGGAAGTAACTGCAGCTCTGCTGGAAGGAAGTAACTGCAGCTCTGCTGGAAGGACAGTAACTGCAGCTCTGCTGGAAGGATAGTAACTGCAGCTCTGCTGGAAGGAAGTAACTGCAGCTCTGCTGGAAGGACAGTAACTGCAGCTCTGCTGGAAGGACAGTAACTGCAGCTCTGCTGGAAGGACAGTAACTGCAGCTCTGCTGGAAGGACAGTAACTGCAGCTCTGCTGGAAGGATAGTAACTGCAGCTCTGCTGGAAGGATAGTAACTGCAGCTCTGCTGGAAGGACAGTAACTGCAGCTCTGCTGGAAGGACAGTAACTGCAGCTCTGCTGGAAGGATAGTAACTGCAGCTCTGCTGGAAGGACAGTAACTGCAGCTTTGCTGGAAGGACAGAAACTGCAGCTCTGCTGGAAGGACAGTAACTGCAGCTCTGCTGGAAGGATAGTAACTGCAGCTCTGCTGGAAGGACAGTAACTGCAGCTCTGCTGGAAGGACAGTAACTGCAGCTTGCTGGAAGGATAGTAACTGCAGCTCTGCTGGAAGGAAGTAACTGCAGCTCTGCTGGAAGGACAGTAACTGCAGCTCTGCTGGAAGGACAGTAACTGCAGCTGCTGGAAGGATAGAACTGCAGCTCTGCTGGAAGGATAGTAACTGCAGCTCTGCTGAAACATTTAGCTTAGAGCTGAATGAAGCTTTGAAGGAATAGACTGACACTTTGCAATTGAGTTTGCGCAAGATCAGACTGACACTTCTGAAAGTTTCCCAGCTCAGACTGACACTTCTGAAAGTTTCCCAGCTCAGACTGACACTTCTGAAAGTTTCCCAGCTCAGACTGACACTTCTGAAAGTTTCCCAGCTCAGACTGACACTTCTGAAAGTTTCCCAGCTCAGGCTGACACTACTGAAGTCTCTCAACTCAGACTGACACTACTAGTCTCCCAGCTTAGGCTGACACTACTGAAGTCTCAACTCAGGCTGACACTACTAAAGTCTCCCAGCTTAGGCTGACACACTGAAGTCTCAACTCAGGCTGACACTACTAAAGTCTCCAGCTTAGGCTGACACTACTAAAGTCTCCGCTAGGCTGACACTACTAAAGTCTCCCAGCGGCTGACACTACTAAAGTCTCCCAGCTTAGGCTGACACTACTAAAGTCTCCCAGCTTAGGCTGACACTACTAAAGTCTCCCAGCTTAGGCTGACACTACTAAAGTCTCCCAGCTTAGGCTGACACAACTGAAGTCTCAACTCAGGCTGACACTACTAAAGTCTCCCAGCTTAGGCTGACACAACTGAAGTCTCAACTCAGGCTGACACTACTAAAGTCTCCCAGCTTAGGCTGACACTACTATTCTCCCAGCTTAGGCTGACACAACTGAAGTCTCAACTCAGGCTGACACTACTAAAGCCTCCCAGCTTAGGCTGACACAACTGAAGTCTCAACTCAGGCTGACACTACTAAAGTCTCCCAGCTTAGGCTGACACTACTAGTCTCCCAGCTTAGGCTGACACAACTGAAGTCTCAACTCAGGCTGACACTACTAAAGTCTCCCAGCTTAGGCTGACACAACTGAAGTCTCAACTCAGGCTGACACAACTGAAGTCTCAACTCAGGCTGACACAACTGAAGTCTCAACTCAGGCTGACACAACTGAAGTCTCAACTCAGGCTGACACAACTGAAGTCTCAACTCAGGCTGACACTACTAGTCTCCCAGCTTAGGCTGACACAACTGAAGTCTCAACTCAGGCTGACACAACTGAAGTCTCAACTCAGGCTGACACAACTGAAGTCTCAACTCAGGCTGACACTACTAGTCTCCCAGCTTAGGCTGACACAACTGAAGTCTCAATTCAGGCTGACACTACTAAAGTCTCCCAGCTTAGGCTGACACAACTGAAGTCTCAACTCAGGCTGACACTACTAAAGTTCCGCCATCAATGCTGATTTTTTTTTTTTAAATTCTCGTACATTGATAAATTCTGAGAAGCGTCTTAAGGAAGGCGCTGCTGATTATCGAAAGTCTTCTGTAATGGCACCCTTTCGGGTTTAGTGCTCTCTTGCAGATATAATAATAATTTCGAGTAACAAATTTTGTGAATATTTCTCGTGGTATTATTATTATTATTGTAATTATTATCATTATTATTAATATAATTATTATTAATATTATTATTTTATTATTATTATTATTATTATTATTATTATTATTATTAATATTATTATTATTATTATTATTATTATTATTATTATTATTATTATTATTATTATCGTATTATATTATTATTATTATTATTATTATCGTATTATATTATTATTATTATTATTATTATTATTACTGTTGTTGTTCTTGTTATATTTATTTGGAAACACGTAACAAGAATGGAGGCCAGTTCCAGTTCCTTGGATCAAGAGCCAAATTTTACACGAAATATTCGTTTAGAAGTTGGAAAATGTCACTTATTCGTTGAGGCAAATGTTGCAAAGTTCCCCGCACCAGCAGGTGTCTTGTTGCAAAGTTCCCGCACCAGCAGGTGTCTTGTTGCAAAGTTCCCGCACCAGCAGGTGTCTTGAAGCAAAGTTCCCCGCACCAGCAGGTGTCTTGTTGCAAAGTTCCCCGCACCAGCAGGTGTCTTGAAGCAAAGTTCCCGCACCAGCAGGTTCTTGTTGCAAGTTCCCGCACCAGCAGGTGTCTTGAAGCAAAGTTCCCGCACCAGCAGGTGTTTGTTGCAAAGTTCCCCGCACCAGCAGGTGTCTTGTTGCAAAGTTCCCCGCACTAGCAGGTGTCTTGTTGCAAAGTTCCCGCACCAGCAGGTGTCTTGAAGCAAAGTTCCCGCACCAGCAGGTGTCTTGTTGCAAGTTCCCGCACCAGCAGGTGTCTTGAAGCAAAGTTCCCGCACCAGCAGGTGTCTTGTTGCAAAGTTCCCGCACCAGCAGGTGTCTTGAAGCAAAGTTCCCGCACCAGCAGGTGTCTTGAAGCAAAGTTCCCGCACCAGCAGGTGTCTTGTTGCAAAGTTCCCCGCACCAGCAGGTGTCTTGAAGCAAAGTTCCCGCACCAGCAGGTGTCTTGTTGCAAAGTTCCCGCACCAGCAGGTGTCTTGAAGCAAAGTTCCCGCACCAGCAGGTGTCTTGAAGCAAAGTTCCGCACCAGCAGGTGTCTTGTTGCAAAGTTCCGCACCAGCAGGTGTCTTGAAGCAAAGTTCCGCACCAGCAGGTGTCTTGTTGCAAAGTTCCCGCACCAGCAGATGTCTTGAAGCAAAGTTCCCGCACCAGCAGGTGTCTTGTTGCAAAGTTCCCCGCACCAGCAGGTGTCTTGAAGCAAAGTTCCCGCACCAGCAGGTGTCTTGTTGCAAAGTTCCCGCACCAGCAGGTGTCTTGAAGCAAAGTTCCCGCACCAGAAGGTGTCTTGAAGCAAAGTTCCTGCACCAGCAGGTGTCTTGTTGCAAAGTTCCCCGCACCAGCAGGTGTCTTGAAGCAAAGTTCCCGCACCAGCAGGTGTCTTGAAGCAAAGTTCCCCGCACCAGCAGGTGTCTTGAAGCAAAGTTCCCCGCACCAGCAGGTGTCTTGAAGCAAAGTTCCCGCACCAGCAGGTGTCTTGAAGCAAAGTTCCCGCACCAGCAGGTGTCTTGAAGCAAGTTCCCGCCACCAGCAGGTGTCTTGAAGCAAAGTTCCCGCACCAGCAGGTGTCTTGAAGCAAAGTTCCGCACCAGCAGGTGTCTTGAAGCAAAGTTCCCCGCACCAGCAGGTGTCTTGAAGCAAAGTTCCGCACCAGCAGGTGTCTTGTTGCAAGTTCCCGCACCAGCAGGTGTCTTGAAGCAAAGTTCCGCACCAGCAGGTGTCTTGTTGCAAGTTCCCTCACCAGCAGGTGTCTTGAAGCAAAGTTCCGCACCAGCAGGTGTCTTGAGCAAAGTTCCCGCACCAGCAGGTGTCTTGTGCAAAGTTCCGCACCAGCAGGTGTCTTGAAGCAAGTTCCCGCACCAGCAGGTGTCTTGAGCAAAGTTCCCGCACCAGCAGGTGTCTTGAGCAAAGTTCCCGCACCAGCAGGTGTCTTGACAAAGTTCCGCACCAGCAGGTGTCTTGAAGCAAGTTCCCGCACAAGGTGTCTTGAAGCAAAGTTCCCGCACCAGCAGGTGTCTTGAAGCAAAGTTCCCGCACCAGCAGGTGTCTTGAAGCAAAGTTCCCGCACCAGCAGGTGTCTTGAAGCAAAGTTCCCGCACCAGCAGGTGTCTTGAAGCAAAGTTCCCCGCACCAGCAGGTGTCTTGAAGCAAGTTCCCGCACCAGCAGGTGTCTTGAAGCAAAGTTCCCGCACCAGCAGGTGTCTTGAAGCAAAGTTCCCGCACTCAGCAGGGTGTCTTGAAGCAAAGTTCCCCGCACCAGCAGGTGTCTTGAAGCAAAGTTCCCCGCACCAGCAGGTGTCTTGAAGCAAAGTTCCCCGCACCAGCAGGTGTCTTGAAGCAAAGTTCCCGCACCAGCAGGTGTCTTGAAGCAAAGTTCCCCGCACCAGCAGGTGTCTTGAAGCAAAGAAAAGCCAGTTCCCCTTCATGTATCTTTCCTTTATCTTTCCTCTATCTTTAACATGTCTTGCTCTCGTAGGATACCTGCAAATTTCTTAGTTTCTTACCAGAATACTATCCAGGTAGGTCTATCAAATAATATATTCTCTCTCTCTCTCTCTCTCTCTCTCTCTCTCTCTCTCTCTCTCTCTCTCTCTCTCTCTCTTCTCTCCTCTCTCTCTCTCTCTCTCTCTCTCTCTCTCTCTCTCTCTCTCTCTCTCTCTCTCTCTCTCTCTCTCTCTCTCTTCTCTCTCGTAGAAGACATAGCAATCTCTTTATGTCTGATGAATCAGACACATGTGTAATAGTTGGGTTACACATGTGCCCTGGCCACTATAGCAAAGATGTCTGCGTCCTGGCCACTATACCAAAGATGTTCACTTCCTGGCCACTATAACATGCAGCCAGCTGGCCCAGTGGCCTGGAGTTTTACGACTCACCCGCCACGAGTTCAATCCCCGCCCGTGGTATAGTTTGTTTACAATCGTGTCGTTACGATTTCGTGAGTCAGTATAACATGGCATGTGTCCTCGCCCTCCTACTGTCCCCCAGCATCTCTGGGTTAATCCTTCAAGGGAGACGAATCTTTCAAGTTCATGAAAAACATTTTCACTAAAGATCCTCAATTGAGTCATTTCTCTGATTCCCATCCAAACCTCGAAGCACTGACATCTCTTATCTAAATTATGCTTCTAATTGTGCTACCTTAACGGCGGTCTTAATTAGCGATGAAATTACTAATTAAGCAATGCACATAAGTAGCTAATGAAGCAACGAAGGTGTAAAAGTGTAATCTCTCTCTCTCTCTCTGGTAGTTTACCACGCAACCTTGAGAAGTAACGAGATCACTAACAAAGTAGAGAGAGAGATAAATTAGGAAGCACATAAATAAGTGAGCGTGCAGGTGAGTGGGCCAACTGGAGCGAGACAATTAAGGCCACCTGGGTGCTGGGTTGGTGTTAAAGCACTAGCCTGTGGGTAAGGTCGGCCAGAGAGTGAAATTACCCCAAGAGGAGAAGTGTATTATCATCCACGCTAGAACCCCAACCTCGGTGCCCCTCCTGTCTCCTCTCCGCACGCCCACACCCCTCGTTTTTTTTTATATGCGGTTCTCCCTCTTCTCTCTCTTGTCTCTTCACCCCTCGTTACTTCCTCTCACTTCTCTCCCCTGCCTCTACTCCCTCAGTGCGAGTATTGTCTGCCGTTGCTACCGGGGACAGACTAGACTGGTTTCCCTCTACAGAAGAGTACAAGAAAATGTAAGTTACCAGTCGACTTGTGCCGCTGTTGGTGAGAGGGGAAAGTTTAACTCTCGCTTTTATTTTTGTACTTAAGTCTGTGATTTGTTGAGTATTCATCATGTCAAACTCGTCCTCCCTGGCCAGGTTTTGCGCTGTGTTGTGAAGTGTTACGAACAGTCTCTCAGTGTTACTGTGTTGTGAAGTGTTACGAACAGTCTCTCAGTGTTATTCTGCTGTGAAGTGTTACATGGTATGTTGCGAACAGTCTTTCAGTGTTACTGTGTTGCGAAGTGTTGCATGGTGTGTTAGTGATAGATCGTCTCTCACTAGTATTGTGCTGCCCAGGACACTATAAAAGAACATTTGTGTTGGTACGTACCTAAACTCTAAAGAAAAACAAACTTGTGTTGGGTGAAGCTTGTGAAAGAGAGAGTGATCTTGATCTTGATAATGATCTTGTAAGGATGGTATGCGGCACACCTCCACATATTACCGACAACAACAACATCTTAGAGCAACCTCCTCTGTTGCTGCTGCTGCTGTTGATGTTGCTGCTGCTGTTGTTGCTGCTGCTGTTGTTGCTGCTGCTGTTCTTGTTGCTGTTGCTGCTGACGGCGGAGAATCACAACATTAATACACACAGTATACACACAATACACACACTATACACACACTATACACACAGTATACACACACTATACACACAGTATACACACACTATACACAATATACACACAATATACACACAACATATACACAACATACACAATAAACACACTGGAAGTCTCAGTGTTGCGGTACAGATATACGAACTTAAAAAATATATATGAAACATCCGAAAAAAATAAGTTTTTTTTCTTGGTGTGGAAATTAAGATTATTTTGTACTCTTAAAAAGGAGAATATATATATATATATATATATATGTATGTATGTATGTATGTATATATTTTTTGCGTAAAAAATGATGTGGATGGGTAGGTAATTTTTTCCCCTTCATATAATATTCTTCTGGGCTCTTGATCCGAGGAAATTGAGTTGATTACCTCATATTCCCCAGGCGTGGTGTGGTAATATGTTATTAGGGAAATATTCAATATTTTTTTATCAGATTGTCTTTAAATTTTTTGATTTTGAAATAGAGAAAGGCAGAGAGATCAGGGGGTCAGTCCCTTGACGGAGGACCGATGCTACATTCTTCTCACACTTAAACATTTATCTTGCATTATTACAGCATGATTATTATATAATTATTATATTATTATTATTATTATTGGAAAGTTCTAAATTGTCAGTGGTCATACAGCCCCTAGGTAGACACTCAGGTTTAATACGAGGAAATGGAAGCTCGCAAACTCCTTGAATTAAGTCAGACGTTGGCTGTGATATACTGGGATTTTTTTTTCACTATTCATTATTCTATTTATTGATACAGTATTGTATATGAATTACCATGATTATAATAATAATAACACTTATAACAATAATAATATTAATAACAATGATAATAATAATAATAATAACAGTAATAATAATAATAACAGCAATAATAATAATAACAGCAATAATAATAATAATAATAATAATAATAATAATAATAATAATAACAGCAATAATAATAATAAAGTATTTTTCACGTACTATTATTAATTACAAATAAATATATATATAATATATATATATATATATATATATATATATATATATATATATATATATATATATATATATATATATATATATATATTTAAAAAAAATTTGACTTTGATCAGTCAATTCTTTCTAAGTAAATAATTTTTAAGGTAATCAGTATAATTTTTTTAAGTAATGTAATAAGCATAAATTTTAAGTAATGTAATCAGCGTAAATTTTAAGTAATGTAATCAGCGTAACTTTTTAGGTAATGTAATAAGTTATTTTTTAAATTATGTAGTATTTTTTTAGTATTTGAAATATATTTTTATTGATTCCTGCAAGCACGTGGATTATTTAGCTAAATATTAACGGCTGCGTTAGCGGTGGTGAGTGCGTTAGCGGTGGTGAGTACGTTAGCGGTGGTGAGTACGTTAGCGGTGGTGAGTGCGTTAACGGTGGTGAGTGCGTTATCGGTGGTGAGTGCGTTAGCGGTGGTGAGTACATTAGCGGTAGTGAGTGCGTTAGCGGTGGTGAGTGCGTTAACGGTGGTGAGTGCGTTATCGGTGGTGAGTGCGTTAGTGGTGGTGAGTTTGTTAGCGGGGGGAGTGCGTTAGCGGTGGTAAGTGCGTTAGTGAGGATGAGTGCGTTAGTGAGGATGAGTGCGTTAGCGGGGGTGAGTGCGTTAGCGGGGGTGAGTGCGTTAGCGGTGTGTGTTTTAATGTGTTATTGATGGTGACTTTTTACGGAATATGTTAGCGATTTCGTTAGCGAACGCTTAAGCGGTAGCGTTAGCGGCGGCGCCAGCGAGGGCGTTAGCGTCAGTCTGAACAAGCAGTGCGTTGTTCACACGAACTTTAGTGTCAAGGGGTAAGAAATGTTGAACATTTGAACACCGCTTTCCTTATACGAACGAATGTAAATCTTTTATAACAACGTTCACTGCACGCACACACGCAGTAGCGACCAGTGAAGAGGCGGGGCCAGGAGCTATGACTCGGCCCCTGCAAGCACTATTAGGTAAGTACACACACTCTGGAGAATGAAGGAGTGGAGGCAGGATCTATACATAGCTTTAAGAAGAGGTACGGTAAGGTTCTTGGCGCAGGGATAGAGTGGACCTAGTAGCGACCAGCAAAAAGGCGGGGCCAGGAGCTGTGACTTGAACCCTGCAACCACAGATAGGTGAATACACACACTCGGGACCAATTAGGTGAATACACACGCACGATAAAGCTCTTTGAGCAGGAAGAGAGTGGACCTAGTAGCGTCCAGCGATGAGGCAGGGCCAGGAGCTGTGACTTGAGCCTTGCAACCACAGATAGGTGAATACAAACACACAGTATGCAGTACAGTGATACAGGGAACTGGAAGGAAAGTCAACTGGAAAGATGGGTTACCCTGCTGAGAAGTGTCCCTAGGCAGAGAGGTTTATACTTTTGCTTCAACCACAGATTAGGAGAATCAAAAAGAGAGAAGCAGAAGAGCGTGGAAAAACTATAGGACGTGGAGAACAGATGGGAAGAACGTGAGCAGATTAACCAGAAACGAATATGCGGGGATGAGGAGAGTAGGAGACAGAGTTTTAGTTTGATATCTTTATTATGCACCCCATACCCATCCTGTGGGCGGTAGTCAAAAGATTACAGAGGTACATAATGGGTCCAGGGACTGGACCTCAAAGTTTGATAGCTGAGCAAGTTACAAAGGTAATGAACTCAGATGGTCACAATCATGACAAGTTACAAAGGTATTTGCAGATTACAGAGGATATATAGGGTCCAGAGACTGGGCCCCAAAGTTTTGATAGCTGAACAAGGTAATGGTAAAACCTACCTGAGAGGTTAATGGTGACATATAATGCAACAGTCAAGGTAATCTAGTAAGTACCAAAAGGTAATGAATCATGTAAGTAAATTTACTTACGTCTGTACATGGTTGCACTCATGAACAAATTATAAAGCAATGAGCAATCTATTAGTCTACACCCAGCCACAACTGTAATGAGTTATTGGTGCAAATTTTAATTGTTGGGTCACACACACACACACATATACATATACACATACACACGCATACATGTATATACATACACACATACACATACACACATGTACATACACACACACACACACACGTGTCAATGCTTTATTTACAGGGAGCAAAGTCAGGGTATTTTTCCAGAATGGTCTGTAATATACCACTGTGGATAAAATACTTTGACATATCTTGAACATTTCTGAATGAGTAGTCTCTGAATTCATTAATTTTATCGCACTCCATACATAATGACGCAGGGTGTGACAATAATCCAACTGGCAAAGTTTACATCTTGTTTGGTCTACATCTGGTGGTGGTGATTTAACCTGCCAAAGATACTTGTAACCCAGCCGGAGGCGGGCGGTAGTGACATCCAAGAGTCTGCTTATTTTGTTGGATGCACCATAGACATGTGGCTCCTCCTGCATGATAGAATGATGATAGATGGACTGACTGGTGTCAAACTCCCTGAGTCTTAAGTCAATAAAATTCAGTTGAAGTTCTTTTCGTATTATTGTTCTCAAACTGCTAACTGACAAGCCAAGATTGTAATCTATCCCCTCTTTGACAGACAGATTGTGAATGACATGGCAGCCATGACCAAGTCTGAGCCTAAATTGATTCTTAGCCACTTCAGAAAAATCTCAGTCACATCAGAAGAAAGACGGAAGTAAGGAAGAGAGCTAAGAGTGATTGTCAGGGAAAGACATGTCAGAATGGGGAAGCACAACAAGCGAGGTTCCGCAGGGATCAGTATTAAGACCGGTACTGTTTCTGGTATATGTGAATGACATAACAGATGCGACTGAGTAGCATATAACCCTGCTAGTTGTCAGGGGTGTAAAACTAATGAGGTGAATAAAAACAGATGAGGGCGGGGAAAAGTTGCAAATTGACGTAAACAAACTGACGGGCTCACAGATAAGTGGTCACTTGAATTCAACCCCGGTGAATGCAAGGTTTATGAAGATTTGGGAAAGGGGCCAGAAGACCGGACACAGGCCTGGTCATAGACCGGGCCGCGGGGAGCATTGACCTCAGCAACCCTCTCCAGGTATACAGAGGCTGCAGACCTCAAAGAACAATGCAGATTCATTGTTACAATAGCATTTTAAAACTGTATTACAAGCCTAAGAATACCTATACCAGCCTGGCGACAACCAGCCTAAACATTATACCTGGAGAGAGTTCCAGGGGTCAACGCCCCTGGGGCCCGGTCTGTGACCGGGGTAAACACAGTGCCGAGCATATCACCAGAGGCTCACATTAGTCTAATAACCTCTACAACGAATGCTCGTCTGGTAAATCTAAGAGAATCTTTCAAGAATGTCAATAATAGTAATAATAATAATAATAATCTTTATTTCTAAAAGTACATGATACAACTTATACAGACTATAGCTGACATTAGTGACATACTATATAGAAAGCCCCTTGTTATGTAGAGCATTTCGGACAAATTAGGTAAATTTTGTCCCCAGGGTGCGACCCCCACCAGTCACCTAACACCCAAGTACCTATTTTACTGATGGATGAACAGAGACAGCAGATGTCTTAAGGAAATCGTCCTAATATTTTCACCCGTACCTGGGATCGAACCACGGACCTCTGTGTGAGCTGAGTAAGCTAGCGATCGAGCTCAATAGTTATTTTGAGCTCTTTGTGCAATATACATAAGGCCTGTCTTGGAACATGCAACACCAGCGTGAAACTCACAGCTAAGAGATATGTAGAGATATGTAGCGAGGATATGAATTACGAGGAGAGTCTACTGGAATTGAATTTAATGACACTGGAGGAAAGAAGAATCAGGGGAGACATGATAACAGCATACAAAATATCCAGAAGAATTGATATGGTGGAGAGGGATAGGCTATTTGAGAGGCGGAAAACAGGTAACCGGGGGCACAGATGAGTCACTAGACTGTCAGGAAGTAGTTTCCGAGTGGTCGGGAAGTGAAATGATCTCGATAAGGAAGTGGTGGAGACAGACTCCATACATAGTTTTAAGAACAGGTACAGTAGGACTTTCAAGGCTAGGAGGAAGTCAATCTGGCCCGTGGCAAGTCGACAGGCGGGGCCAGGAGCTTAGAATCGACCCCTGCACACACACACCTTCATACATAACTATTAACTAATATTACCACCACCACCACCACCACAACTACTACTACTACTATTGCTATTACTACAACTACTACAAGTACAACTACTATAATTACTGCTACTACATATACACACACAACTAGTAACTACTACTACTACAACAACCTGGACACCTCATCACTTCACATAACTAGCCTCTATTACCAACTAATATATGTTAAATATTTCCCAAGTAAAGTGTACACTTCCCCCTCTCTCTCTCTCCCCCCCTCCGTCGCTTCCCTTCCTTCCTATCCCTCTTCCCTTCTTCCTCCACTCCCTCTTCCTTCCTCCTATTTCCTGCTCTTATTGAAGAGAGGGAAATACAAGTACAAGAGGATACTTGACACTGGTACCTCAAACGTTATATATATATAACGTTTGAGGTACCAGTGTCAAGTATCCTCTTATATATATATATATATATATATATATATATATATATATATATATATATATATATATATATATATTTTTTTATTAACACATCGGCCGATTCCCACCAAGGCAGGGTGGCCCGAAAAGAAAAACTTTCATCATCATTCACTCCATCACTGTCTTGCCAGAAGGGTGCTTTACACTACAGTTATAAAACTGCAACATTTACACCCTCCTTCAGAGTGCCGGCACTGTACTTCCCATCTCCAGAACTCAAGTCCGGCCTGCCGGTTTCCTGAATCCCTTCATAAATGTTACTTTGCTCACACTCCAACAGCACGTCAAGTATTAAAACCATATGCCTCCATTCACTCCTATCAAATACGCTCACACATGCTTGCTGGAAATCCAAGCCCTCGCACACAAAACTTCCTTTACCCCTCCTCCAACCTTTCCTAGGCCGACCCCTACCCCGCCTTCCCTCCACTACAGATTTATACACTCTCGAAGTCACTCTGTCTCGTTCCATTCTCTCTACATGTCCAAACCACCTCAACAACCCTCCTCAGCTCTCTGGACAATCGTTTTGGTAATCCGCACCTCCTCCTAATTTCCAAACTCCGAATTCTCTGCATTATATTCACACCACACATTGACCTCAGACATGACATCTCCACTGCCTCCAGCCTTCTCCTCGTTGCAACATTCATCACCCATGCTTCACACCCATATAAGAGCGTTGGTATAACTATACTCTCATACATTCCCCTCTTTACTTCCATGGACAAGGTTCTTTGTCTCCACAGACTCCGAAGTGCTCCACTCACCCTTTTCCCCTCATCAATTCTATGATTCACCTCATCCTTCATAGACCCATCTGCTGACATGTCCACTCCCAAATATCTGAATACATTCACCTCCTCCATACTCTCTCCCTCCAATCTGATATCCAATCTTTCGTCACCTAATCTTTTTGTTATCCTCATCACCTTACTCTTTCCTATATTCACTTTCAATTTTCTTCTTTTACATACCTTACCAAATTCATCCACCAACCTCTGCAACTTCTCTTCAGAATCTCCCAAAAGCACAGTGTCATCAGCAAAAAGCAACTGTGACAACTCCCACTTTGTATTTGATTCTTGCCAAGACCCTCGCATTCACTTCTCTTACAACCCCATCTATAAATATATTGAACAACCACGGTGACATCACACATCCCTGTCTAAGGCCTACTTTTACCGAGAAATAATCTCCCTCTCTCCTACACATTCTAACCTGAGCCTCACTATCCTCATAAAAGCTCTTCACTGCTTTCAGTAACCTACCTCCTATTCCATACACCTGCAACATCTGCCACATTGCCCCCCTATCCACCCTATCATACGCCTTTTCCAAATCTATAAATGCCACAAAAACCTTTTTACCCTTATCCAAATACTGTTCACCTATATGCTTTACTGCAAACACTTGGTCTACACACCCCCTACCTTTCCTAAAGCCACCTTGTTCATCTGCTATTCTGCTTTCCGTCTTACTCTTAATTCTTTCAATAATAACTCTACCATACACTTTACCTGGTATACTCAACAGACTTATTCCCCTATAATTTTTGCACTCTCTTTTGTCCCCTTTGCCTTTATACAAAGGAACAATACACGCTCTCTGCCAGTCTCTAGGTACCTTACCCTCTTCCATACATGTATTAAATAATAGCACCAACCACTCCAAAACTATATCTCCGTCTGCTTTTAACATTTCTACCTTTATCCCATCAATCCCAGCTGCCTTACCCCCTTTCATTCTACCCACTGCCTCACGAACTTTCCCCACACTCACAACTGGCTCATCCGCACTCCTACAAGATGTTATTCCTCCTTGCCCTATACACGAAATCACAGCTTCCCTGTCTTCATCAACATTTAACAACTCCTCAAAATATTCCCTCCATCTTCCCGATACCTCTAACTCTCCATTTAATAACTCTCCTCTCCTATTTTTAACTGTCAAATCCATTTGTTCCCTAGGCTTCCTTAACTTATTAATCTCACTCCAAAACTTTTTCTTATTTTCAACAAAATTTGTTGATAACATCTCACCCATTCTCTCATTTGCTCTCTTTTACATTGCTTGACCACTCTCTTAACCTCTCTTTTTCTTCATATATATATATATATATATATATATATATATATATATATATATATATATATATATATATATATATACACTGTGAATGCCAGTGAGGAACTCCTGATTCTGAGAACTTGACCATCCCTTTGTTTCTTTGGATGGAATCTGCTTCTCATTCCTCTGGGGTTGTATGCCCCTTCAGAAGGGGTAAGACGCTTCCTCCCTGTGTATCTCTGAGCCTACTCACAGTACATAGTAGACAGAGTCAGCAACGAACACACTTGTTGGAAGTACGGGGAGGTCAGGTTCTACATGGCCACTTCAGAACTCCTGGTAAAACATAAACTCTATAGTAATAATTATAGTATATATTAGTCAGACTATATATAATTATAGTACAGTAGACAGTCATTTAACACGGTTTTGTCTTGCCCATTTTTGTTATAGCTCAATTGAAGAATTGCCGATTTTTTTTTTTAACTCTTCATAAAATTAGTTTAACACGGTTGCGGAAGGGGAAAAATTTTTGAGTGAGCGGTTGCCCGCCAGGCGGGATGGTCTGTGGGTTACACCGTTGAGTCAACGGGGGAGCCTATCCCTCACTATCCTAGGCTATCCCAGCCTACCCTAGCCTATCCCACACTATCCTAGGCTATCCCAACCTATCCCACACTTATCCTAGGCTATTGCAGCCTATCCTACACTATCCTAGCCTATCCCACACTATCCTAGCCTATCCCACACTATCCTAGCCTATCCCACACTACCCTAGCCTATCCCACATTATCCTAGCCTATCGCACACTATCCTAGCCTATCCCACATTATCCTAGCCTATCCCACACTATCCTAGGCTATCCCACACTATCCTAGGCTATCCCAGCCTACCCAAGCCTATCCCACACTATGCTAGGCTATCCCAACCTATCCCACACTTACCCTAGGCTATTGCAGCCTATCCTACACTATCCTAGCCTATCCCACACTATCCTAGCCTATCCCACACTATCCTAGCCTATCCCACACTATCCTAGCCTATCCCACACTACCCTAGCCTATCCCACTATCCTAGCCTATCCCACACTATCCTAGCCTATCCCACATTATCCTAGCCTATCCCACACTATCCTAGCCTATCCCACACTATCCTAGCCTATCCCACTACCCTAAGCTATCCTAGCCTATCCCACAATATCCTAGACTATCCTAGCCTATCCCACACTATCCTAGGCTATCCCAGCCTATCCTAGCCTATCCCTCACTATGCAAGGCTATCCCAGCCTACCCTAGCCTATCCCACACTATTCTAGGCTATCCCAGTCTATCCTAGCCTATCCCACACTATCATATCCAACCAACAACCATCCACCTCAACCCAGTAGGGCCACATCATCCATATCCACTCTCTTCACAATCATCCACAAACACCATTACCCACAATTTAAGGTAAGAAATACTATTATTTCTATTGCATTTGTAGTCTTAAGCAGTAATATATCACGACAATGCACTACAATTACATAATTACTTTTATTTTTTAAGATCTGGAGGTCTAAAAACAAAAAGTTGTTTGGCTTTTTTTGGGCTCCAGGAACGTAACCCTATTTTTCCCATAAGTTCTTCAGTTTGTCTAACACTGTTTTGACTAACACGGTGTTTTCAGGAACGTAACTACCGTGTTAAACGACGGTCAACTGTATATATTAGTCATACTATATATAATTGTTATTATCTTACGTTAAAGTCTTTTCTCTGAGAGTATCCTGGTGCTATTTTGATATTTCTTACTGTCGATATTCTCCTGTAAGTCTGAGTGAGACATACAGTATCGTCTTGATGATATACACGACTGTCAAGATGTTGAATAAGACACGTGTGCAATACCTGGGGATCTTTATTGATGAATAAAACACATGTGCAACACTTGGGGATCTTTATTGACAAAACGTTTCTAATACACAGTCGAGTTCTTCGGGTGAATACAGACTGATATAACACTGAAGACAGTAAGTAGTTAGTAATCTTGAAGTGGTCATTATAACACTGAAGACAGTAGTTAGTAATCTTGAAGTGGTCATTATAACACTGAAGACAGTAGTTAGTAATCTTGAAGTGGTCATTATAACACTGAAGACAGTAGTTAGTAATCTTGAAGTGGTCAGTATAACACTGAGGAAAGTAATTAGCAATCTTGAAGTGATCAGAATAACACTGAAGACAGTAGTTAGTAATCTTGAAGTGGTCAGTATAACAGTGAGGACAGTAGTTAGTAATCTTGAAGTGGTCAGTATAACAGTGAGGACAGTAGTTAGTAATCTTGAAGTGGTCAGTATAACACTGAGGACAATAGTTAGTAATCTTGAAGTGGTTAGTTTAACGCTGAAGACAGTAGTTAGTAATCTTGAAGTGGTCAGTATAACACTGAGGACAGTAGTTAGTAATCTTGAAGTGGTCAGTATAACACTGAGGACAGTAGTTAGTAATCTTAAAGTGGTCAGTATAACACTGAGGACAGTAGTTAGTAATCTTCAAGTGGTCAGTATAACACTGAGGACAGTAGTTAGTAATCTTGAAGTGGTCAGTATAACACTGAAGACAGTAGTTAGTGATCTTGAAGTGGTCAGTATAACACTGAGGACAGTAGTTAGTAATCTTGAAGTCATCAGTATAACACTGAAGACAGTAGTTAGTAATCTTGAAGTGGTCAGTATAACACTGAGGACAGTAGTTAGTAATCTTGAAGTGGTCAGTATAACACTGAAGACAGTAGTTAGTAATCTTGAAATGGTCAGTATAACACTGAGGACAGTAGTTAGTAATCTTGAAGTGGTCAGTATAACACTGAGGACAGTAGTTAGTAATCTTGAAGTGGTCAGTATAACACTGAGGACAGTAGTTAGTAATCTTGAAGTGGTCAGTATAACACTGAAGACAGTAGTTAGTAATCTTGAAGTGGTCAGTATAACACTGAGGACAGTAGTTAGTAATCTTGAAGTGGTCAGTATAACACTGAAGACAGTAGTTAGTAATCTTGAAGTGGTCAGTATAACACTGAGGACAGTAGTTAGTAATCTTGAAGTGGTCATATAACACTGAGGACAGTAGTTAGTAATCTTGAAGTGGTCAGTATAACACTGAAGACAGTAGTTAGTAATCTTGAAGTGGTCAGTATAACACTGAAGACAGTAGTTATAATCTTGAAGTGGTCAGTATAACACAGAGGACAGTAGTTAGTAATCTTGAAGTGGTCAGTATAACACTGATGACAGTAGTTAGTAATCTTGAAGTGGTCAGTATAACACTGAGGACAGTAGTTAGTAATCTTCAAGTGGTCAGTATAACACTGAAGACAGTAGTTAGTAATCTTGAAGTGGTCAGTATAACACTGAGGACAGTAGTTAGTAATCTTGAAGTGGTCAGTATAACACTGAGGACAGTAGTTAGTAATCTTCAAGTGGTCAGTATAACACTGAGGACAGTAGTTAGTAATCTTGAAGTGGTCAGTATAACACTGAAGACAGTAGTTAGTAATCTTGAAGTGGTCAGTATAACACTGAAGACAGTAGTTAGTAATCTTGAAGTGGTCAGTATAACACTGAGGAAAGTAATTAGCAATCTTGAAGTGATCAGAATAACACTGAAGACAGTAGTTAGTAATCTTGAAGTGGTCAGTATAACACTGAGGACAGTAGTTAGTAATCTTGAAGTGGTCAGTATAACACTGAGGACAGTAGTTAGTAATCTTGAAGTGGTCAGTATAACACTGAGGACAATAGTTAGTAATCTTGAAGTGGTTAGTTTAACGCTGAAGACAGTAGTTAGTAATCTTGAAGTGGTCAGTATAACACTGAGGACAGTAGTTAGTAATCTTGAAGTGGTCAGTATAACACTGAGGACAGTAGTTAGTAATCTTGAAGTGGTCAGTATAACACTGAGGACAGTAGTTAGTAATCTTGAAGTGGTCAGTATAACACTGAGGACAGTAGTTAGTAATCTTGAAGTGGTCAGTATAACACTGAAGACAGTAGTTAGTAATCTTGAAGTGGTCAGTATAACACTGAAGACAGTAGTTAGTAATCTTGAAGTGGTCAGTATAACACAGAGGACAGTAGTTAGTAATCTTGAAGTGGTCAGTATAACACTGAGGACAGTAGTTAGTAATCTTGAAGTGGTCAGTATAACACTGAGGACAGTAGTTAGTAATCTTCAAGTGGTCAGTATAACACTGAAGACAGTAGTTAGTAATCTTGAAGTGGTCAGTATAACACTGAGGACAGTAGTTAGTAATCTTGAAGTGGTCAGTATAACACTGAGGACAGTAGTTAGTAATCTTGAAGTGGTCAGTATAACACTGAAGAC
Source organism: Cherax destructor (assembly GCA_009830355.1). Classification (NCBI taxonomy): domain Eukaryota; kingdom Metazoa; phylum Arthropoda; class Malacostraca; order Decapoda; family Parastacidae; genus Cherax; species Cherax destructor. Next base: position 378,890 of record WNWK01000602.1, on the reverse strand, counting down.
AGTAGTTAGTAATCTTGAAGTGGTCAGTATAACACTGAGGACAGTAGTTAGTAATCTTGAAGTGGTCAGTATAACACTGAAGACGTAGTTAGGAATCTTGAAGTGGTCAGTATAACACTGAGGACAGTAGTTAGTAACTTGAAGTGGTTAGTTTAACGCTGAAGACAGTAGTTAGTAATCTTGAAGTGGTCAGTATAACACTGAGGACAGTAGTTAGTAATCTTGAAGTGGTCAGTATAACACTGAGGACAGTAGTTAGTAATCTTGAAGTGGTCAGTATAACACTGAGGACAGTAGTTAGTAATCTTGAAGTGGTCAGTATAACACTGAGGACAGTAGTTAGTAATCTTGAAGTGGTCAGTATAACACTGAAGACAGTAGTTAGTAATCTTGAAGTGGTCAGTATAACACTGAAGACAGTAGTTAGTAATCTTGAAGTGGTCAGTATAACAGAGGACAGTAGTTAGTAATCTTGAAGTGGTCAGTATAACACTGAGGACAGTAGTTAGTAATCTTGAAGTGGTCAGTATAACACTGAGGACAGTAGTTAGTAATCTTCAAGTGGTCAGTATAACACTGAAGACAGTAGTTAGTAATCTTGAAGTGGTCAGTATAACACTGAGGACAGTAGTTAGTAATCTTGAAGTGGTCAGTATAACACTGAGGACAGTAGTTAGTAATCTTGAAGTGGTCAGTATAACACTGAAGACTAGTTAGTAATCTTGAAGTGGTCAGTATAACACTGAGGACAGTAGTTAGTAATCTTGAAGTGGTCAGTATAACACTGAAGACAGTAGTTAGTAATCTTGAAGTGGTCAGTATAACACTGAGGACAGTAGTTAGTAATCTTCAAGTGGTCAGTATAACACTGAGGACAGTAGTTAGTAATCTTGAAGTGGTCAGTATAACACTGAAGACAGTAGTTAGTAATCTTGAAGTGGTCAGTATAACACTGAAGACAGTAGTTAGTAATCTTGAAGTGGTCAGTATAACACTGAGGACAGTAGTTAGTAATCTTCAAGTGGTCAGTATAACACTGAGGACAGTAGTTAGTAATCTTCAAGTGGTCAGTATAACACTGAGGACAGTAGTTAGTAATCTTGAAGTGGTCAGTATAACACTGAGGACAGTAGTTAGTAATCTTGAAGTGGTCAGTATAACACTGAGGACAATAGTTAGTAATCTTGAAGTGGTCAGTATAACACTGAAGACAGTAGTTAGTAATCTTGAAGTGGTCAGTATAACACTGAGGACAGTAGTTAGTAATCTTGAAGTGGTCAGTATAACACTGAGGACAGTAGTTAGTAATCTTGAAGTGGTCAGTATAACACTGAGGACAGTAGTTAGTAATCTTGAAGTGGTCAGTATAACACTGAAGACAGTAGTTAGTAATCTTGAAGTGGTCAGTATAACACTGAAGACAGTAGTTAGTAATCTTGAAGTGGTCAGTATAACACTGAAGACAGTAGTTAGTAATCAAGACTGAGGGACTGACCACCTTTTATTAAGACTGAGGGACTGACCACCTTTTATCAAGACTGAGGGACTGATCCTTGGAATGGGAAGATAGCTCCAAATCCTTGGATCAAAAGACATCGCAAAACCCTCTGCGAACCAGTGAAAAAATATAAATATTCATCATGGAAAGAAAGCGCTAAACCCGTAGGTATCATACAGCACCCGGTGAAAAGAGGGAATGGGGGGGAAGGGAGGGGACCTCAGTGTCCTCGGATCAAGATCCCTTGGAAGGGGGGATCGATATTTGGCGAGGCAAAATGGCCGCTGTAACGCCATCTTGCGGTGGGGGGAGCGCCTTGGTCAGGGGCTCTTGATACTAGGAAGTGGAATCGGTTATGATCGAAGGAAGGGGGAGAGGGGGGGATGGGTGGCTCCAGTTCCTCGTATCAAGAGCCGTTCAGTCACTATAGTTATTTTTAACGACCTCATTAACCCCTTCCCCAGGGGATGGATTTATTTACCCACCTTACGGGTTTAGTGCTTTCCCCTGATTAAAATAATTACGGTCCCCATCACAGGATAACGCAGAACAACACTGGAGACAGCAGAAGGTATTTCAAGGTGGTCAGTCCCTCAGTCTTGATATGTGGTAGTCAGTCCCTCAGTCCTGATATGTGGTGGTCAGTCCCTCAGTCCTGATATGTGGTGGTCAGTCCCTCAGTCCTGATATGTGGTGGTCAGTCCCTCAGTCCTGATATGTGGTGGTCAGTCCCTCAGTCCTGATATGTGGTGGTCAGTCCCTCAGTCCTGATATGTGGTGGTCAGTCCCTCAGTCCTGATATGTGGTGGTCAGTCCCTCAGTCCTGATATGTGGTGGTCAGTCCCTCAGTCCTGATATGTGGTGGTCAGTCCCTCAGTCCTGATATGTGGTGGTCAGTCCAACAGTCCTGATATGTGGTGGTCAGTCCCTCAGTCCTGATATGTGGTGGTCAGTCCAACAGTCCTGATATGTGGTGGTCAGTCCCTCAGTCCTGATATGTGGTGGTCAGTCCCTCAGTCCTGATATGTGGTGGTTAGTCCCTCAGTCTTGATATGTGGTGGTCAGTCCCTCAGTCTTGATATGTGGTGGTCAGTCCCTCAGTCTTGATATGTGGTGGTCAGTCCCTCAGTCTTGATATGTGGTGGTCAGTCCCTCAGTCTTGATATGTGGTGGTCAGTCCCTCAGTCTTGATATATGGTGGTCAGTCCCTCAGTGTTGATAGGAAGTGGTGAGTCCCTCAGTCTTGATAGGAAGTGGTCAGTCCCTCAGTCTTGATAGGAAGTGGTCAGTCCCTCAGTCTTGATAGGAAGTGGTCAGTCCCTCAGTCTTGATAGGAAGTGGTCAGTCCCTCAGTCTTGATAGGAAGTGGTCAGTCCCTCAGTCTTGATAGGAAGTGGTCAGCCCTCAGTCTTGATAGGAAGTGGTCAGCCCCTCAGTCTTGATAGGAAGTGGTCAGACCCTCAGTCTTGATAGGAAGTGGTCAGCCCCTCAGTCTTGATAGGAAGTGGTCAGCCCCTCAGTCTTGATAGGAAGTGGTCAGCCCCTCAGTCTTGATAGGAAGTGGTCAGTCCCTCAGTCTTGATAGGAAGTGGTCAGTCCCTCAGTCTTGATAGGAAGTGGTCAGTCCCTCAGTCTTGATAGGAAGTGGTCAGTCTTGATAGGAAGTGGTCAGTCTTGATAGGAAGTGGTCAGTCTTGATAGGAAGTGGTCAGTCTTGATAGGAAGTGGTCAGTCTTGATAGGAAGTGGTCAGTCTTGATAGGAAGTGGTCAGTCCCTCAGTCTTGATAGGAAGTGGTCAGCCCCTCAGTCTTGATAGGTAGTGGTCAGCCCCTCAGTCTTGATAGGAAGTGGTCAGCCCCTGCGCAGGCGATACGTTTTAGCGACACCCAAGTATTATACATGAGTCTTCTTCTTGATCTTTGACTGAGAAACACACAGCAATATATATAGCTAGTGTTGCAGTCTCTGTGTTGTGAGTGTCATAGTAGCTGACTAGCATGGACTAGATCTGACTAGCATGGACTAGAAGATCTAACTAGCATGGACTAGAAGATCTTACTAGCATGGACTAGAAGATCTTACTAGCATGGACTAGAAGATCTGACTAGCATGGACTAGATCTGACTAGCATGGACTAGAAGATCTGACTAGCATGGACTAGAAGATCTTACTAGCATAGACTAGAAGATCTTACTAGCATGGACTAGAAGATCTTACTAGCATGGACTAGAAGATCTGACTAGCATGGACTAGAAGATTGTACTAGCATGGACTAGAAGATCTGACTAGCATGGACTAGATCTGACTAGCATGGACTAGAAGATCTTACTAGCATGGACTAGAAGATCTTACTAGCATGGACTAGAAGATCTGACTAGCATGGACTAGATCTGACTAGCATGGACTAGATCTTACTAGCATGGACTAGAAGATCTTACTAGCATGGACTAGAAGATCTTACTAGCATGGACTAGAAGATCTTACTAGCATGGACTAGAAGATCTGACTAGCATGGACTAGATCTGACTAGCATGGACTAGAAGATCTTACTAGCATGGACTAGAAGATCTTACTAGCATGGACTAGAAGATCTGACTAGCATGGACTAGATCTGACTGGCATGGACTAGAAGATCTGACTGGCATGGACTAGAAGATCTTACTAGCATGGACTAGAAGATCTTACTAGCATGGACTAGAAGATCTTACTAGCATGGACTAGAAGATCTTACTAGCATGGACTAGAAGATCTGACTAGCATGGACTAGAAGATCTTACTAGCATGGACTAGAAGATCTTACTAGCATGGACTAGAAGATCTGACTAGCATGGACTAGATCTGACTAGCATGGACTAGAAGATCTTACTAGCATGGACTAGAAGATCTTACTAGCATGGACTAGAAGATCTGACTAGCATGGACTAGATCTGACTAGCATGGACTAGAAGATCTGACTAGCATGGACTAGAAGATCTGACTAGCATGGACTAGATCTGACTGGCATGGACTAGAAGATCTGACTAGCATGGACTAGAAGATCTGACTAGCATGGACTAGATCTGACTGGCATGTACTAGAAGATCTGACTGGTATGGACTAGAAGATCTGACTAGCATGGACTAGATCTAACTAGCATTGACTAGAAGAACTTGTGAAATGTTAGATTTTATACTAGAATTGCAAGAGCTAGTTCTTGTGCAGTGATCCTGTGATAGAAGTATAGGTGCTAGTTTCTAGTCTAGAACTACTGGTGTTAGCTCCTAGTCTAGAACTACCAGTGCTAGTTCCTAGTCTAGAACTACTGGTGTTAGCTCCTAGTCTAGAACTACCAGTGCTAGTTCCTAGTCTAGAACTACTGGTGTTAGCTCCTAGTCTAGAACTACCAGTACTAGTTCTTAGTCTAGAACTACCAGTGCTAGTTCTTAGTCTAGAACTACTGGTGCTAAATCCTAGTCTAGAACTACCAGTGCTAGTTACTATGCTAGTTTTTTAAATCAGTATGTCTTTGTCTTGATTGAATTTTCACTGTTGCTTTCACCATCATAACGTGCTAGCAGTCGTGGGGAGTGTCGTAAATGATTGCTAGTGCACTCGGCTCACACATTGAAGTCCGGGATTCGATCCCCGGTACGGGTGGACACATTAGGACGTGTTTCTTTATGACACCTGCTGTCCATGTTCACCTAGCAGTAAAATAGGTACCTGGGTGTTAGTGGACTAGTGTGGGTCGCATCCTGGGGGGACAAAATTGACCTAATTTGTGGGAAATGCTCTGCATAACAAGGGGCTTTCTATATAGTAATATATCATTGATGTCAGCTATGGTCTGTGTACCTTGTACATGTACTTGTAGAAATAAAGATTATGATTATTATTATTATTATTATTATTATGGTATATGAGTCTTGTGTGGGTCATTCGGATCATGTGAAGGCTCGATCCTCCGTCTGTTAGACCCGTTTGTGTGTGTGTGCTTACCTATTTGTGGTTGCAGGGGTCGATTCCCAATTAAGAAGGGTTCTTGGCATGGCTACCCCCGCACCCACAACACCACCCCCATCAACACCCACAACACCACCCCTATCAACACCCACAACACCACCCCCATCAACACCCACAGCACCACCCCGTTCAACACCCACAACACCACCCCCATCAACACCCACAATACCACCCCCATCAACACCCACAATACCACCCCCGTCAACACCCACAACACCACCCCGTCAACACCCACAGCACCACACCCATCAACACCCACAATACCACCCCCATCAACACCCACAACACCACCCCTATCAACACCCACAACACCACCCCCATCAACAGCCACAACACCACCCCGTCAACACCCACGTCAACACCACTGGCAGCAGTCACCACAGGCTACAGACTTTATTTATCCTTCTTAGTCACGCAGAGTAATCACAACTCTCCCTGCACCCCCTCCCCCCACACCTCAGGGAGGGGGAGGCAGGGAAGGATGGAAAGGGAGTGATGGAGAAGAGATGCAAGGAGGGAGGTAGGGAGCTAGGGGTCACAACTCAAGTGTTAGTACAAGTCCTCACTATCCCGAGGTGGGAGTAGATAGCCCTACAGAGAATATTTAAGTATTCGTATTTATGGAGAGCCTGGGGGTTGGCTGGGTGGTGGTGGGTGAGGTGGGCTGGGTGATGGTGGGTGAGGTGGGCTGGGTGATGGTGGGTGAGGTGGGCTGGGTGATGGAGGACGGTGGATGGGTCTAAGAGATGGGGGGACCTGATCTACTAGAGGGGAGGTGGAGGAAAGTGAAGGAATTGGGAGGTGGGTTAAGGGGAGGGAGGAGAGGTGTTGTGGGTAGGGGTAAATGGGGGGGGGCTACTGCGGCAACCATGATAATTACGCAAGAAATACGCAAGTTTCTCATGCAAATTCCTCTTTGATTTCTGCCTGCCTTCAAATTACACGTTTCTTACGAGGACCTTACAGTACTTGGCTGTAATTGTGTGGCAGACATGTGTTTTGATCTTCCAGCTTGTTGGAACTCTCCCTGCATGACCCCAGCTGACCTGTGCAGGACCCGAGGTCACCTCTGCAGGTCATAAAATTTTTCTCTCCGTATGAAACACGAAGCAAAAAAAAAATCTAATTTTGATTATTTTTTGGACGAAACCAGACATGATAATTACCGTGTTTATATGAGTTTGTGTTTAAGTTTGTAATTAAGAATACACTTCACCTGTACACTGACATACAGTATACCTTAGGCCTAATAAAAAGTGAACTGTCTGTGTTTGTACACTGAGAGATGTGTTCTGTGTGCACCTGAGATGTGTTCTGTGTGCACCTGAGATGTGTTATGTGTGCACCTGAGATATGTTCTGTGTGCACCTGAGATGTGTTCTGTGTGCACCTGAGATGTGTTCTGTGTGCACCTGAGATGTGTTCTGTGTGCACCTGAGATGTGTTCTGTGTGCACCTGAGATGTGTTCTGTGTGCACCTGAGATGTGCTCTTTGGTGTATATACACTGTGAATATTGGTAAGCCTACCTATACCTTTATCCTCAGTGGAAGGGATATACACTTGATATTATTATTATTATTATTAATATTGTTATTATTATTTTATTGTTTTTATTATTTTATTGTTATTATTATTTTATTATTATTATTATTTATTATTATTATTATTATTATTTATTATTATTATTATTATTATTATTATTATATTATTATATCAGGCCCTGATCCACCATGAGGCCTGGTCACAGACCGGGCCGCGGGGGCGTTGACCCCCGGAACTCTCTCCAGGTAAACTCAAGGTATTATTATTATTATTATTATTATTATTATTATTATTATTATTATTATTATATTTATTATTATTATTATTATTATTATATTTATTATTATTATTATTATTATTATTATTATTATTATTATTATTACTAAATATTCATGTTAAACTGCTAAACCCATAGGGGGGTCACACAACCCACTGCAAAAAAAAGGCAATCAGTATGCTCCAAGAAAGGGTTAAGGCATCAATTCAGTCCCTCGGATCAAGAACCCTTCACCTTAAAGGGCAGTAAATGAGAAAAAAAGGCACGAGTAATTCCCTGGTATTCTAATTACCTTCACTTCAAGAGCTTTCAAGAGCTATGCAATTTCGATCACTTAAATTACATTTGACTCGGAAGGTATTACCTTTTTTTGTATTCTTGCTTCAATGTCGGTGTGTAATTAGAATATAATCAGTGGAATAAATAATTGCTGATGATCAGAGTTGGACTTCGTTCAGCTTGAAGATAAGAAGATAGTTTGTGGTTATTTTCAACTCGAAGAGATGTGATATTTTTTATTGTGGTGTCTTGCAAGGGTCTGGGGGCCACCAGCAGTAGTGTGTGGTGTCTTGCAAGGGTCTGGGGACCACCAGCAGTAGTGTGTGGTGTCTTGCAAGGGTCTGGGGACCACCAGCAGTAGTGTGTGGTGTCTTGCAAGGGTCTGGGGGCCACCAGCAGTAGTGTGTGGTGTCTTGCAAGGGTCTGGGGACCACCAGCAGTAGTGTGTGGTGTCTTGCAAGGGTCTGGGGGCCACCAGCAGTAGTGTGTGGTGTCTTGCAAGGGTCTGGGGACCACCAGCAGTAGTGTGTGGTGTCTTGCAAGGGTCTGGGGGCCACCAGCAGTAGTGTGTGGTGTCTTGCAAGGGTCTGGGAACCCCAGCAGTAGGTGGTGTCTTGCAAGCTGGGACCACCAGCAGTAGTGTGTGGTGTCTTGCAAGGGTCTGGGGCCACCAGCAGTAGTGTGTGGTGTCTTGCAAGGGTCTGGGGAACCACCAGCAGTAGTGTGTGGTGTCTTGCAAGGGTCTGGGGACCACCAGCAGTAGTGTGGTGTCTTGCAAGTGTCTGGGGCCATAAGCAGTAGTGTGTGGTGTCTTGCAAGGGTCTGGGGACCACCAGCAGTAGTGTGTGGTGTCTTGCAAGGGTCTGGGGGCCATCAGCAGTAGTGTGTGGTGCCTTGCAAGGGTCTAGGGGCCACCAGCAGTAGTGTGTGGTGTCTTGCAAGGGTCTGGTGGCCACCAGCAGTAGTGTGTGGTATCTTGCAAGGGTCTGGGGACCACCAGCTTTAGTGTGTGGTGTCTTGTAAGGGTCTGGGGACCACCAGTAGTAGATTATGGTCTTGTGGATGGGTTAGTTGTGCATTGTTGCAGCCAGAGTGTTGTGGGTTAGTTATGAATTGTTGCAGCTAGGGTATTGTTAGTTGTGTATTGTTGCAGCCAGGTATTGTTAGTTGTAAATTGTTGCAGCCAGAGTATTGGTAGTTGTGAATTGTTGCAGCTAGGGTATTGTTAGTTGTGAATTGTTGCAGCCAGGGTATTGTTAGTTGTGAATTGTTGCAGCCAGGTATTGTTAGTTGTGAATTGTTGCAGCCAGAGTATTGTTAGTTGTGAATTGTTGCAGCCAGGATATTGTGACTTTTTTCTCTTTTGGAAGACAGTTTTTGTTTTTTCCAGTTTTTGTTTTTCCAGTTTTTTTTCAGTGTTTTTGTTTTCATTTTTTAAATTTTAACATTTATTTTTTTAAAAGTAATTTAATACTGAGTATTAAATTACCTTAAATTTCAATTACTTGGGTTTTATGGTAAGATTATTTTAATTTGTGAAACTCAGGTGTGGCGCTGCCTTGATGCCAGTGAAGGGGATCTTGATCCGAGGATTCGGAGTTGTCCATATTGTTTCTCTGGGTCAAGCCTGATGGTTACTGTCTTCCAGCTTCCCGGCCCTGTGCCATCCCATGCGTGTTTAGCGCTTATTCTTGTTAATTCAATCTCGTGTTGTTTTTGTCCTCGCTTTCTCGTGTGTCCGTCTGTGTTTGTGCGTTATTTTGTTTCTCCGCTTCTTTCTTTTCTCGCTTTGTCCGTACGCTTGTGCCTCCGTCCGTTCATCTGTCCGTACGCTTGTGCCTCCGTCCGTTCATCTGTCCGTACGCTTGTGCCTCTGTCCGTTCATCTGTCCGTTCGCTCGTGCCTCCGTCCGTTCATCTGTCCGTACGCTTGTGCCTCTGTCCGTTCATTTGTCCGTTCGCTTGTGCCTCCGTCCGTTCATGTGTCTGTCCGATTTTGTCTCTGTTCATTCTTGTATCCTTTAACTTTTACCTCCGTCCATTCTTCTGTCTCTCTGTTCATTGGTGAATCCTTTCGCTCTTGTCTTCGTCCGTTCACTCGCATAAGTCCGTGTCCGTCCGTTGAAGCGTTCATCCGTCCTTGTCCGTCGGAGTGTGGTGGGCCCCATCTCAGTAATGACAAAGCCAGGTCCACACCATGATGGATCAAGGTTGTGTGTGAGAGCCAGGCTTGTTTTGTTTACCTTTCATTGTCCAGGTCACTCCAGGATGTTGATACCTCCAGGTCACTCCAGGATGTTGATACATCCAGGTCACTCCAGGATGTTGATACCTCCAGGTCACTCCAGGATGTTGATACCTCCAGGTCACTCCAGGATGTTGATACCTCCAGGTCACTCCAGGATGTTGATGCCTCCAGGTCACTCCGGGATGTTGATACCTCCAGGTCACTCCAGGATGTTGATACCTCCAGGTCACTCCAGGATGTTGATACCTCCAGGTCACTCCAGGATGTTGATACCTCCAGGTCACTCCAGGATGTAGATACCTCCAGGTCACTCCAGGATGTAGATACCTCCACGTCACTCCAGTTCTTTCTAAGGCCTGCAAAAGGGGGTGTGCAGTAGTAGTGAGTTCCACACCATTTGAAAGGTATATGAGGCAAATCTATCAACTCAGAGTGAACTAGAAAGAGAAGAATGGATGGGAAGTATTTTCTGGGCTGTGTTTGACTCTACTACAGTAGACGCTAATCCAGTCTTGATAAAACTTCGGAGACAAAAGAATGGATGGAGGAAGAGGTAAGAAGATGATATAAGGGTCAGAAAGGGTCTATATGGATAATAATCTTTATTTCTACAAATATATGTTACAACTTATACAGACCATAGCTGACATCAAGGACATACTACTATATAGAAAGCCACTTGTTATGCAGAGCATTTCCCGCAAATTGGGCGAGTTTTATTCCCAAGATGCGACCCACACCAGTCCACTAACACCCAGGTACCTGTTTTACTGCTAGGTGAACATGGACAGCAGGTGTCTTAAGGAAACATGTCCTAATGTTTCTACTCGTGACGGGGACCGAACCATGGACCTCAGTGTGAGGTAAGTGCGCTACCAATCGAGCTACGGGACATCTTGATGAGAAATATAGATAAATAGTTCAGATAAATTAGACACACGTGCAACACTCGGGTATCTTTATTGTGAAAACGTTTCGCCCCACAGTGGTTTCATCAGTCCAATACAAAGAAGAATAGTAAAAATCAGAAGAAGATTGAGGTAATCAGTTCCTCTTGACAAGATTAAGGGACTGATTACCTCAGGATCAGCAGTTTGAGTGACGAACGGGGTGCCACAGGGATCAGTGCTTGAACCAATGCTGTTTCTGGTATAGTTCCTTCAGTATTATGGTGGATACGAAGTGGAATGACCTGGATTATTTTTTATTTAGGAAGACTGAATGGATCAGCAGTATGCTGCCTCCCTCTTTCTATATGAGAGTTACACAGTGGGAACAAGATGTATCCGTTTTCTCTGTCATATTCCATCACGCAGGCTGAGTTGCATATCTAGCGTTGATATCTGTCAGTCTGAGCTGGGAGACTTCCGTAGTGTCAGTCTGAACTGGGAGACTTTGGTAGTGTCAGTCTGAGCTGGGAGACTTCAGTAGTGTCAACCTGAGCTGGGAGACTTCAATAGTGTCAACCTGAGCTGGGAGACTTTGGTAGTGTCAGTCTGAGCTGGGAGACTTCAGTAGTGTCAACCTGAGCTGGGAGACTTCAGTAGTGTCAGCCTGAGCTGGGAGACTTTGGTAGTGTCAGCCTGAGCTGGGAGACTTCAGTAGTGTCAGCCTGAGCTGGGAGACTTCAGTAGTGTCAGCCTGAGCTGTGAGACTTCAGTAGTGTCAGCCTGAGCTGGGAGACTTCAGTAGTGTCAGCCTGAGCTGGCAGACTTCAGTAGTGTCAGCCTGAGCTGGGAGACTTCAGTAGCGTCAGTCTCAACTGGGAGACTTCAATAGTGTCAACCTGAGCTGGGAGACTTCAGTAGTGTCAGTCTGAGCTGGGAGACTTCAGTAGTGTCAGCCTGAGCTTGGAGACCAGTGGTGTCAGCCTGAGCTGGGAGACTTCAGTAGTGTCAGCCTGAGCTTGGAGACCAGTAGTGTTAGCCTGAGCTGGGAGACTTTGAACAGTCTATCTTTACAAGCACACGCAAACATAAACACATGCGCGTGGCCAGGAGCCGTGACTCGACCCCTGCAACCACATATAGGTGAGTACACACACACACACTTGATCCATATATTACTGTCATAGATGTTAATGACAGGTGTAAAACGTCTTAACGTTGACTAGCAAGCTTAAACTCCCTTACAATTACCTGCTCGACTCTGTGATTCTCCTTGTCTGACTTAGATTTCGAAGGTTCCAACCCTCCAGCCCACTCATGTCTCTCCCTCGCAATCAATCCCTCATCACCAGAGGAACAAATGCCACTCTCTTTGGCATTTTTATCCTATTCCACTCCATCGGTCCATTTTATAAAGGTGTAAATTTAATTGCTTCTCGGATGCGTGATGGTCGATTCCATTTTCAACCACCTAGTACCCCGCTTGATGGGCAAAAACGCAGCCCACATGAAAAATTAAAAAAAGTTGGTGCTGTCACACTCGTAATTTCTTTAGTGATTGGAAATTGAAGGTCTGGGTTGAAGGAAGTGTCAAACCTAAACGAGGAAGGAGGTGCGGGCGATTGATCCTTCAGGTGATTTGTAAGGTGGTGGTGGATTCTGCTACCTGGTGTAGGTGGTGACGATTGATCCTTCAGGTGATTTGTAAGGTGGTGGTGGATTCTGCTACCTGGTGTAGGTGGTGACGATTGATCCTTCAGGTGATTTGTAAGGTGGTGGTTTATTCTGCTACCTGGTGTAGGTGGTGACGATTGATCCTTCAGGTGATTTGTAAGGTGGTGGTGGATTCTGTTACCTGGTGTAGGTGGTGACGATTGATCCTTCAGGTGATTTGTAAGGTGGTGGTGGATTCTGCTACCTGGTGTAGGTGGTGACGATTGATCCTTCAGGTGATTTGTAAGGTGGTGGTGGATTCTGCTACCTGGTGTAGGTGGTGACGATTGATCCTTCAGGTGATTTGTAAGGTGGTGGTGGATTCTGCTGCCTGGTGTAGGTGGTGACGATTGATTATTCAGATGATTTGTAAGGTGGTGGTGGATTCTGCTACCTGATGTAGGTGGTGACGATTGATTCTTCAGATGATTTGTAAGGTGGTGGTGGATTCTGCTGCCTGGTGTAGGTGGTGACGATTGATCCTTCAGGTGATTTGTAAGGTGGTGGTGGATTCTGCTACCTGGTGTAGGTGGTGACGATTGATCCTTCAGGTGATTTGTAAGGTGGTGGTGGATTCTGCTGCCTGGTGTAGGTGGTGACGATTGATTCTTCAGATATGGTTGCTCCAGCTACCTGGAGAAGTAGTAGAGGGATGAGGGGCAGAAAAAAAGGGAGAAGGAGGAGGAAGGAGGGGAAGGGAGCAGCAAGGGAGTGTATGTTGACTCACCCTGGTAAGCTGTGTTTGATGTTGTGTGGAACCTGGCTGTCAGCCATGCTTCTGGCCCCCCTCCTCGTCTTCCTCCTCCTCCTCCTTCTCCTCCTCCTCCTCCTCCTTCTCCTCCTCCTCCTCCTCCTCCTCCTTCTCCTCCTCCTCCTCCTCCTCCTCCTCCTCCTCCTCCTCCTCCTCCTCCAGTCACCTGGTCTATTACAGTCTCATTGTATCCCTACAATAAGTGGATACAGTCTCAGAAATCAGGGTTCTTGGTCTAATTCCTTACATCAGACACCACTGTACAGGTCAGACAAAATGGCCGCTTGCAAGCTATTTCTTATTCTGTTACCGCAGTGTCATCTGATGTGTCACCCATTGTGTCACTTACTGTGTCACCTACAGTGTTACCCACTGTGTCATTCAGCCCTCACCTCTGTCGTTATAATATATTTCATTTATGAAGGGATGGACGGGTAAGCCAGGGAAAGGCGTCGATCAAATGACCAAAAGCTCCAAAGGAGAGGGGCAAGAGCCGCGTCAAGAGGCATTTCTCCTGCTTCTGGCGACGCTTACTAACCTAGTTCCTGCTGCTAGGTAAACTACGAGTATCTCACAGTCTGGGTATGAAAGTATACTGTCGTCTAGGAGGTTTACTAAAGAATGTGTATCGGTGGTATCGGCTAATTTTAATGGTATCGGGAAAATTTTTGGTATCGTCTTGTCCCTACTGCCGATACCAGTGAAGAACAAGACAGGTGCAAAATAAGCATTGATTGTGACATTTTGCCTCTGTGTAGAGTTTTATCAAATCAATGATTCACTTCCCAGAAATGCTCTGTATAGCCAGAGGCTTTTACCATGTACTTTTAAATGTCACCCAGTTTTGTAAAAAAAAAAAAAGTTTCATTTGGCAGTAAAGTATTTATTCTATGAAACTCACAAAATCGTAATAAAACGTCTGCAGATAAACCACGAATGGCTTACGCCCTACCCAAGTGTTTTTGGACTCATTCGCCATGCGTTCAAACCCCACCCGTTCCGTGGTCTGTACAAAGAGTAACGTGGCCATAACGAAAGCTTGTTTCGTAGCCGTGTTTACTGCTCAGCGAGGCTGTGCATCTGCAAGTACTGGACACGAAAACACGACGACACTATGTTGACCCCCTCGGTCTCTCAAGCATTTATGTTTTGGTCTCTCATTTGGCTGGCCAACTGTGACCTGCGATTCAACTGGCGTTGACGATCTTGTCATTAATACTATGTTGTTCCTTGGAGTGATAAATACGCTACCTTCAATTACGATGATGCAATGTGAATGTGAAAATGGTATGCAGTACCGACATGTTGATAAGACACGTGTAGTTTTATTCCGAAATAATGATACCTAATAATACGAAATGAAGATACCTAACTGTTGTACATGTGTCTTATCAACGATGATACAGGGTGAGACATGTGTGAGACACGTGTGTTTGACAAGACACATGTTCAACAACATAGTATTCTTATCCTCATGTTGGTATTATATGTCATTAGTATAAGGATAATAGAAGGACACTTATAAAAGGCAAGAGTTTATCAAGCAACGTTTCGCTCAAATATGGCTTCTAAAAGCTCACATTTGTGCGAGATGTTGTTTAATAAATGCTGACTCCCCAACAAGGAACTTCAAATGGCCGTATTAGTTTCCTCGCCGTATTGTTATGGTTTATAGGGCTGCTGACAAATCACACCGTATCACCCTCTGTCATCGCTGCTTCTCGTAAATGACTTGAGAATTGGACACTCCAGAGGCCCTACTTTTTCACTAACATTTCCCTCAACGATGGTGAAACACTTCTTTATGGACCATATGTCTGTGTCACCAAGAGTAGACATGGAGAAGTCCCTTGAACTTAACAATGGCCGTGAACCAAGAAACATACTAACGTAATTTGTCGAAGGTCATCCGTAGGTCACTCGCTACTCACTCAGCTCACACACTGAGGTCCGGGGATCGAATCCCTGGTATGGCTGGAAATATTAGGACGTGTTTCCATAAGACACCTGCTGTCCATGTTCACCCATCACTAAAATGGGTACCTGGGTGTTAGTCGACTGGTGTGGGTCGCATCCTGAAACAAAATTGACCTAATTTACCCGAAATGCTCCGCATAACAAGGGGGCTTTCTATATAGCAGTATCTCATTGATGTCAGCTATGGACTGGATACCTTGTACATGTACTTGTAGAAATAAAGATATTATTATTATTACTATTATTAAATTCACATACACAGAGAAGAGTTTTTAATACATAGACTCACAACCAAAAGCTCCAGCTGCGGGTCATCATATAACTAAGACCTGCGTCAGGAAACCAGGAAACACTTGTCCTCTTTCCTGACGAACCTTACCAAATCTAACCACAACAGAGAGCTGAGAGCAGCGCCAGATTTAAGGCTTAGATTGGTTAATGATATATATATATATATATATATATATATATATATATATATATATATATATATATATATGATGGGCTCCACCTCTGATGCAAATTGTGGGACCCATAGCCTCGGAGAAGTGGATAAAAAGGCTTCAAGGAAGAATATTTGGATTTCTTCCTGAATCCATTTGAATATTCCACTTTTCCTATCACCCCATCTTTTCAACAATACACACAAATAATCCGCTCATAGGAGACTGAAACTTATGACGACGTTTCGCTCTGACTCGAACCATTAACTAGTCACACATTGTATAAAATAAAAATAATTCAATTAAAGCAAGTTATTTAATTTGTTTCTCTGGTTTTATTATTATTTTCATATCTGACTCAGATTTTCGGGTGGCTGATGCATTTTCGTCAGCCCTTGGCACTGTGCCCAGGGCAGTGCCAGTGGTTAATACAGGCCTAGTCAAGAATTGGTGTGTAAAGTGTACCGGTATACCTGGAGTATACCTGGAGAGGGTTTCGGGGGTCAAAGCCCCCCCCGGCACGGTCTGAGACCCCTCGTATATACACAAGTTTTGATATACTGCAGGAGCTGCAGCCTCCTATCAAGTCTGAGGGACTTGATAGGATACTGTTCACCATTAATGTACACTTGTTACTGCCAGAGCTCAGTGTCTTACACTATCAGTGTACTCTGGCTGGGTGCACATGTACTCTTCACCTCCCTTCCTGACACTTGCCGGTGAGTGTTGACTCTGGTACTCCAGATCATGGTGAGAAGTCTTCTGTTACACTTCACATCTCAAGATATCTTCAACTCTCGTCAATTTTCCGCTCTGTGGATTCCGCCGGACAAGTGCGACGTTCCTTCTGCCCTTCGCTCGTTCCTCGCTGTGTTCACTGTTGGGGTCACTTGACTTTGGTGTGTTTATCTTTGTTTATGTATTAACCCGTCGGCTAATGTCTCTAGTGATCTCTGGGTGGACAATAATGCCATGACTTGTGCGGTGCAGTGGGATTTCTGGCTTACAGTAGAGAAGTACTTTGTGTATATAGTTGCTGCTTTTTACAATGTGAAGAGCACCGTAGACTGAAGATTCTGGAGCACAGGCAAGAAGGCTGGCGCTTACATACTTCTGTATATAGTTCTTCTGTCTTCCAATTATGTCCTTGAATTTGTGTTGCTGAAACGTCTACAATTATGATACCCAGATGTTGCACATGTGTCTAATTGTTCATCATGTCGGTATTGTATACCATTCATGTACAAACACAGGTGTAGTGTAGTAGCCTGCACACCTGGTTGTAACACGATAACTAAGGTAGAAACGAGGAACCAGTAAAAGGCAGCAGAGAGTGTGTATTGGAGGTAAGTCTGCCAGTGTTGATTCACGAGTATATCACATGTATACATGTGTCTGGTTCAACTTTCTTAAGTCAGGATTGAAATACTGTGAGGTTCCAGCAAATCTTACTTTGTAAATGGTCCAAGTGGGACCGAAACGTCGTCGTAAGCTCCTCTCTCCTACGTGTGGGTTATTTGTGTATTCTTCCTTCCAGTTGGTGGTGAAATGTATGCTGCACTCATGCTGTGTGGAGGGTCATGCTGTGTGGAGGGTCATGCTGTGTGGAGGGTCATGCTGTGTGGAGGGTCATGTTGTGTGGAGGGTCATGCTGTGTGGAGGGTCATGCTGTGTGGAGGGTCATGTTGTGTGGAGGGTCATGCTGTGTGGAGGGTCATGCTGTGTGGAGGGTCATGCTGTGTGGAGGGTCATGCTGTGAAGAGGGTCATGCTGTCTTGGGGAGCTCATGATGTGGAGGGTCATGTTGTGTGGTGTTTAAGGGAGGGGGGCGGCAGGCAGGTAGGCAGGAACTAGGGACAGGTGAAGCAGGAACTTCAAGGGGAGGGTTGGGTGGGGGAGGGAGGTAGGGGGCAGGAAGGGGAGGATGTAGAGGATGGTGGGTGGGGGAGGTAGGCTTTCGTGCACAATTGGGGATCGATTGACGAGACACACCCCTCCCCAATCCCCCTTCCCCCAACTCCCTACCACTATCTCCAACCTCCCCCCTAACATGCCTACCATCACCCCCTCCCCTCTAACCCCAACCACTGAAATAACGTCAACCATTTTCTTCAACCTTGGTTGCCTGGAGTGCATGATTTCTGGCAATTAGCAAGGGGAGAGGGGGAGACCTCCCCTTTGGTAATGGTTGGTCCTCCCCCCACCTCCCCTTCTCTCCCTGCACCTCCCCTTGTTTTACCTCCCCTCACGTTACATTTAGCGCCCCTCTCCTCTCCCCTCCAAATTCTCTCTCTCTCTCTTTATCTCCCTTCCCCTGTTTTCTCCCTTTTTTTTACTGTTCCTCACCTGCCCATTTCTCTCTCTCTCTCTCTCTCTCTGCTCATTTTCTTCACTAGCTGACCAACTTTCACCTTCACCTGACCCACCTTCATCTTCACCTGACCCACCTTCATCTTCACCTGACCCACCTTCATCTTCACCTGACCCACCTTCATCTTCACTTGACCCACCTTCACCTGACCCACTTTCCCCTTCACCTGACCCACCTTCACCTTCACCTGACCCACCTTCATCTTCACCTGACCCACCTTCACCTGACCCATCTTCACCTGACCCACCTTTACCTTCACTTGACCCACCTTCATCTTCACGACCCACCTTCACCTGACCCACTTTCACCTTCACCTGACCCACCTTCATCTTCACCTGACCCATCTTCATCTTCACCTGACCCACCTTCACCTGACCCACCTTCACCTTCACCTGACCCACCTTCAGTTTCATCTGACCCACCTTCAGCTTCACATGACCCACCTTCAGCTTCACCTGACCCACCTTCAGCTTCACATGACCCACTTTCAGCTTCACATGACCCACCTTCAGCTTCACCTGACCCCCCTTCAGCTTCACCTGACCCACCTTCAGCTTCACCTGTCATCTGTCACACTGCTCAGCATTACTGCCCGACAAACGCATTTAAAGTTTACCACCACTACCACAACAACCACTACCACAACCACCACCACAACAACCACAACAACAACCACTACAACAACCACCACCACTACTACCACAACAACCACCACCACTGCTACCACAACCACTACCACAACCACTACCACAACAAACACCACCACTACTATCACAACAACCAACACTACCACAACAACCGCCACCACTACCACAACAACCACCACCACTACCACAACAACCACCACCACTACCACAACAACCACCACCACTACCACAGCAACCACTACCACAACAACCATCACTACCACCTCACACTATCCCCACAATCAAAATATTTCAGATTAAACATAAAAGTCATAATCCTATCTCTGTACAATAACTTTACGACCATAAATCATCTTAAACTCCAGACTGTGAATCACACCTCCATAACTCACACCTTTCCAGGACCTCCACTATTATTACCAGAAACGCTAAACTCGAATGGGTCTGCCACCTGCTTTCTTCACAGGTTTACATATATATATATATATATATATATATATATATATATATATATATATATATATATATATATATATATATATATATATATATATATCTTCCAACAAACCGGCCGTATCCCTCCGAGGCAGGGTGGCCCAATAAGAAAAACAAAAGTTTCTCTTTTTAACTTTAGTAATGTTTGTATATACAAGAGAAGGGGTTACTAGCCCCTTGCTCCCAGCATTTTAGTCGCCTCTTACGACACGCATGGCTTACGGAGGAAGAATTCTGTTCCACTTTCCCATGGTCAATTAGCAAGAACTCATTTAAAATTAAGTCCTTTCTAAAATTTCCTCTTATACGTTTAAAGATATATTTTTCATTTATGTTAATATAAAAAATAATAATTTTGTGTATTGCATACACAAATTTTTGCTTGTCTTATTCGGCAAGAGGAACGTTGCTATTTAAGGCAAAATCGTAAGTTTTACCTATTCGGCAAAACAACCACGGGGGGAGTTGAATGATAGCTCTTGGCTTTCGTGTTGCAATCAACACATCATCAGGAGCTTGCAATGTTGCAGAAAAGAGGAGGTCCAAGCATAAACCATCACAGGAAGCGCCTTTGTTCCAGCAAAGGCGCTTCCCGCAGTACATCTCCCACGCCCCTCTTCAGAGTACAGACATCTATTACTGAACACAAATACAAAATAATCCCAGTGCCAGGTCAATTATAATAATATTATTAATAATAAGAAGAACAAGAACAAGAATAATAATAATATCAGTAACACTTGTATGGTATTAACAGAAGTGTAAAAACTCGTTAGAACGTAACAGTGACGTAACAATAAGTAACGTAACAATCAGTGACGTAGCAATAAG
This sequence comes from Cherax destructor, assembly GCA_009830355.1. NCBI lineage: Eukaryota > Metazoa > Arthropoda > Malacostraca > Decapoda > Parastacidae > Cherax > Cherax destructor. Next base: position 358,927 of record WNWK01000602.1, on the reverse strand, counting down.
TAACGTAGTAATCGGTGAAGTAACAATAAGTAATGTAATAATCGGTGACGTAACAATAAGTAATGTAGTAATCATTTATGTAACAAGTTACGTAAAAATCAGTGACGTAACAATAAGTAATGTAACAATCAGTGACGTAACGTCAAACCAGCGTCAACACGGATGTAGTTCCAGACGAAATTAGCCAAATATTGCAAATTACTGTAGTCAGTGTTAGTGGTTATTTGGGGGGTCCTAATTCTCTGACGGTTCTACAACTGTAATTTTGTAGAAGATTGTAATGAACAAGTGGTAATTAAATAGTAGCCAGCAGCACTCCTAAGTGGCGGACTGGTGATGGGGAAGTGGCGGTGAGTGGGTAGTGGCCAGGTGGTAAGGGAAATGGGTAGGAACAAATGGTTAATACAAGGGTGTGGGCAACCCACTTACCTCCTCCACAACCATCGCCAAATATATGTGACATTTTCATTTATTTAGTGTGTGTGTGTGTGTTGTCTGTGTGTGTTTGTGCTGTGTGTGTGTGTGTGTTTCTATGTGGTGTGTGTGTGCGTTGTGTCTGTGTGTGTTTGTGCTGTGTGTGTGTGTTTGTGTGTGTTGTGTCTGTGTGTTTGTGCTGTGTAAGGGTGTATGTGTGTGTGTTGTGTCTGTGTGTGCTTGTGCTGTGTGTGTGTTTGTGTGTTGTGTCTGTGTGTGTTATGTCTGTGTGTGTTTGTGCTGTGTGTGTGTTTCTATGTGTTGTGTGTGTGTGTTTATGTGTGTTGTGTCTGTGTGTGTTATGTCTGTGTGTGTTTGTGCTGTGTGTTTGTGCTGTGTGTGTGTTTCTATGTGTTGTGTGTGTGTGTTTATGTGTGTTGTGTCTGTGTGTGTTTGTACTGTGTGTGTTTGTGTGTGTTGTGTCTGTGTGTGTTTGTGCTGTGTGTGTGTTTCTATGTGTTGTGTGTGTGTTTCTGTGTGTTGTGTGTGGTTTTGTGTTGTGTGTGTGTGTGTGGGTTTCTGCGTGCTGTGTGTGTGTGTTTCTATGTGTTGTGTGTGTGTGTTTCTGTGTGTTGTGGGTGTGTTTCTATGTGTTGTGGGTGTAAATTGAGCTTGTTATAATAAGGTTAGGTAAGTTTTCTAAGGTTCTTTTGGTACATAAATGAAAAAAATATCTTTAAACGTATAAGAGAAAATTTTAGAAAATAATTTTAAATGAGTTCATATGAAAAATAACCACAGGGGGAGTTGAATGATAGCTCTAGGCCTTTCGAATTACAATCAACACATCATCAGGAGCTTGCAATGTTGCAGAAATGATAAGGAAGTTCGCATTCTGCTGTCAGCAGGATGCTAATCCATGTTCAAGTGTTGCTCCACTTCATCGGATCACGAGCAGCAACGTACTGAACACTCAAACCAGTGACTGTCAGAAATGTTGAAGATGTGTTGATTCGAGGAACTGGAGCTACATTCGTCTTCCTCAGATCAAAGCAGATTTCCTCATGATTCAAATGAATTTTGCATGTCCCCAGGAAAATAATAATGATTATAATTAGTATTAGTATTTTTATTATCATTTTTATAATCACTATCATTATTTTTATTATTATTAATATTATTATTGGCGCTATTATTATTATTATTCAAATGAATTTAGCATGTCCCCAGTAAAATAATAATTATTATTATTATTATTATTTTTATTATCATTTTTATAATCCCTATCATTATTTTTATTATTATTGCTATTATTAATATTATTATTGATGATATTATTATTATTATTATTATATTATTATTATTATTATTATATTATTATTATTATTATATTATTATTATTTACTATTATTATTATTATTATTATATTATTATTATTATTATTATTGTTATTATTATTATTATTATTGTTATTATTATTATTATTATTATATTATTATTATTTACTATTATTATTATTATTATTATTATTATTATTATTGTCGGTTTACTCTTTATTTCACAAGGTGAAAATTGTCGATGAAATTAATATAATCTTTTGCAATAATAATTCACAATCACAAGAGGAAAGTTGTGATGACATTTCGGTTTGTTTTAGACCATCATCAGGCCTTTTGTGAATGGTTTGGAAGCGGGCGAAACGTCGTTGCAAGTTTTCTCTCCAAACTGCGAGCTTGTTGCGAATTGTTGTAGCCGTGGTATTGTTGCTGTAGCCGTGGCATTGTTGTTGTAGCCGTGGTATTGTTGTTGTAGCCGTGGCATTGTTGTTGTAGCTGTGGCATTGTTGTTGTAGCCGTGGTATTGTTGTGTACTGTGGTTTGTGTAGCCGTGGCATTGTTGTTGTAGCCGTGGTATTGTTGTTGTAGCCGTGGCATTGTTGTTGTAGCGTGGCATTGTTGTTGTAGCCGTGGTATTGTTGTTGTAGCCGTGGCATTGTTGTTGTAGCCGTGGCATTGTTGTTGTAGCCGTGGTATTGTTGTTGTAGCCGTGGTATTATTGTTGTAGCCGTGGTATTGGTGTTGTAGCCGTGGTATTGTTGTTGTAGCCGTGGTATTGTTGTTGTAGCCGTGGCATTGTTGTTGTAGCTGTGGCATTGTTGTTGTAGCCGTGGTATTGTTGTTGTAGCCGTGGCATTGTTGTTGTAGCCGTGGCATTGTTGTTGTAGCCGTGGCATTGTTGTTGTAGCCGTGGCATTGTTGTTGTAGCCGTGGCATTGTTGTTGTAGCCGTGGCATTGTTGTTGTAGCCGTGGCATTGTTGTTGTAGCCGTGGCATTGTTGTTGTAGCCGTGGCATTGTTGTTGTAGCCGTGGTATTGTTGTTGTAGCCGTGGCATTGTTGTTGTAGCGTGGTATTGTTGTTGTAGCCGTGCATTGTTGTTGTAGCTGTGGCATTGTTGTTGTAGCCGTGGCATTGTTGTTGTAGCCGTGGCATTGTTGTTGTAGCCGTGGCATTGTTGTTGTAGCCGTGGTATTGTTGTTGTAGCCGTGGTATTATTGTTGTAGCCGTGGTATTGGTGTTGTAGCCGTGGTATTGTTGTTGTAGCCGTGGTATTGTTGTTGTAGCCGTGGCATTGTTGTTGTAGCTGTGGCATTGTTGTTGTAGCCGTGGTATTGTTGTTGTAGCCGTGGCATTGTTGTTGTAGCCGTGGCATTGTTGTTGTAGCCGTGTTGTTGTTGACGTGGCATTGTTGTTGTAGCCGTGGCATTGTTGTTGTAGCCGTGGCATTGTTGTTGTAGCCGTGGCATTGTTGTTGTAGCCGTGGCATTGTTGTTGTAGCCGTGGCATTGTTGTTGTAGCCGTGGTATTGTTGTTGTAGCCGTGGCATTGTTGTTGTAGCAGTGGTATTGTTGTTGTAGCCGTGCATTGTTGTTGTAGCCGTGGTATTGGTGTTGTAGCTGGGGTATTGTTGTTGTAGCCGTGGTATTGTTGTTGTAGCCGTGGTATTGGTGTTGTAGCCGTGGTATTGTTGTTGTAGCCGTGGTATTGTTGTTGTAGCCGTGGTATTGTTGTTGTAGCCGTGGTATTGGTGTTGTAGCCGTGGTATTGTTGTTGTAGCCGTGGTATTGTTGTTGTAGCCGTGGCATTGTTGTTGTAGCCGTGGCATTGTTGTTGTAGCCGTGGTATTGTTGTTGTAGCCGTGGTATTGTTGTTGTAGCTGGGGTATTGTTGTAGCTGGGGTATTGTTGTTGTAGCTGGGGTATTGTTGTTGTAGCCGTGGCATTGTTGTTGTAGCCGTGGTATTGTTGTAGCCGTGGCATTGTTGTTGTAGCCGTGGTATTGTTGTTGTAGCTGGTGTATTGTTGTAGCTGGGGTATTGTTTTGTAGCCGTGTTATTGTTGTTGAAGCCGGGATATTGTCGTTATTGCAGTCGGGGTATTGTAGGTTTTGTGTTGTATCATCCTCACCAACATCCACATCAGTAACAACAGCAGTAACAACCACAACAACAACCCAACCACCAACAACAACAACAACGACAAACATATTGATTAGCATGTATTTGCATATTAGATTGTGTTACCTAGTAGTGGACACGTGGACACGTGTTTGTAAGACCTGTGTCTGTCATGGTTGATTACTTCCGTTCCAAACCACAGCTAAGACATGTATAATGTATGTCCCATGAATGGTAAATCCATGCAGGTGATGGTGGTGATGGGCAGGGGATGGTGGTGATGCTGGTGGTGGTGATGGGCAGGTGATGGTGGTGATGGGCAGGTGGTGGTGGTTGGGTGGTGATGGGCAGGCGATGATGGTTGGGTGGTGATGGGCAGGCGATGGTGGTTGGGTGGTGATGGGCAGGCGATGGTGGTTGGGTGGTGATGGGCCGGCGATGGTGGTTGGGTGGTGATGGGCAGGCGATTGTGGTTGGGTGGTGATGGGCAGGCGATGGTGGTTGGGTGATGATGGGCAGGTGGTGGTGGTTGGGTGGTGATGGGCAGGTGGTGGTGGTGGTTGGGTGATGATGGGCAGGTGGTGGTGGTTGGGTGGTGATGGGCAGGCGATGGGCAGGCGATGGTGGTTGGGTGGTGATGGGCAGGCGATGGTGGTTGGGTGGTGATGGGCAGGCGATGGTGGTTGGGTGGTGATGGGCAGGCAATGGTGGTTGGGTGATGATGGGCAGGTGGTGGTGGTTGGGTGGTGATGGGCAGGCGATGGTGGTTGGGTGGTGATGGGCAGGCGATGGTGGTTGGGTGGTGATGGGCAGGCGATGGTGGTTGGGTGGTGATGGGCAGGCAATGGTGGTTGGGTGATGATGGGCAGGTGGTGGTGGTTGGGTGGTGATGGGCAGGCGATGATGGTTGGGTGGTGATGGGCAGGCGATGGTGGTTGGGTGATGATGGGCAGGTGGTGGTGGTGGTGGTTGGGTGGTGATGGGCAGGTGGTGGTGGTGGTTGGGTGATGATGGGCAGGTGATGGTGGTTGGGTGGTGATGGGCAGGTGATGGTGGTTGGGTGGTGATGGGTGGACCTGTAGTCTACCTGGAGAGTGTTCTGGGGGTCAACGCCCCCGTGGCCCCAGTCCATGACCAGACCTCCCGGTGGATCAACCAGGCTGTTACTGGGGTGATTCGCATACAGCAACATGTGGGATGATGGGCAAGCCAACGAGAAACCACTAACGAAACATACATAATCACAGGTAAACGTAACACATACAGGTAACGAAGCGGGGGTAACCACAAGTAACGAGACACGTATATGTCTAGTAACCACAGGTAACGAGACACACAGGTAACGAAGCGGGGGTAACCACAAGTAACGAGACACGTATGTGTCTAGTAACCACAGGTAAACGTAACACATACAGGTAACGAAGCGGGGGTAACCACAAGTAACGAGACACGTATGTGTTTAGTAACCACAGGTAACGAGACACACAGGTAACGAAGCGGGGGTAACCACAAGTAACGAGACACGTATGTGTCTAGTAACCACAGGTAACGAGACACACAGGTAACGAAGCGGGGGTAACCACAAGTAACGAGACACGTATATGTCTCGTAGCCACAGCTAACGAGACACAGGTACCGAGACACGGGGTAACGAGACTGCTAACGAGGACAAGGAACCCCACAAGTCTGACCCCTCTCACCACCGTTGTCAATAACGCCACATACTACAAACACTACCACCTAAAACTCTCACCTTCAAGGGCCTTAGTGTTGACTCGACCTGTCTAAGATAATCAATATTATATTGACTTCTCCACTTTTATTTCAATGTCGACAAAAAAAATCGGCTGGTATAAATTATAATGGACATGTCCAGGGCAGAGCCGTGATGGTAGGGGATTACCAGCGTGTCTAGAAGCTGTGGTGAAGAGGCAAGGGCTGGTGAATAATGTAGCTGCTGAAGCTATTACTCGCTTGGGACCCCTTTTGAAGGGTCTCTTGAAGGGCTCTGGGTCCAGGGAAGTGGAGTTTGCCTTCCCGTTCTTAGCGTCAAGTCTAAACACCTCCCATCCAGATACGGGATCTGGTACTTCCTTGCTGATATAAATACAGTAATTATAATAATAATAACAGTAATAATAATAATAATAACAGTAGTAATAATAATAATAATAAAAATAATAATAATAATAACAATAATAATAATAATAATGTAATAATAACAGTAATAATAACCTGCAGAGCTCAAGTCCGGCTAAACAGTATTCTGAATTCCATCATAAATATAATCTACTCACTCCAACAGCACATCAAATCCCTCAAAAACCACTTGTTTCCACTCATCTCGCTCTAACACACTCACGCACGTCTGCTAGATGCTCAAGTCCCTATCAGAGAAAACCACATTCACACCCTCCCTCCAAGCCTTCCTGGGACGACACCTTCCTTAAATCCCAGATTTATACATCCTCTTCGTCTTCCTATTCTCTCTGCACTCTAAATGTCCAAACCACCTCAACAACTCTTCGTCTGCCTTTGATCATTATTATTATTATTATTATTATTATTATTATTATTATTATTATTATTATTATTATTATTATATTTATTTTTATTATCATTGTAATAATATTTATTATTATTATTATTATTATTGTTATTATTATTATTATTGTTATTATTATTATTATTATTATATTATCATTGTTATAATATTTATTATTATTGTTATTATTATTATTATTATTATTATCAGGATGAAAATGGAGGAGGTGGGTGATAAGTAGGTAAAGAGGGTGATAAATTAAAAGGGGGGAGGAAGGGTGATAGATGAAGAAGAAAAATAGGTGATTAAATGAAGAGGAAAGAGTGAGGCAATAAATGAAGGGATAGAGAGGGCGGTAAACGAACGAGAAAGAAAAAGTGGTAAAGGAAAGGGCAATAAAGAAATAGAGAGAGAAAAAAGGGGGGTTGATAAATGAAGGTTAGGTTTAAATTAATAGGTCTAGCTCCTGGTCCCTGACCCACATTAATAGGTCCAGCTCTAGAGTAGCCTAGGTCATGTTAGGATAGGTCATGTTAGATTAGGATAGGTCATGTTAGGTTAAGATAGGTCATGTTAGGTTAGGATAGGTCATGTTAGGTTAGGATAGGTCATGTTAGGTTAGGATAGGTCATGTTAGGTTAGGATAGGTCATGTTAGGTTAGGATAGGTCATGTTAGGTTAGGATAGGTCATGTTAGGTTAGGATAGGTCATGATAGGTTAGGATAGGTCATGTTAGGCTAGGATTAGGTAGGTTAGGTCATGTTAGACTAACATGAGTTAGAAAAAAGCCATGTTAGTTAAGATAAGTCATGTTAGGTTAGGATGTCATATCAGACTAGGATGAGTTAGGATAAGTCACGTTAAACTAACATATCCTCACTCATGTTAGACTAACATGAGTGAGGATATGTCAGGTTCTTAGGATAGGTCATATTAGTCTAGCAAAAATTAGGTTAGATCTTCTTAGACTAGGATGAGTTAGGATAGGTCATATGAGATTAAAATGAGTTAGATTATTTCAGGATTCGCCTGGCAACGAAATGACCAGGTAAAGCGAGAAACGTTCAGTTTCGTACGTTTTTTATATATGCATTGTTGTTACTTTGTGTACCTCATATCCGTCCTGTGGATGGTAGTGGCTGGTTTATTGTGTACCTTATATCCATCATGTGGGTGGTAGTGGCTGGTTTATTGTGTACCTCATATCCATCCTGTGGATGGTAGTGGCTGGTTTATTGTGTACCTCATATCCATCCTGTGGATGGTAGTGGCTGGTTTATTGTGTACCTTATATCCATCATGTGGGTGGTAGTGGCTGGTTTATTGTGTACCTTGTATCCATCCTGTGGGTGGTAGTGGCTGGTTTATTGTGTACCTCATATCCATCCTGTGGATGGTAGTGGCTGGTTTATTGTGTACCTCATATCCATCCTGTGGATGGTAGTGGCTAGTTTATTGTGTACCTCATATCCATCCTGTGGATGGTAGTGGCTGGTTTATTGTGCACCTCATATCCATCCTGTGGGTGGTAGTGGCTGGTTTATTGTGTACCTCATATCCATCCTGTGGGTGGTAGTGGCTGGTTTATTGTGTACCTCATATCCATCCTGTGGTGGTAGTGGCTGGTTTATTGTGTACCTCATATCCATCCTGTGGGTGGTAGTGGCTGGTTTATTGTGTACCTTGTATCCATCCTGTGGATGGTAGTGGCTAGTTTATTGTGTACCTCATATCCATCCTGTGGGTGGTAGTGGCTGGTTTATTGTGTACCTCATATCCATCCTGTGGATGGTAGTGGCTAGTTTAATGTGCACCTCATATTCATCCTGTGGGTGGTAGTGGATGGTTTATTGTGTACCTCATATCCATCCTGTGGATGGTAGTGGCTGGTTTATTGTGTACCTCATATCCATCCTGTGGATGGTAGTGGCTAGTTTAATGTGCACCTCATATCCATCCTGTGGGTGGTAGTGGCTAGTTTATTGTGTACCTTATATCCATCCTGTGGATGGTAGTGGCTGGTTTATTGTGTACCTCGTATCCATCCTGTGGATGGTAGTGGCTGGTTTATTGTGTATCTTATATCCATCCTGTGGGTGGTAGTGGCTAGTTTATTGTGTACCTTATATCCATCCTGTGGATGGTAGTGGCTGGTTTATTGTGTACCTTGTATCCATCCTGTGGATGGTAGTGGCTGGTTTATTGTGTACCTTATATCCATCATGTGGGTGGTAGTGGCTGGTTTATTGTGTACCTTATATCCATCATGTGGATGGTAGTGGCTGGTTTATTGTGTACCTTATATCCATCCTGTGGGTGGTAGTGGCTGGTTTATTGTGTACCTTGTATCCATCCTGTGGATGGTAGTGGCTGGTTTATTGTGTACCTTGTATCCATCCTGTGGGTGGTAGTGGCTGGTTTATTGTGTACCTTATATCCATCATGTGGGTGGTAGTGGCTGGTTTATTGTGTACCTTATATCCATCATGTGGATGGTAGTGGCTGGTTTATTGTGTACCTTATATCCATCCTGTGGGTGGTAGTGGCTGGTTTATTGTGTACCTTGTATCCATCCTGTGGATGGTAGTGGCTAGTTTATTGTGTACCTTATATCCATCCTGTGGATGGTAGTGGCTGGTTTATTGTGTACCTCATATCCATCCTGTGGATGGTAGTGGCTGTTTATTGTGCCTATATTCATCCTGTGGATGGTAGTGGCTGGTTTATTGTGCCTCATATCCATCCTGTGGATGGTAGTGGCTAGTTTATTGTGTACCTATATCCATCCTGTGGATGGTAGTGGCTGGTTTATTGTGTACCTCATATCCATCCTGTGGATGGTAGTGGCTGGTTTATTGTGCGCCTCATATCATCCTGTGGATGGTAGTGGCTGTTTATTGTGCGCCTCATATTATCCTGTGGATGGTAGTGGCTAGTTTATTGTGTACCTCATATCCATCTTGTGGATGATAGTGGCTAGTTTATTGTGTACCTCATATCCATCCTGTGGATGGTAGTGGCTGGTTTATTGTGTACCTCATATCCATCCTGTGGATGGTAGTGGCTGGTTTATTGTGCACCTCATATCCATCCTGTGGATGGTAGCGCAAGAGGATATGGATACACATTTAGATAAATTTAGATACATATTATTTATAATATTTCTGATACTTGCCAAGAATTTCAAGTATCTTATTTACATAGCTAAGAACAGCGATTCAGAGATAGGAAATGGAAGGAAAGGTTACGAGGAGGGGGGGAGGGTGGTGTGAAGGGGCAGTGTAGAGGTTACAGTGTAATACACTGCACTACAAGAATAACAATCATGCTACCTACATGGCTTAGTATTTCACACACGTACAGCAACGCCCGTCACACCATGTTGTACAAGGTCCCATATGTCTTATATAAAATTTACGTCTCTTTAATATGCCACGACTTATCAATCCACGGCACTGACATTGTGTTTAGCCAGGGCGAGTGAGAGCCAGGATAACCAGGGGTCCTGGGCTAGATAACATTCAACAGGGAAAAGATAGGCTTGTCTAGCATTTAAAAAAGGTGGTGGTTGTGGTGTTCCGATCGCCAGGAAAATAGACAGGTGTGTCCTGGGTCTGGTCTTGTGGTGGTGTTTTGTTAGTCAGGAAACAAGACAAATGTGTCCTGGTTCTGGTCTTGTGGTGGTGTTTTGTTAGTCAGGAAACAAGACAAATGTGTCCTGGTTCTGGTCTTGTGGTGGTGTTTTGTTAGTCAGGAAACAAGACAAATGTGTCCTGGTTCTGGTCTTGTGGTGGTGTTTTGTTAGTCAGGAAACAAGACAAGGGTGTCCTGGGTCTGGTCTTGTGGTGGTATTTTGTTAGTCAGGAAACAAGACAAGGGTGTCCTGGGTCTGGTCTTCTAGTGGTGTTTTGTTAGTCAGGATACAAGACAAGTGTGTCCTGGGTCTGGTCTTCTAGTGGTGTTTTGTTAGTCAGGAAACAAGACAAGTGTGTCCTGGGTCTGGTCTTGTGGTGGTGTTTTGTTAGTCAGGAAACAAGACAAGTGTGTCCTGGGTCTGGTCTTGTGGTGGTGTTTTGTTAGTCAGGAAACAAATGTATCCTGACACTGGTCTTCCATACCTGATGCTCCACTTAGTAGCTAATATTTTTGAAGATACTGAATTTTTCGTATTTATGCAAGTACACAACAGTAGAATATTATTATTATTTCTTGTGAGCTAGCCTGATTACCTCCCTTCCCCCAGACGTTGTATGACCCATGCTCATTTAGCTCTCTCCCCATGAATATAATAACGAAGGTCAGAAACAGTCTAATCCCTAAAGTGGGGATTAACGTTTGTTATGTACGTTGGCAGGAGAACTGCAGTGGGGAGGGAGGCGGTGGAGTGGAAACAAGTAGTTTTAGGGATTTGACGTGCTGTTGGAGTGCGAGGAGGGTAGGATTTATGAAGGTTGATCCCAGATTCCAGAGGCACCAGGCCTCACATCACTGTGTTATGCATTTGTTGGAAACTGTACTCTCTACCCTCCTTCCTTGGCAAGATTGGTGGATGATAGGTTTGAAATCAGTCGACTACAAAAGGTCATTAAAGCTGCATGTAACCTGTTCACCACCAATCAAAAATACTTTAATTCTCTTTAACAAAATGAGGCGGGGCCAGGAGCTATGAATCGACCCCTTCAACCACAACTAGGTGAGTACATAAAGAACACAAAGACACAATACTGTGACTGGAACAACATACAAATAACCCGCACATTGGGGAGAGAAACTTACCACGACGTTTCGATCTCCGCGGATATACGAGTATATACACATGGGTGAATATATCCCAGGGGATAAAAGGTGGTTTAACCACCGCCCACCCTGGTGGGAGCCGCTAGTGTCACTACCATACTGGGATATTACTACTGTGAGTACTGCCGGAGTTTAGTAACCACAAGGACAATAACATGATGATTTAGGAGGTCATCGCCCCCGAGTCCCGCTCCAGGAGGTCATCGCCCCCCCCCGCTCCAGGACTAATTTGTCAGAGTTTGTTGGCCAAGTGGCCATTTTTGGATGTGGATGACCTCTGTCGGGTGATCAGAGGCTTTACCGGGAGAGTCATCAGATGACTGAGATCCACGCTACGAGGGTAGTTACTCTTAGTGAGATGACCCTTATGTTTCTTGCTTGGTTGATGTTAGTTATCAAGATACCTCTCATCTCTCTTGTTTGGTTGATGTTAGTTATCAAGATACCTCTTATCTCTCTTGTTTGGTTGATGTTAGTTATCAAGATACCTCTCATCTCTCTTTCTTGGTTGATGTTAGTTATCAAGATACCTCTCATCTCTCTTTCTTGGTTGATGTTAGTTATCAAGATACCTCTCATCTCTCTTGTTTGGTTGATGTTAGTTATCAATATACCTCTCATCTCTCTTTCTTGGTTGATGTTAGTTATCAAGATACCTCTTATCTCTCTTGTTTGGTTGATGTTAGTTATCATGATACCTCTCGCCTCTCTTTCTTGGTTGATGTTAGTTATCAAGATACCTCTTATCTCTCTTGTTTGGTTGATGTTGGTTATCAAGACATGTCTCAGCCCTTTTACTCGGCTAATGAGAGAATAATCATACAGTCACCAGGTGGCTGACGGTTGTGGTAACTGAATGTTCTAAGTGGTCAGCTGGGCTATATTTGTGTGTTGTCTCATAAATCTTCTTCTTAAGAACTTCCGGTTGTGTTTTATAAATGCAGGAGCCGCACGACCGTGAGAAACATTAAACGTTTTGTCTCCGCAGACGACTTGTAAATTAGTCAAAAATATCGTTCTTGGACTAAATACGGACGGTCAGCCATAAAGCACCGGTAAGAGAGTGGGTTCAAACCCCACCCGTTCCGTTTGCAGTCGTGTTGTTAGTCATGATGAAGATATACTACACTTGTCAGGTTTTTTTTAGGTTTATTGAATGTTTTGTTGTATAAACAAGCATAATATACCTGGAAGATCCTTGAGAGCCTGGTCCCAAATCTGCACACTGCCGTAACAACATAATGGAGTGAGAGATATGGGAGGAAGTGGAAAATATACCCAGCGAAAAACAGGGGCGCTGTGGGCACAATAAGGGAACAGTATATCAACATCCGTGGTCACAATAAAGGAACACTGTATCAACATCCGTGGGCACAATAAGAGAACACAGTATCAACATTCGTGGCTCCAGATTATTCAACATCTTACCAGAAGATATCAGAAACACTGCTATAACAAGTGTAGAAGTCTTCAAGAGGAAACTGGACAAGTATCTTCACCAGGTGCCTGATCAACCAGGTTGTGATGGATATGTGGGGCAGTGGGCCACCAACAGCAACAGCCTGGTTAACCAGGCAAGCACTAGACGAGCCTGGCCCATGGCCGGGCTCCAAGAGTAGAAATACTCTCGGAACTCATCAAAGGTATAGCCAAGTTTTAATGTTAACAAGAGAAAGGGGACATAAATAAAGTAGATAAACTTGTATGGTTTAGAGAGGATGACGACTTAGATACTATACCAAGACTTCTTCAGTCGAATACGGAAGCGAAATTATACTGGACAGTCCCCATCAAGGGAGGTTCCTTGATGTTAGTGAGGGGCTCTTGATCATGGGAATTTGATCTGTTGTTCAGTTCCATGAATTAAGTCTGAGTGCCTTCCATCTTCCCCCCCACAGGCGCTGTATCATTCCTACGGGTTTAGCGCCTCCCCTAAGTGTAGTAACTGGGGACAGTGTGGGTAGTGGAGAGGTAAATTTCGAGTATTTAGTCTCTCGACCTTGACGAAAGGTAATCGGTCCCTCATTCTTGATGGAAGGTAATCGGTCACTCATCCTTGATGGAAGGTAATCAGTCCCTCATTTTTGATGGAAGGTAATCAGTCCCTCGTTTTTGATGGAAGGTAATCAGTCCCTCATCCTTAATGGAAGGTAATCAGTCCCTCATTTTTGAGAGGTAATCAGTCCCTCATCCTTGATGGAAGGTTTACAGTCCCTCATCCTTGATGGAAGGTAATCAGTCCCTCATCCTTGATGGAAGGTAATCAGTCCCTCATTTTTGATGGAAGGTAATCAGTCCCTCATCCTTGATGGAAGGTAATCAGTCCCTCATGATGGAAGGTAATCAGTTCCTCATCCTTGATGGAAGGAAATCAGTCCCTCATGATGGAAGGTAATCAGTCCCTCATGATGGAAGGTAATCAGTCCCTCATCCTTGATGGAAGGTAATCAGTCCCTCATGATGGAAGGTAATCAGTCCCTCATCCTTGATGGAAGAAATTCAGTCCCTCATTTTTCATGGAAGGTAATCAGTCCCTCATGATGGAAGGTAATCAGTCCCTTAGCTTGAAGCAGAGGGAAGAGGATGGAGACGTAACGAGTAGCAGAGGAGCTGTGTGCCCCCATAGCGAGGATTTCAACAACAGACGCTCGACCAATACACCACAGCGACACAACAGTGACCGCTGTCTCAGTGTGGAAAAAATGGAAAAGGGCAGGAAGCACGGAAGTAAAAACCAGTGTTTTGACTACCATGTTAGTTAAGATGCTAAAAATGTGCAGAGAGAAGAGGAGTAAAAGAGAAACACGCACGTACACACACACTCACGGAGAGAGAGAGAGAGAGAGAGAGAGAGAGAGAGAGAGAGAGAGAGAGAGAGAGAGAGAGAGAGAGAGAGAGAGAGAGAGAGAGAGAGAGAGAGAGAGAGAGAGAGAGAGCACAGCCACAGCATGGTTCCTCGTATATAAAGCTATGACACAGTAATTACCCTTGCAACGCCAGACTCTCTATTGCATAGACTGACACATACTTAAACTTATACTGTTATGGGAAAACTACACCAACCCGCCGCTTGTACCTGCCAGTCTCCTCTTATATTCTGAATTTTTACCGGAAAAAAAACTCCCTTCGCCATATTGGGTCCAGAAGCAAGAATACTGTTGCTTTTAGGAAATTTTTAATTTTGTATAATTGGATACAGCGTGTTGGTACACTATCCTGTATGATAGTCACTGTGGGAACACCAGCAGTGTGTCGCTACACTATTATGTATGATAGTTACACTGAGGGAACACCAGCAGTGTGTTGCTACACTGTTCTGTATGGTAGTTACATTGTGGGAACACCAGCAGTGTGTTGCTACACTGTTCTGTATGATAGTTACATTGTGGGAACACCAGCAGCGTGTTGGTCCACTGTTCTGTATGATAGTTACATTGTGGGAACACCAGCAGTGTGTTAGTCCACTGTTCTGTATGATAGTTACATTGTGGGAACACCAGCAGTGTGTTGCTACACTGTTCTGTATGATAGTTACATTGTGAGAACACCAGCAGTGTGTTGGTCCACTGTTCTGTATGATAGTTACATTGTGGGAACACAAGCAGTGTGTTGCTACACTGTTCTATATGATAGTTACATTGTGGGAACACAAGCAGTGTGTTGCTACACTGTTCTATATGATAGTTACATTGTGGGAACACCAGCAGTGTGTTGCTACACTGGTCTATATGATAGTTACATTGTGGGAACACCAGCAGTGTGTTGCTACACTGTTTTATATGATAGTTACATTGTGGGAACACCAGCAGTGTGTTGCTACACTGTTCTATATGATAGTTACATTGTGGGAATACCAGCAGTGTGTTGCTTCACTATTATGTATGATAGTTACATTGTGGGAACACAAGCAGTGTGTTGCTACACTGTTCTATATGATAGTTACATTGTGGGAACACCAGCAGTGTGTTGCTACACTATTCTATATGATAGTTACATTGTGGGAACACCAGCAGTGTGTTGCTACACTATTCTATATGATAGTTACATTGTGGGAACACCAGCAGTGTTGCTACAATATTCTATATGATAGTTACATTGTGGGAACACCAGCAGTGTGTTGCTACACTATTCTATATGATAGTTACATTGTGGGAACACAAGCAGTGTGTTGCTACACTGTTCTGTATGATAGTTACATTGTGGGAACACCAGCAGTGTGTTGCTACACTGTTCTATATGATAGTTACATTGTGGGAACACAAGCAGTGTGTTGCTACACTATTCTATATGATAGTTACATTGTGGGAACACCAGCAGAGTGTGGCTACACTGTTCTATATGATAGTTACATTGTGGGAACACAAGCAGTGTGTTGCTACACTGTTCTGTATGATAGTTACATTGTGAGAACACCAGCAGTGTGTTGGTCCACTGTTCTGTATGATAGTTACATTGTGGGAACACCAGCAGCGTGTTGCTACACTGTTCTGTATGATAGTTACATTGTGAGAACACCAGCAGTGTGTTGGTCCACTGTTCTGTATGATAGTTACATTGTGGGAACACCAGCAGTGTGTTGCTACACTGTTCTATATGATAGTTACATTGTGGGAACACAAGCAGTGTGTTGCTACACTGTTCTATATGATAGTTACATTGTGGGAACACAAGCAGTGTGTTGCTACACTGTTCTATATGATAGTTACATTATGGGAACACCAGCAGTGTGTTGCTACACTGGTCTATATGATAGTTACATTGTGGGAACACCAGCAGTGTGTTGCTACACTGTTTATATGAGAGTTAATTGTGGGAACACCAGCAGTGTGTTGCTACACTGTTCTATATGATAGTTACATCGTGGGAATACCAGCAGTGTGTTGCTTCACTATTATGTATGATAGTTACATTGTGGGAACACAAGCAGTGTGTTGCTACACTGTTCTATATGATAGTTACATTGTGGGAACACCAGCAGTGTGTTGCTACACTATTCTATATGATAGTTACATTGTGGGAACACCAGCAGTGTGTTGCTACACTATTCTATATGATAGTTACATTGTGGGAACACCAGCAGTGTTGCTACACTATTCTATATGATAGTTACATTGTGGGAACACCAGCAGTGTGTTGCTACACTATTCTATATGATAGTTACATTGTGGGAACACCGGCAGTGTGTTGCTACACTATTCTATATGATAGTTACATTGTGGGAACACCAGCAGTGTGTTGCTACACTATTCTATATGGTAGTTACATTGTGGGAACACCAGCAGTGTGTTGCTACACTATTCTATATGATAGTTACATTGTGGGAACACCAGCAGTGTGTTGCTACACTATTCTATATGATAGTTACATTGTGGGAACACCAGCAGTGTGTTGCTACACTGTTCTATATGATAGTTACATTGTGGGAACACCGGCAGCGTGTTGCTACACTGGTCTATATGATAGTTACATTGTGGGAACACCGGCAGCGTGTTGCTACACTGGTCTATATGATAGTTACATTGTGGGAACACAAGCTATCTATGTTACCGTGTCATATTCCTTCACACTATGTAACTCTCATATAGACTAGTGTAACAACACACGGCGGATGAATCTGATTTCGTTAAATTTAAAAACCTCTTCCTTATTTATCTTTCCCTACCCATATGCTTGTGTTTCCTCTTTTTTTTCTTCCTTTTCTTGGTTTCCCCCTTCCCTTTGGCTCTCTCCCTCCCCCTTCCTTGGCTTTCCCTTTCCATCCCTCCATTTGTACTAATTTCAGCCCCTTCCCTCCATCTTGTTTCTATTTCCTTCTTTGTCTATTTTCCCCTCACTATATCCCCTTCCACGCCACCTTATTTCCCCTCCCCTCCCCCCTACCGTACCCTCCCCTGACATCGACTTCCCCCCCCCTCGTGTTCCATTCATAGTTGCAAAAGATTGGTCATAATTCAGGGCGTTTAAGAGCGTGATGATATTTCTGTCTCTCATTATGGGTAAAAAATATTTTTCCCCTTGTATCTTTAGTGTGTGTGTGTGTGTGTGTGTGTGTGTGGTGTGTGTGCGTGTGTGTGTATGTGTGTACTCACCTAGTTGTGGTTGCAGGGGTCGAGTCATAGCTCCTGTCATTGTGTGTGTGTGTGTGTGTGTATGTGTGTGTGTATGTGTGTGTGTGAATGTGTGTATGTGTGTGTGTGTGCGTGTGTGTGTGTGTCTGTGTGTGTCTGTATGTGTGTGTGTGTGTGTGTGTGTGTGTATATGTGTGTGTGTGTGTGTGTGTGTGTGTTAGTTACCATTTTGTCTTAGGCACATGTCGATTAGACACTAGGCCTGTGTGTGTGTGTGTACTCACCTAATTGTGGTTGCAGGGGTCGAGACTTAGCTCCTTGCCCCGCCTCTTCGCTGTCCGCTACTGGGTCTCTGCTCTCCCTGTTCCATGAGCTTTATCATACCTTGTCTTAAAACTATGTATGGTTCCTGCCTCCACTATATCTTTCTCTAGTCTATTCCACTTCCTGACTACTCTGTGGCTGAAGAAATGCTTCCTAACATCCCTTTGACTCATCTGAGTCTTCAGCTTCCAGTTGTGTCCCCTTTGTTTCTGTGTTCCCTCTCTGGAACATCCTGTCACTGTCCACCTTGTCGATTCCCCGCAGTATTTTGTATGTCTTTATCATGTCTCCTCTGACCCTTCTTTCCTCCAGTGTTGTTAGTCCTATTTCCCTCAACCTTTCTTCATAGGACAGACCCCTGAGTTGTGGAACTAACCTTGTCGCAAACCTTTGCTCTTTCTCTAATTTCTTTACGTGCTTGACCAGGTGTGGGTTCCAGACTGGTGCTGCATATTCTAGTATGGGCCTGACGTATACGGTGTACAGTGTCTTGAACGATTCCTTGTTAAGGTAACGGAACACTAATCTTAGGTTTGCCAGTCGCCCATATGCTGCCCCAGTTATCTGGTTGATGTGTGCCTCCGGAGACGTGTTTGGCGTTATACTCACCCCAAGGTCTTTCTCCTTTGCCGAGGTTTGTAGCCTTTGTCCGCCTAGCCTGTACTCTGTCAGCGGTCTTCTTTGCCCTTCTCCGATCTTCATGACTTTGCATTTTGTGGGATTGAATTCGAGAAGCCAGTTGCTTGACCAGATGTCAAGCGTTCCGTTACCTTAACAAGGAATCGTTCAAGACACTGTACACCGTGTACGTCAGCCCCATACTAGAATATGCAGCACCAGTCTGGAACCCACACCTGGTCAAGCACGTAAAGAAACTAGAGAAAGAGCAAAGTTTGCGACAAGGTTAGTTCCACAACTCAGGGGTCTGTCCTATGAAGAAAGGTTGAGGGAAATAGGACTAACAACACTGGAGGAAAGAAGGGTCAGAGGAGACATGATAAAGACATACAAAATACTGCGGGGAATCGACAAGGTAGACAGTGACAGGATGTTCCAGAGAGGGAACACCTAAGATTCTGTGTTCCCTCTCTGGAACATCCTGTCACTGTCTACCTTTTCTTCATAGGACAGACCCCTGAGTTGTGGAACTAACCTTGTCGCAAACCTTTGCTCTTTCTCTAGTTTCTTTACGTGCTTGACCAGGTGTGGGTTCCAGACTGGTGCTGCATATTCTAGTATGGGCCTGACGTACACGGTATACAGTGTGTGTGTGTATGTGTGTGTGTGTATGTGTGTGTGTGTATGTGTGCGTGTGCGTGTGTGTGTGTGTGTGTGTGTGCGTGTGTGTATGTATGTGTGTGTGTGTATGTGTGTGTGTGCGTGGGTGTGGGTGTGCGTGTGTGTGTGTATGTGTGTGTGTGTGCGTGTGTGTGTGTGCGTGTGTGTGTATGTGTGTATGTGTATGTGTGTGTGTATGTGTGTGCGTGTGTGTGTGTGTGCGTGTGTGTGTGTATGTGTGTATGTGTGTGTGTGTGTGTGTGTGTATGTGTGTGTGTGTGTGTGTATGTGTGTTAGTTACCATTTTGTCCTAGGCACATGTCAATTAGACACTAGGCCTCTTGTATGTATGTGTGTGTGTGTGTGTGTGTGTGTGTAAGGAAACACTTCGAAATGTTTCTGCCCCACCGGGAATTGAACCCGGCCCCTCCGTGCGTGAAGCGAGAGCTTTACCCACTAGGCTCTTCCCCGATCTTCATGACTTTACATTTGGCAGAGTTAAATTCAAGGAGCCATTTACTGGACCAGGCTTGTAGCCTGTCTAGGTCTCTTTGTAGTCCTACCTGATCCTCAACTGATTTAATTCTTCTCATTAACTTCACATCATCTGCAAACTGGGACACTTCTGAGTCTATCCCTTCCGTTATGTCATTCACATATACCAAAAACAGTACAGGTCCTAAGACTGACCCTTGTGGAACCCCACTCGTCACAGGTGCCCACTCTGACACCTCGTCACGTACCATGACTCGTTGTTGCCTCCCTGTCAGATATTCTCTGATCCATTGCAGTGCCTTTCCTGTTACGTGTGCCTGATTCTCTAGCTTTTGCATTAACCTCTTGTGAGGAACTGTGTCGAACGCCTTCTTGCAGTTCAAGAAAATGCAGTCTATCCACCCCTCTCTCTCGTGCCATACTTCTGTTACCTTGTCATAAAACTCCAGTAGGTTTGTGACACAGGATTTTCCTTCCCTGAAACCTTGTTGGTTGTCGTTTATGAGCTTGTGTCTTTCTAGGTGCTCCACCACTCTCCTCCTGATGATCTTTTCCATGACTTTGCATACTATACACTTCAGTGACACAGGTCTGTAGTTTAATGCCTCGTGTCTGTCTCCTTTCTTAAAAATTGGGACTACATTTCCATCTTCCACACCTCAGGTAGTTGCCCAGTTTCAATGGAAGTGTTGAAGATTTTTGTTAGTGGCACACTTAACATCTCTGCTCCCTCTCTAAGGACCCACGGAGAAATGTTGTCAGGTCCCACCGCTTTTGAGGTATCGAGTTCACATAACAGCTTCTTCACCTCCTCCTTGGTTGTGTGTATTTCATCCAGCACTTGTTGGTGTACCTCCCTATTCTGAATTCCTGGAGTCCTTCCTGTCTCCTCTGTAAATACTTCTTTAAATCTCATGTTGAGCTCCTCACATACCTCTTGGTCGTTTCTTGTGAACTCCCCACCTTCCTTCCTCAGCCTGATTACCTGGTCCTTGACTGTTGTTTTCCTCCTGATGTGGCTATACAACAGCTTTGGGTCAGACTTGACTTTTGATGCTATATCATTTTCGTATTGTTGCTGAGCCTCCCTTCTTACCTGTGCATATTCGTTTCTGGCTCTTCGGCTAATCTCTTTATTTTCCTGGGTCCTTTGTCTTCTGTACTTTTTCCATTCTCTAGTGCACTTAGTTTTTGCCTCCCTACACCTTTGGGTGAACCAAGGACTCGTTCTGGTCTTCCCATTACTTCTGTTTTCCTTGGGGACAAACCTCTCCTCTGCCTCTTTGCATTTGGTTGTCACATATTCCATCATTTCTTTTACTGGTGTGTGTGTGTGTGTTTTTGTATGTGTCTGTGTCTGTGCGTGTGTGTCTGTCTGTGGGTGTGTGTGTGTGTATGTCTTTGTATGTGTGTGTATGTCTTTGTATGTCTATGTATGTGTCTATGTGTGTATGTTTACGTGTACGTGTGTGTGTGTGTGTGTGTGTGTGTGTGTGTGTGTGTGTGTACTGACCTACATGTAGTTGCAGGGGGTCGAGTCACAGCCCCTGGGAAGGGTCTAGGCCCAGGTTCCAACACTGGGAAAGTCACACACACTGGCACAACTGTGTTCGATTCACTGCTTCAGATGTTCAAATTTAATTGGAACTGATCGAACGAAACAAATCATCGCCTTCGAGAAGAGCTCTTGATTCAAGGCGCTGGAGCTATCCTTCCTCGGATTAAACCTGATTGCCTCACATTACCAAGGTGCTGTGTGACTTCTGTGAGTTTAATTAAAGCTTCCCCATAATAATAATTCTTATAACTATTATTATAATAATAATTATAATTATAATAGTAATAGCAATAATAATAATATAATAACAATAATAATAACAATAATTATGATAATAATTCCTATAATAGTAATAATAATTATATCAATATAACAATTATAATAATATAATAATATTAATAAAAATAATAATAATAACAACAACAATAATTACTATAATAATAATTATAATAATATTAATAATAACACTAACAAGAATAATAAGAAGAACAACGATAATAGTAATTATAATCTAGCGTTCCGGTAACTACCAAATAATACTTCTTCTAACACTTGCAGAATTGTTCTGGCACAATATCAACTGGTACACAAATGTGTTCCGGTAAGTTTTTCGCGTGTCGGACTCTCCTAAATCTTGGACACCCTTCAGGGCGGGTGTAAATTTAGCTTTACGAGTTATGCTCTATTTCAGTCCTGCTGTTATAGACTTTATCAAGTTTCATGTGTGTGGTGGGTAGAGAGCCTTCGCTTTTCTTATCACTTCATCAGAATTCCATCATTTCGATCGCCACACACCGTCGTCAGAATCTTTTTTTTTTAATGTTATGCTGATTTGCAGAACAAAATATAAACAAATACTGCTTTTTTTTTTAAATAAAAAATATGAAGCAAGTTGAAGATACTACAAGAACATAGCTGCCAGGGTATTGTGGGTTAGTTGTGAATTGTTGCTGCCAGGGTATTGTGGGTTAGTTGTGAATTGTTGCTGCCAGGGTATTGTGGGTTAGTTGTGAATTGTTGCTGCCAGGGTATTGTGGGTTAGTTGTGAATTGTTGCTGCCAAGGTATTGTGGGTTAGTTGTGAATTGTTGCTGCCAGGGTATTGTGGGTTAGTTGTGAATTGTTGCTCCCAAGGTATTGTGGGTTAGTTGTGAATTGTTGCTGCCAGGGTATTGTGGGTTAGTTGTGAATTGTTGCTGCCAGGGTATTGTGGGTTAGTTGTGAATTGTTGCTGCCAAGGTATTGTGGGTTAGTTGTGAATTGTTGCTGCCAAGGTATTGTGGGTTAGTTGTGAATTGTTGCTGCCAAGGTATTGTGGGTTAGTTGTGAATTGTTGCTGCCAAGGTATTGTGGGTTAGTTGTGAATTGTTGCTGCCAAGGTATTGTGGGTTAGTTGTGAATTGTTGCTGCCAAGGTATTGTGGGTTAGTTGTGAATTGTTGCTGCCAGGGTATTGTGGGTTAGTTGTGAATTGTTGCAGCCAGGGTATTGTGGGTTAGTTGGGGATTGTTGCAGCCAGGGTATTGTGGGTTAGTTGGGGATTGTTGCAGCCAGGGTATTGTGGGTTAGTTGTGAATTGTTGCTGCCAGGGTATTGTGGGTTAGTTGTGAATTGTTGCTGCCAGGGTATTGTGGGTTAGTTGTGAATTGTTGCTGCCAAGGTATTGTGGGTTAGTTGTGAATTGTTGCTGCCAGGGTATTGTGGGTTAGTTGTGAATTGTTGCTGCCAAGGTATTGTGGGTTAGTTGTGAATTGTTGCTGCCAGGGTATTGTGGGTTAGTTGTGAATTGTTGCTGCCAGGGTATTGTGGGTTAGTTGTGAATTGTTGCAGCCAGGGTATTGTGGGTTAGTTGTGAATTGTTGCAGCCAGGGTATTGTGGGTTAGTTGTGAATTGTTGCAGCCAGGGTATTGTTGGTTAGTTGTGAATTGTTGCTGCCAGGGTATTGTGTGTTAGTTGTGAATTGATGCAGCCAGGGTATTATGGGTTAGTTGTGAATTGTTCCAGCCAGGGTATTGTGGGTTAGTTGTGAATTGTTGCAGCCAGGGTATTGTGGGTTAGTTGTGAATTGTTGCTGCCAGGGTATTGTGTTAGTTGTGAATTGTTGCAGCCAGGGTATTGTGTTAGTTGTGAATTGTTGCAGCCAGGGTATTGTGGGTTAGTTGTGAATTGTTACAGCCAGGGTATTGTGGATTAGTTGTGAATTGTTGCAGCAAGGGTATTGTGGGTTAGTTGTGAATTGTTGCAGCCAGGGTATTGTGGATTAGTTGTGAATTGTTGCTGCCAGGGTATTGTGTGTTAGTTGTGAATTGTTCCAGCCAGGGTATTGTGGGTTAGTTGTGAATTGTTCCAGCCAGGGTATTGTGGGTTAGTTGTGAATTGTTGCAGCCAGGGTATTGTGTGTTAGTTGTGAATTGTTGCAGCCAGGGTATTGTGGGTTACTTGTGAATTGTTGCAGCCAGGGTATTGTGGATTATTTGTGAATTGCTGCAGCCAGGGTATTGTGGGTTAGGTGTGAATTTTTCCAGCCAGGGTATTGTAAGTTAGGTGTGAATTGTTCCAGCCAGGGTATTGTGGGTTAGTTGTGAATTGTTGCAGCCAGGGTATTTTGGGTTAGTTGTGAATTGTTGCAGCCAGGGTATTGGGACTTTTATAAATTAACCGTTAATAAGAAAATTAAAAAAACATCAAATACGTCTGGCAGCACTGTGTCTCGGGGGTAAAAATCTCAGTCGTTAAAATGTGCACGTTTATCATAGTGTGTTGAGTCCTTGCCTCTTCTTCAACCTACTCTTATTTCCTCCTTTGTTATCCTCTAAACATTTTCCTTTTTATTTTGCCCTTTTCCTCCTTGCATTCTCTATTGGGTTACCGGCTATAATTTTGGTTCTTTTTCCATTCCCTGTACAAATTGTTCCACTATGAGTACAAAGTGTTTCACTCTGGACACAAAATGTTCCACTCTGGGTAAAAAAAAATCCACTCTGGGTACAAACTGTTCCAACTCAGGGTACAAAATGTTCCACTATGTGCACAAATTTTTTCACTCTGGATACAAATTGTTCTATGGGCACAAATTGTTCCACTATGGACACAAATTGTTCCACAATGGGCACAAATTGTTCCACTATGGGTACAAATTGTTCCACTGTGGGCACAAACTGTTCCACTATGGCTCTACCTACCTACCTGGTAGGAAGGTTAGGTTGGGTTAGGTTAAGATAGATTGAGTTAGTTAGGTTAGTTTAACTTGGGCTGAGGTGAGTTAGGGTTAGGTTGAGTTGGATTAAGTTAGGTTGGGTTGGGTTAAGTTAGGTTCGGTTGGGTTAAGGAAAAAATTAATATCATAATATTTTATATAAACCTTTTGATATTGGACAATATTTTTACCATCTTTTTTTTTTAAGTTTTTCAATAATTGTCTTCAGGAAATTTCTATTTTTTTTTATTAAAATTCAAATATTTTGATTAGTCATCATTTAGGCTAAGATAAGTCGGGTTAGGTAAGTTTGGTAGCTTAGCTAACTTTAAGTTAGGTTGGATGCGGTTAGGCTAACGTATATTAACTAGGGGTGGACGATACCAAAATTGTTCCCGATACCGATAATTTATTTTAGACCGATATAATCAGTTTTAGGCTGATACCGATAATCAATTTTAGACCAATAGCGATAATCAATTTTAGACCGATACCAATTAATTTTAGGCCGATGCCAATAATCAATTTTAGACCGACACTGATAATAAATTTTAAACAGATACCGCTACTCCGATTTAGACCGATACCGATAAAATCAAAATTAGCCGGTACTCGTACCGATACTTCTGTCCATCCCAAATTCTAACTTATATTTCCCGACAATAGGGAGATCAAGAATGGTCGGCTCGCGTACGGTAGCGTGAGCAGGCACTATCGTAATATCTTGGAGCTTAAGTTTTCCGACGTACGTTTTCCGATATACGTTTTCCGACGTACGTTTTCCGACGTACGTCGGAATAAGATGGAGGACGTCTTGGTGGGTGTGAAGGAAGTTTTTGGTTACTTGCCTCCTCCTCCTCCTCCTCCTCCTCCTCCTCTTCTTCTTCCTCCTCCTTCTTCTCCTCCTCTTTCTCCTCCTTCTTCTTCTCCTCCTCCTCCTCCTCTTCCTCCACCTCCTCCTCCTCCTCCTCCTCCTCCACCTCCTCCGCCTCCTCCTCCACCTATTCCTCCTCCTTAGTTTGAGAAACTCCATAATGTCTTCCCGTTACTTTTTTCCGGATAATTTTGTCTTCCCGTTTTTTTTTCCTTGGGTTAGAAATCTTTCCATTTGTTCATAGTCAGGTTTTCTTTATGTAGGTTTAGTTATGTTTTTCCCTCGTGTGTGTGTGTGTACTCACCTAGTTGTGGTTGCAGGGGCCGAGTCATAGCTCCTGGCCCCGCCTCTTCACTGGCCGCAGCTGGGTCACTCTCCCTGCGTCATGAGCTTTATCATACCTCTTCTTAAAGCTATGAATGGAACCTGTGTGTGTGTGTGTCTTCAGTCGTGGAGTGACGGATGACCTAGAAATATGTAGAGCGCTGTGGGGAGCCAAGATGAGCCCTCAGGTGCCGTGAGAAACATGGGAAGTGTGGGAGAGTAAGAGAGTGCTGGAGAGTAAACAATATATATATATATATATATATATATATATATATATATATATATATATATATATATATATTTTAATATTATTTAATTATAAAATTATTTCACATATTTTATATTCCAAAAAAATCATTAGTAATAATATAAATCTTAGAATAATAAATTTGACAATTCCAAAAGAGCAGAGGATATTATACAAATAATCCGCATAATGTTTATGTCGTCTAAATGGTTATAACTATGACCATAATTTTTAAAGGGGTGGAGGGGTAAGCCAGCGGTAGGCCTCGGTCAGATGACCAAAAGCTCCAGCTGCGGGTCATCATGTGACTAAGCCCCGCGTCAGGAAACACTTGTCCTGTTTCTTGACGAACCTTACCTAACCTTCTGTCCTCTAATACACCAAAGTTACCCCTTAAAAAAAACAGTTTATTGAATAAGTGTGATTTAAAATTATGATATTTTTGTGTTTTTCTGGAGAATATAGCAACAGTTCTTTTTTATGTATATTGTGGCTGAAATTTCATATATAATATAAAAAAAATCTTCAAAATTTAATAACTTCATTTTTTTCAATAAAATTTAAATATATGTGGTTAAAAATCACATAATAAAATGTAATGCTATATAGAGTATGTCAAAAATAAAAATATTCAAAACTTAAAAGTAACTTTTTTAATAAAATTTAAATATATTTGGGCAAAGATCATATACATGTATTATCAATACTTTTAGATTTTTATGAAGTATCAACATTTATATAAATACGTGAGGAACGAGAATTTACATTCCGTAAAGATATATTAAAAACACAGGATAAATTTAGCTATAAGAAAAATTTACGCCAAAACTATTAATTTTTATTTTTGCTAACGTAGATCTAAAGGTAGAGCGATAAAGTTACAGTACCAGCTGGTAGAATGACATGAAGCGGTAAACCCGTGTGTGGGTCATTTAGCGGGAGTGGTGGAGGCTCCGTCCTCCGTAATGTGAGTGTGGCGGCCGTGTTTGGTAAAAAACTGGGTCGTTCCAGCTAATAAAGACTGCAGTGTCCTCAAGCGATTATTATTATTATTATTATTATTATTATTGCATTATTATTATTGCATTATTATTATTTTTTATTATTATTATTGTTATTAATATTATTACTATTATTATTAGTAGTAGTAATAGTAGTAGTAGTTATAGTAGTAGTAGTTATAGTAGTAATAGTAGTAGTAGTTATAGTAGTAATAGTAGTAGTAGTTATAGTAGTAATAGTAGTAGTAATAGTACTGGTAGTAATAGCAGTGATAATAGTACTAATAGTAGTGGCAGTAGTAGTAGTAGTATGGGGAAGCGTGGAACTCGTACGGGGTCATACAGCTCCCGGGAACTGGGACGTAATGAGGATGAAGGGGAGGGTAGCTCTGTCTCATTGGATCAAGAGCCATTGGCAGCCCCCTTGAAGGACATAAGGTGAGGACTGTAGCAGTAGAAGCTGATGGATGGTTTGCCAAGAATTTGTTGTTTTTTTTGATAGGCTATAAAAGGGAAGGCAAGGATGGGGATAGGAAGGACAGGTAGGATAGAAGAGTAAAAATGGTCATGGGTAGACAGGAAGAGAGAGATAGATGAGAAAGGTTGTGGGTAGACAGGAAGAGAGAGATAGATGAGAAAGGTTGTGGGTAGACAGGAAGAGAGAGAGAGATGAGAAAGGTTGTGGGTAGACAGGAAGAGAGAGATAGATGAGAAAGGTTGTGGGTAGACAGGAAGAGAGAGAGAGATGAGAAAGGTTGTGGGTAGACAGGAAGAGAGAGAGAGATGAGAAAGGTTGTGGGTAGACAGGAAGAGAGAGATAGATGAGAAAGGTTGTGGGTAGACAGGAAGAGATAGATGAGAAAGGTTGTGGGTAGACAGGAAGAGATAGATGAGAAAGGTTGTGGGTAGACAGAAAGAGATGGGTGAGAAAGGTTGTGGGTAGACAGGAAGAGAGATGACAAAGGTCGTGGGTAGACAGGAAGAGAGAGATGACAAAGGTCGTGGGTAGACAGGAAGAGGAAAGGTCGTGGGTAGACAGAAAGAGGAAAGGTCGTGGGTAGACAGAAAGAGATGGGTGAGAAAGGTTGTGGGTAGACAGGAAGAGAGATGACAAAGGTTGTGGGTAGACAGGAAGAGAGAGAGGACAAAGGTCGTGGGTAGACAGGAAGAGAGAGCTGACAAAGGTCGTGGGTAGACAGGAAGAGGAAAGATCGTGGGTAGACAGGAAGAGGAAAGGTCGTGGGTAGACAGAAAGAGTGAGGTAAGAAAGGTTAAGTGATCTGACCACTTGGGGTGGGTTTTAAGGCAGTGTTTTTGTCACATTTTGACGAATTGCAGCAGTGCGCGGTGCGATTATTATATTTACGGAAAATAGAAGATAATCAAGTCTCATTACTACATTATTATTATTACAACAACTACTACTACTACCAGTACCCTTACTGCTACTACTGTTATTATTGGTAGCAGTAGCTCTATTCGGCTAAATATTTCCTATATATTTATATATATATATATATCTATATATTTATATAGAAATAATTTATATATATATATATATATATATATAATATATATATATATATATATATATATATATATATATATATATATATATATATAAATATATAGAGCTACTGCTACCAATAATAACAGTAGTAGAGTAATATATATATATATATATATATATATATATATATATATATATATATCTAAAAAAAAAATAATTAGTGTTCGTTCTTTCTTATGTTCTTAACAATAAAATTAGTTAATCTTATAGGTTGGTTAGTCTAAAAAAAGTAGGTTTGACAAATGTTTTGAGATGGGTTTTTATTTTTTAGAAATCCGCTTGGTGTTGGCCGGAAATTTCTCACTCCTTCTTCCCGCTGCACTTGACATGTTAGCATACATAAGTGCTTCCTCTCAACTAACTGAAGAGGGGTCCCCAGTGGACCGAAAATATACGCGTATTGCCCATGTACGGTCAGTGTATGTTTCACTCACTGTATATGAAAAATAACCAAGGTGAGAAAATAGTGAAATTCCAAGCGCTTTCGTGATTTCTCACATCACGAAAGTGCATGGAATTCCTAGCTCTAGGGTCCATTTTGTGGCTCTTTTTTTAACTTTCTGTGATGTACACGTTACTTCAAGTGTGGATACCACACAACAGAACAATGAATTTTTAGTAAAAATAATTTAATTTTAGTGGTAAAGAGGAAATGTAGATAAATGGCTCAGAGAACCGACAGGTTGATGAATTAGGACACATGTGCAACACCTGGGTATCTTTATTGAAGATAAAGATACCCAGGTGTTGCACATGTGTCTAATTTGTCAAACTGAAAATAGTCCGAAAAATCGTAAATTATCATCAGTTGCCGTAAAGTGTAATAATCGACATATTTGACTTAAAAATTAAAGGAAGCAGCTGTATATTACTATTTTGACTTAATATACTTTGTGAACAAGTTTTTCAGCATCGCTCCATCCACAAATTTGAATGTTATTTTATAGTTAGCCAGTGTGGTATGTGCATTTATTCCAGTTTCATTTACAGGAGGGCCCCACTTTACGGCGTTTCGCTAATACAGCGGTTTTCAGTTATACCCATTCTTCGTTTATTCAGACTTTCTACAATATATTCACCACCCACTATAAGCTAAGACGAAAATATTTTAAGATAAGTAATGTGTGTACTGTATATGCATTTTTTAGGCATAACTTTATTGCTCACTTAATATATGATAGTGTATACATGTTATCAGGCTTTTATATGTATTTAAAAGTGAAATGTATAATCTAGTGATAATTCTTTATTAAGTCGTTTATATAATTTCAAAATGTTCGAGGTGCTAAAAGGCACAATATCGTGACTGGAACAATACACAAATAACCCACACATAGGAGAGATCTTACCACGACGTTTCGGTCCGACATGGACCATTTACAGAGTCGCCGTAACAGAAAAGATGGTAGGTATAATGCTTGTCAGGAAACTGGACAAGTGTTTCCTGACGCGGGTTTACCTGGAGGTTATTCCGGGGGTCAACGCCCCCGCGACCCGGTCCACGAACAGGCCTCCCAGTGGATCAGGGCCTGATCAACCAGGTTGTTACTGCTGGCCCGGCTGATCCGGCACCGACTTTAAGTATCTGTCCAGCTGTGATGACCCACAGCTGGAACTTTTGGTCATCTGACCGAGGCCTTCCACTGGCTTACCCTCCACCTCTTTAAAAATCGTGGTTATAATTATAACCATAAAGAGTACTTATATTCTCAACAGAAAAGAGTGAGGAAACCCATTTATATAGGCGAGAGGGAAAAGTGATGGGAACAAATCGGACCGAAACGCCGTCGTAAGCTGCTCTTCACTCCAACATGCGGGTTATATGTGCGTGTTATAGGTACAAGTGTGGATCTTGCTAATTTACCCACTTGTAGTGAAATCTTAAAAAAAATCAAAAGTGGATAGCTTAGTGCCTTAGCGCATTTTTTTTTTTTTAAGTTCCTGTTGCTCTCTCGTCTGACTGTTGCTGTCTCTTCTGACTGTTGTTGCTCTCTCGTCTGACTGTTGCTGTCTCTTCTGACTCCTATTATTTCGTCTGACTGTTGCTGTCTCTACTGACTGTTGTTATCTCGTCTGACTGTTGCTGTCTCTTCTGACTCTTGTTGCTCTCTCGTCTGACTGTTGCTGTCTCTTCTGACTCTTGTTGCTCTCTCGTCTGACTGTTGCTGTCTCTTCTGAATTGTTATTTCGTCTGACTGTTGCTGTCTCTTCTGACTCTTGTTGCTCTCTCGTCTGACTGTGTTGCTGTCTCTTCTGACTCTTGTTATCTCGTCTGACTGTTGCTGTCTCTTCTGACTCTTGTTATCTCGTCTGACTGTTGCTGTCTCTTCTGACTCTTGTTATCTCGTCTGACTGTTGCTGTCTCTTCTGACTCTTGTTATCTCGTCTGACTGTTGCTGTCTCTTCTGACTCTTGTTTTTCATTGTCAACGTCCGGTAATAATTTCTTCACTACAACTTGCGATATATCAATATCCTTTAACTCAGTTATGTGTTTAGGCTTTAAATCTGCTATATAGGTGTAATATATCTTTGGTAAGCACTGAAACTGTGTTCACTTCCTCGTACATTACCTCTTCCACTTCACTGACTTTCTTCTTACACTTAATTATTTGTATTTTGTCTGTAATATATATTTTACTTTGTTTTTACAAGTTTAAATAAGATTTGGTTTCAGCTTGCTCTTGTGTGTGTGTATGTGTATGTTTGTATGTGTGTGTGTGTGTGTGTAACTAGTTGTACTCACCTAGTTGTGGTTGCAGGGTCGAGTCAAGCTCCTGGCCCCGCCTCTTCACTGGCCGCTACTGGGTCACTCTCCTGCGCCATGAGCTTTATCATACTCTGCTTAAAGCTATGATAGAGCCTGCCTCCACTACATCGTTCCTAACTATTCCACTTCCCGACAACTCTGTACTGAAAAATACTTCTAACATCTCTGTGATTCATCTGAGTCTTCAACTTCCATCTGTGTCCCTTGTTGTTGTGTCCCATCTCTGGAACATTCTGTCTCTGTCCACTTTGTCAATTCCTCTCAGTATCTTATATGTTGTTATCATGTCTCCCCTATCTCTCCTGTCCTCCAGTGTCGTCAGGTCGATTTCCCTGTGTGTGTGTGTGTGTGTGTGTGTGTGTGTGTGTGTGTGTGTGTGTGTGTGTGTGTGTGTGTAAACGCATGAAAGAGATTAGGAGTTTCCCACACACACACAAACACAGGTACCAGGAATTGTGAATAGACTCCTACAATCTCAAATAGGTGAGTAAACACACACACACACACAA